>JABTTQ020000354.1:600000-1028852 GCA_016081115.2 Rehmannia glutinosa | reverse complement strand
ATACACTGCAAAACAAAGAGGATAAGTATAAAACCAAAGACTTACAAAGATAGGATAAAAAGAAAGATAATGGTAAAATAAAAAATAAAAATAAAAATGATTAAATTAACAAAAATAAAGCGTCTAATATTACAATCCCCGACAACGGCGCCAAAACTTGATGGCTCAAAAGCTACTCTAGAAAACCGCAGTAAGTGCACTTATCATTTTATAGTAAGATTATTGAGTACTGAGTGTCAGCCTCCCACGAGGATTGTGGGTGACTAATAATTGTCGTCTTTTTTGTTATTTAATCTAATTAATTTTCAGAGTTTTTGTTTGATTTAATAAACTACAATATGTAAAGAAAAAAATGAAGAATGATTTGTAAAATAAAAATCAAGAGATAGATGCGTTTGAATGTAATCCTCTACAATGTTTTTGTGATTTAACAAGTTAAAAATACAACCATGAACCCTTACAAAAACTAACCTTTTAATAAAATCTCATGTTATGTGGACCGTAGAAATTCCGATTTAAGTTAAACCCTTCTTAAGGTGAAAAACTCCTAATCTCAAGTTGATTAATCAAATCTCTTCAGTTAAAACCCCCAAGATTGCATTATAACGATTTGAATTCTCATATTAGGTTTGACCCTAATCCAAAGATTTATGTCGTCCTATATCTAGGATTGCATGCAACTCTTTTCACTTATATAAAGTTCATTCTTACCATGAATCTCTTGATTTTCCTGATGAAAATTAAACTTTCAAAATCAATATTGGTAATATACCAATTCGAATGAGTAAAGCATAATATAAGTTTTAATCACACAAAAACATGAAGATTTTATTAAAAACATACACACCTTAATCACAAATCCATTCTAAAGTTAATTACATTCAAAACTAGAGTTTAGCTACTCATGATCTCTTTACAAAAGAAAGAAATTACACGTAAAGACATGTAAGATTGGTATATAGGTGTGCTTATCTTTCTCAAAATCTCAATTGACTTCTTTTATTGATTGATGATGTTGCTCCAAGCCTTTTTCTCCAATGTTGTAAGCTTACCTCCAAGACCCCCTTGATCTCAATTCTACTTAAATGTTTATACAATGAATCTATTGAATGAGTATATGAATACATGAAATCGTAATTATGAATGATCCTCCTCCCAACTTCAACTATCAAGCTTTTTATAGACACCATTTTTGCATAATAATACATTAATGGTAATCTTTTGCTAAATAATTATCTCCACTTTCATTGTTGGTTGGTGAATTCTGTACCAATTGACGCATCGGGAATACGGAGACATGAGCAAAATCGCGTTAAAGCGTGTACAAAAGTGGCAAAAAGCTTGGTTGGTGAGTTTTCCATAATTTTTTGCATAGAAAAATTGCAAAATGATGTCCCCGACATGGCCATGTCGCAGAATACACCGCCATGTCGCCCGACACGAAGCCAGAAACGCCAACACGCCAGGCCGTGTTGGGGCTGTTTGTGCGAATGTTTTGAGTTTTTTCGCTCTCAACACGCCGTGTTGCCTAACACTTCCGTCCGTGCACCAAAAATGCCCCAAATGACGCGCTTGGCTTCGGGATTTGGGAGCGTTTTTGCATCCTTAAACTCCCTAAGCATGTTTCGGACATGAATCCATGGTCCGAAATTTACCAAAACTAGCCCCGAATGGTCAATCTACATCAATAAAAGCACTCCTGAGTAATATGAACTATGTACAATCAAAAATTTACAAAACTAACAATAAAATAACTCGAATTCTACTCAAATATACACATAAAACAAGAATAAAAAGACCCTTATCAATAATACAGCTTAAATAATACTAATATTAAAATTTATTTCAAGAATTGAAAGAATTTACATACAAAAATTATGTGTATATTATTTTAATAAGTAAATAAAATTTACACTCATAAATATAATGACGAAATTACATACAATATTTTCTGACAAAAATAAAATACAAGAAAAATAAATAATAATTTAAGACTTACTTGAAAATGCCCTAACGCAAATCGCCGAAAAATACCTAAGCCCAAATCGCCCGAAATGCCGGAAACTCAAATCGCCCAAAATGCTCAAGCCCAAATTGACCTAAACCACCTGTCGCGAAAAATATAATGTGTGTGCTTTTGCACGGGTAAGTGTTGCGGTGGTTGTGTGTTTGCCGTTGGATGGAGAGCAGAGAAGACGAGGTGTGTGAGTGTGATAGAGGGGTGTAATTTATAAAGGGTGGGATTTTTTTTAAATTGTTCTCAGAACTGCGCATAGCGCCTGATCGCAAAGAACCAACTCAAGTCTCAAGATATCCCTGGGACCGTGATATGGGATTCTCAGGTCACACTGCAAGCAGCAGCGCCAAAGTGCTTTTTTATAATTTTAAAATTCCGGCGCATGCTGAATGTGGCGCTACCATACGAATTTTAATAAAAAAATCAAAAATCACCGAAAAGAGGTGCCCTAATCGTATAACCGGCGCACACCGAGCATAAAAACAACAACTTCGATTTTCACCATATTTTCACGAATTACTTTCATATTTGCTATACTTTTAGCAAATTGCCCTACCCGTTGTTTTCCTTCATTACCATTCTTATAATATATCAATTTTTAGTATCAAAATTATATAATACTTTATTATAATATTACACTCGTGCATCGTACGATGATATACTAGTTTCTATAAACAACTATATTGTCATATATTGTTTCCAATTGGAGTAATTAAAAAGGAAAACAATACCAAGAAATTTGACTCTATATATTGTGCTAATGAAATGTTACCATATTGGGTACCACACAAGTATTTGTGATTTTAACGTGTCGAATTATGACATATGCATGTTTGAGTGATTTTATAAATAATATCCAATCGAGTAGCATCTAATCACTAATATATATAGTAGAATTCAAACCAAATGGCGAATGGACACATTTAAGGAATGTATGCTTTACAATTTCAAAATAAAAATCAGCAAGTAATTTGTTAGATTTTAAGGAAATTGAACTTGTGAAATAATTAAGAGTTATTCTCCCAATGCATTTTTCTAGAGATTTTTTTTTACAATTTTCCCTAAGAACAATCACAAAATCTATGTGAGACCGCCCTCATTTAATCTAGATCCGTGAGACGGAGCTCCCATTTACTAATTAACCCGCCGAAACCCCCAAACCCGCCCAAAACCCGCCGAAAACCCCCCAAGACCACAAAAATCCTTTTTTTTTCTCTTTCCTTAAACCCTACTTTTTTCTCCCCGCTTCATGTTTTAAATTGAGAATTTTCATCCTAAATTTTTCGCGATTTGTCTCTAATTCTTTCCCGATTTGTTGCGATTCCTCAATTTCAACTCTCTAAAATTATAATCGAATATCAATTTTAACATATTTTATGTGTTATGAGAAATACTTTCATATAAAATTAAGTATCACTTTTCATAAAAATATCACTTTCTCGTGTTAAAAGTATCATTTTATGTGTTAAAAGTATCATTTTCTGTTAAAAGTATCACATAACCGAAAAGATCACTTTTTAACATATTTTCTCGTTATGAGAAATATTTTCATATAGAAGATCACTTTTCATGTTAAAAGTAAAGATTGGCTCTCAGATAAAAGTGATCATATAACCGAAAGATTACTTAACATTTTTTCCGCGGTTATGAGAAATACTTTCATATAGAAGATTTCACTTTTCATGTTAAAAGTGTGACTTTTGTGTTAACATTATCACTTTTCATGTGAAAAGTATCATCAAGCAAAAGTATCACTTTCTCGCTAAAAATATCACATAATCGAGATCACTTTTAACATACTTTCATAATGAAGATCACTTATTTACTTAAAAGTATCATTTTTTGTGCTTACAAGATCATTTTTTACAAACAAAGTATCATACTACTTGTGGTAGTTTTTGGTAATATTACATGATTTTTTTGTAATTGACAACCGCAAATCGCAACTTGAAAAGATCACATTTTTTACTTAACAGATTTCTTTTTTGTTTAAAGATCACTTTTATTAACAAAGATCGATTTACCTAGTGCCAAAAATTTCATTCACTAATTACAAATATCAACTTAAAAAACTACGAACAATAATATCGCTTTTAATACAAAACTATTCAAACAATTACTAAAACAATCGAGGATATGGTCGATTTCCATTGTCACGCTCTTTTACGATTACTACTTACTTCTTTTGCCGTTACCTTCACTTCTGGCCAGAATTAGAAAGATAAATTTCGATTCACAAATTAATCAGAGAGACAAGAGATAGTGGAAAAGTTTGTGTTGTAGAGCACTCCGCCGCGAGATCGCGGGGAGATTGTGTGGCGTGGGATGGCTACTCCTGCAGACCGCTGATTAACAGCAGAGAGAGTGAGAGATAAAAAAGTGGTCGCGATTTTTGTGCCTTGGGTTTATGACATTGGTTTTGGCTTTAGGTTTGATTTGGGCTTTTTCAATGTGGGTTAGCGGGTTTTGATATCAACGGGGCTCCGTCTCACGGATCTCAGATCCTATGGGGGACGCCACAAGAAACATCCCTAAGAAAATATCTGCTGACCTACAGATTACCCTTTTTCCAGATTCATAATATGTGCACTTTTTTATTATAGAATAATGCATATATAAAAACATTCATTTGTTTATTTTTATTTTAAAGTTTTTTCAAAATCTTTTGCAAAGGAAATTTTTATTTTAGAGTAAACTGACATATATGGAAAACGTGAACAGTAATTACAAATTACAATGGCTCCATTGCAATTTTGCAAATATGGAAAATATACAAATTTGATTTACATTTGCTTTGCCTTCAAATTTCCCTAAGAAAATCAATAATTACTTCACTCAAACACAAAAAACAATAAAACCAAATCAACAATCTGTTTACAAGAAAAAATAAAAATGAAAAAATCAAATAAACCCCAAACAGAAACTCATTAAACCCTTCGTCAATGTTTCCTAAGACCGAGAGCGGAGAGCACCACCATGAAAATGAGCAGCGCCACCGCGACGAACGCCGCCACAACCGCCCCGCTGATCCTCTGGCAGAAATCATTGAATTGCTGGCATATCGCCAGCCAATTCGCGTCCGAGTTCCGTTGTGAGCTAGGTATACTATCGCCGCCGAGGAAGCCGCCCCGACGTAGCCAAAGTCACCGTCAACTACAACAAAAACGGAACAGGTGTTTTTCATGTTTCAAAAATTATAAACAATCCCTTCAGGTTTCATTTTCGTATTTTTTTAAATTTAAGGAATACCTGTAATATTTTTTCAAATGTTAGGTTTTTTTGAAATTTTTTTTTAAAGCCAGGAAAAATTTAGGCGGGAATCAAATTTCAAGGTTTTTTTTGTCATTTCAAAGAACTTTGGATTTTTTTTTTATAATTAGCCCAAACCTTAGGTTTTTTTTGTAATTATCTCAAATTAAAAATAAAATTGGGAACTTAAAAATCGCAGACAATCAAAAGAAGTCTTGGGCCTGGAACGAGAGGTCGAGCAATGGAAACTATGGAGAAGGGCACGGAGAGAACAAGGTACCCTGTAACTATTGACATAGCTATAACAAAGAACCTGGAATTGAATACCATGGAATTTAATTAGAAGTCATCACAATGGAAGCATATAAAACTATAAAAGGGTACATTTAAATTTTAGTGATGGTGGGCCAAAATTGGTAATTTTGAAATTTTGTTTGCAAAAATATCACGCATCTTCAAAAACTCTCGGATTTAGTTCTTAGTTAGATGGGAATTCCAAATTTGTTCAGAAAATCTCAGGCAGAGTTGCATTTGAACCGAAAAATTAGGGGTTTTGAGATAGATAGCAAAATTTTAGAGTTTTGAGATAGATAGCAAAATTTTAGAGTTTTGACTTATGTAATTGTTGATTAAGGTGTTGGGAAAAATCAAAATATTTAGCCTGTCTTTTCAGTTTTCACGTGCATCTCACATGAAATTTTCCTAACAAATTTAAAAATTTCATGAGCTAATTAGGACCAGTGTTCTAAAAAGCGCCGTGGGATTTTAATATGGAACATCTATACACGCGATGTGATCATCCGTGCGGTGGAATAGGAGATTTAAACAACCTTGTGGAATAGAAGATCTCATCCATTTTAAAAAGGACTAATTTTGCCACACCCCATATACAGACTAAAATTGCATTTTCTCCCATATAAAATGTAAAAGTCATTAATTTACTTATTTTTAAATATAAATAAAAAAAAAAAAGAGAACTGACGTGAAAGTAGGGAGATCATCATAGCTAGCTTGGAACTGGAAGAACTGAGTGAAAAAGGGAAGAGTTTGTTCGGTTGTCCCCATGGTGATGGTGGCGGCTAAAGTGGCGGTGGCGGCACTTATACGGAGGATGAGGTCGAAAATGGCGACGCCCCTTTGTATCCGGCGGCCTTCGCATTGTCAACCGCCCCAAGAAGTGGTGCTTTTCCTTTCCTTTCTCTGCTTGTTTCTGCAATTTCAACGGTTGTGGCCTCTCTTTTCTCCATCTCAGTTCACTAGAAATTGTCGAGAAGAAAGAGAGAAATATGCAAAGGATTTCTTTTTTTTTTTTGGCCCTGTGTAATATCTGTTAATTCCTTGATTGTGATATGAGAATGGGAAGACGAGAAGAGCTTTATATAAGGGCAAAGAAACAATTGATGAAACATTTGGTTAGAAGAGTTGGTTTTGGAGGTTTGATTTGTTGTTGCAATATTTAAATTTGGGTGGCACAGGTTTACATAATTGAGAATGAAGAGTTGGTGCTAACTTTTATATTATGATATAAATTATACAATCACCTCTATAGTACATTGACTTCAAATTGAAAGTAAGTTGAACAAAGATATGCTTACTTTTCTCTCTTTTTCAATAACTCTGAAAATATGAGAATATCAACTGAATCAAAAGTTTTTGCTGGTTCTCAGTACCCCCAAAAAAAATAAATTAGGTTTGTTAATTTGGGGAGAGTGTTTTTGATAGCTAGTAAAGTGGTTATAATAAGAAACAGGATTATTCTTGGGTTTGGACCATAAACTCAAGGGGTGTATTTTCTTGTACCGGGAAATTCTTTATTAGTAAAGAACGGAAACTCTCGTGGACGAGGCGGATTTTGCCGAACCACGAAATCACTTTTTTATTTTATTTTTGTCAAGGTTATTTAATTTTGCCATCATCTTGTTGGTGTGATTTGGTTTTGCCAACTAATCAAATCTGACAAACACGCCTCACATTAACAATTGGTTTATAATTTATTTCTCTTTTTTTTTTTTTCATTTGCATCAAGATAACCTTCCCTAATCCACTATAGCAGTTTTACACAATAATACACTTTGTTTTATGGGCAATGGGGTACGGATCACTTTATTCATTTTTCACAAGGAAAAATGGTTGATTTGGTTTTGCCAACTATACTCTCAAGTCACAATGTTCTCATTAAGTCTGGATTTTCTATTATATATAATTTTTATCATATATTTAAATAGGGTTTATTCATACGACACCTAAAATACGACCCAAATCTTACATGATATAAACATGGTTTTGGACCCATTTATTATTCCTGGTCATAATAGTCGGACAATTAACGGAAATAGTAAATGTGTCCTGGTTGACCAAATGACCCAATCGAGCCCATTTAACTTGATGTTGAAGAAAAAAATAATCAATTCTACTTTGGTATTTAGTGAGTTAATTAATTGTCTTTTTTCATTGATACTTACATCATAAATTTGTATTTTCTCTTCAACCTTAATTTATCGTTTTTTATTTAAATGTTAACATATTGTAGGAATGCAACAATGCAACTTATTAGAAGTTTGTCCATGTTCCTTGAGGCATAATCCAATAAGTCTTATATCAAGTCATATTTTGATTGTAATTTGTAATTCGTTATGCTTTTTAATATTATATATATATATATAAAATAACCCCAAATCCCCATTTATCATAATAAATAGATAATCTATTCAAGGTTGAAAATATACAAGTCATTTTGGGTCGTATTCGGGTTGACCCATCCGTTTCAAATAATTAAACGAGTTGTGTTATTGGCCAAATTTGTGTAATTCTCGTGTTTCAACATGACTCGTGAACCCAAACACGACTCAATTGCACTCCTAATTTAAATGTAATGATATCTTGTTATATTATGTGAATACCACACCAATGAAACACCATTTGCGTTTGGTTTTAATAACTCTAACTAAAAATCCAAATTACTTATTCATTACAATTAATAGCATAATTTATTTATTAATTCAAAACCTAATTTTTATTCCAAAGCACATGATTTGGAAATCGGATCGCTGTCCGGGCGGACCGATTGAATGAGTGGTAGGACCGGTCCACCCGGCCTCAAAAAGTCGTTTTCACGCTTGAACCGGTGAGAACCAATTTTTGATTAATTTTTTATTTTTATTTTTCTTGAACTACTATAAAACTTAGAGTTTTATATTTGGTATATGTTACATTTATTAGATTATTTGAATTTTGGTTATACAAAATAATATTTTTAGTTGCTTGCATATTTTTATGTAATTTTATTTTGAAAACTTTTTACATAATAATTAATATATTACATCATTATTTTATATGATATAATAAAAAATTAATTAATTCTTATCAAATAGGTTAAACCAAATAATCAGTAGCTTAGCTTGAACAGTTTGCTCACCGATCCAGTTTTCACTTAGTAGTCTAATGGTAAAATATTTGTAAAATTTTGGTATATGTCTGAGTCCGATTCCCATCTACTAAAGCCATTTATACTGAAAAACATGATAAAGAAAATCAAAATGCAAGTAAGGAAATGTGGAAAAGAAAAGAAAGAGACTAATTTTGAGTAAGGCCCATACCCGACCCGTCATCTCAACAAAAGACCCAACTGACCCATTTCGAGAGACATCACTCTCGCGTCGCGGCTCGCACACTTCTCGAATCAATGGCGCTTCGAGAGAGAGAGAGACGCTGGCGAATGCCGACGGAGGTCCGCCGGAGGTCACTCTCGAGACTTCAATGGGACCTTTTACGGTTGAGATGTATTACCACCACGCGCCTAGAACCTGCGAGAATTTCGTTAAGCTAGCTCGCAAGGGCTACTACAACAACGTCAAATTCCACAGAATCATTAAGGTTCGTCTCTCACTTTCCTTTTCCGTCTATTCTCTCACACAAACAAGTCTCTTTTTGATTCCGTGATTTTACTGTTTGGAATGGTTTTATAGTTTGTGTATTTGGACTATTTGTGTGTATTTTGTGGTTTTACAGGATTTTATAGTGCAAGGAGGTGACCCTACCGGAACTGGAAGGGGCGGCGAATCCATCTATGGGTATTTTTTTTTTCGCTCTCTTTGTTAAATACTTGTAGAGGCTATTTCTTTGTTTCGCTTACGCTCATGCTTTCTCTTGGTGGTTAGTACTAATTTTGTTTTACCAAAATAAGATATGAATTTCTAGGGCAACATTTTAAGATTTAGTCTGCGTTTTTCCAATGCCATATTTTCACATTTGTATGCTTGAAGTACTTATATTGAATGCAGTTTGGCTCACTTTTTCATTGGGCTTTGGTTCAGTTACCTTTTCCTTTTCTTTTAGGTTTATGCTCTATGTTGGTTGTCTTCGTTAAATTCATTTTCTTCGTGTGGGATGAAGGCATAATGGTGGCATCTTGGGGTTTTGAACTTAAAGATATGATTTTATTTAACTACTCATAGGTTTGGTCAAAATATTTTCTTTGAGGTGATCTGCTGGCTCATCTCGCTATATGCCAGTGTTTGGATGAGGTGACATGATACTTCGTGACAAGAATTTGGTTTCAAATTTTGACTTCAAATCTTTTTTGTTAACTTGTTTACTGCAGTAAGCACTTTGATGATGAGATACATCGGGAGTTGAAGCATACTGGAGCTGGTATCATATCCATGGCAAATGCTGGTCCGAATACAAATGGAAGCCAGTTCTTTATAACTTTGGCGCCTGCGCCTTCTCTGGATGGTAAGTATAATAGTTGAGTAAAAATTGTATTAATGCATCAAGCAGCCTCATTTGTTTGAGGCTGTGAAGAACATTTTGTAATATGTGATGTCATTGTTCCATCTTATCATTGATGTTACATATAATATGCTGATGCCTCTGATTTTGAAATGTCCTTGTTGATATTTAAAGTTAGGATCTGCATTTCGAATATGATTATTCAATCAGTTTTTTGTAATCTTTAACGATTTATGTGGAGCTTATATCAAACCATGCTTCCAGATCTAACTTGACTTTGTATCAAACATATACTTGGATTTATAGTATGTCCTTGGGCTACCTTGTTAATCTTTGGAAA
The DNA here is from genome assembly GCA_016081115.2 of Rehmannia glutinosa. Taxonomy (NCBI): domain Eukaryota; kingdom Viridiplantae; phylum Streptophyta; class Magnoliopsida; order Lamiales; family Orobanchaceae; genus Rehmannia; species Rehmannia glutinosa. The sequence continues at coordinate 1,018,515 of JABTTQ020000354.1, read as the reverse complement.
CGTCATGCAAGGAGAAGATTGATCAATTTGAATGTCTCTTGTGCAGCAAAAGCTCGTTTTTGGCATGCTATTGTCAGTCACCTGTTGTTTCTGCTTAGGTGTTTCAACCTTCATTAAATGTATCAAAATTTGTTTTAACAGGGAAGCACACAATATTTGGAAGAGTATGTAGAGGAATGGAAATTATCAAGAGACTTGGTAGTGTGCAAACTGATAACACCGATCGGTACGCCCAATTACTCATTATCTTATTGGCTGTTTACATGATGAAACTATATTGAGCAAATAGGTACAGAGATAATTGGCAATTTCAGTTGGTTTCTAAGGCTTGGCATTGGAATAACATATGTTTCAACCCTGAGTTAAAATCTCGCATGGAGTACTCGTTCATAGTGAGCTTTAGTTTAGACAAATATTTTTGTGATCAATAACCACTAAGGCATAGTTTCAATGCTACATCAATCATGCCTTGTTTAGAAAATTCTTTTCCCAAGTTTTTGTGCCGTCTTCAAAATCTATGAGCTAGATTTTGCTTGGAATTTAATCATGATCTTATGATTAGCATTTGGTAGTGTAATCTGACCTGATGTTTCATGAGTTATGCATGATAACTTGTTTTAGTTTTAACATCTCTTTGCATGATGGTATTTTGGTTAATCCAGGCCTATACATGATGTGAAGATACTAAGGGCGAGTGTTAAAGACTAAGCTTCTTACACATCAAATTCCAAGTGGTTAGCTGATGAAGCCCTCAAACAACTCGTCAATGGTTGATGTTATTGGAACTTTATTTTCAGGCATAATTTTCAAGGCCTCGGATTTCTGGTTTTGGCCAATGTGCTACTTTCGTATTAGACACTTACTGTAGTTGATATGCTGCAACGGAAACCATATATATGTAACCGAAAATTATGCTCCGTGCAGCTGCCACTGTGCAGTGCTTGCTGCTAATTTTGTTTGGCAGAGAAAGTGTTAGTTACAGATTGAGACTGTACCTTGGAGTATGATTCTTGGAGTGCCCAGCGTTTATGTATTTAATATCAGGTTTTACAATAGTTGCTTGCAAACAAAATCTGTCTTTTGCGTATTCTGATAGTATTGATATAGAGTTTTGCAGAATTCGTTGCCGCACCTTCTCCAACATTTTTTGAACACCACCTTACAGAGACGAAAATACTTGGGTTAATGTTTGCTTATGAAAATTTTATGCAAAGCTTTTGCTTTTTTTTTTAATCCCAATGTATGATTACTTGTGATTTTTTTTTCAAACATATATATATACACATATCAGTAATTCTCATTTTTTTCAATCATATTTAATTATTATTTTACTAAAAAAATACCACATCAATCGTCACTATCGCATTGTTTCATTTGGAAAATCCATCAATTGCTATTATTATTATATTTGATTTCACAATCAATCACTATAAAAGCCCATTCTTTTTTTTTTTTCAAAAAAGAAACAAAATACTGTCACTGCGCAAAGTCAAACAATTACTCCCGATAAAAATCTTCGAAAACCAATTACTCCCGAGCACTCTTTGGGTGCTCATGTGTTTTGGTCAAATGTTAGATAATTTAATGGTTTACAGTACAGTAGATGCCATTGATCAAGTGTTTGAATGAATAAATATTTCATTTTTTTATTTAAAAATAAAATTTCTTGTTAGTTATCCAGTCATTTCGATCTAACATAATAGCACCTCCATGATGAATGATTTACAATACAAAACTAACATACCCAGGAAGTGAAAATTGTAATCAAACGCCTAAGGTAATGTTTGGAAGCTCTAAAAAAGTTGCTCTCAACTACTAGATGAATAAAAAGTTATTTTCTCCGCATCCAAAAATTAAGAATCACTTATTTTTAGAGTTTGCAAACACCCCAAACTCACTATTCATTACTTGCAAATTGAGTTTTCAATCGTCAATGTGCTGCTCCACTAATTTGAACTGACTTCCAAGAGTGCAGTTATAATCTTTTCACCCATGTTTGTTCTTACACTTGTAATGTACTTTTCAAAAAAAAAAAAAAAAACACTTGTAATGTAAAACGAACTTCTCTTGCCAAGGACATTAATTAACTTTCACAACAATAGCATCTTTTATATTGCAAAAACCCCACTCATAAGTTATAACAAAGGGGTAGAATTGACAAGATTCCTAATACAGGCCCACAGCACTACTATTTCATGTCCCTGCGCTAGATTTTATATCTTGACCAAATACATATTTCAAATATTTCCTAGTCTACTTTCAGTATCATACCTCCCTAAACAAATTTCAGTCTCAACAGCTTCAGGAGATGATAAAATGCTGCCAAAACCAAGTCAATATCCCAGTCTATCATATAATGCCCCATTAAATATATGATACAAAGGGGCTTTCCATCATGAATACAGAACGTCGCCACTGGCTAACACAACTACCCGATTGACTGAATTTCGACGAACCGTTCCATCAAATAAAATTCAATTCAATTTGGCTAAGTTACTATTCTGATTCAACAGCGACCCATTTTCTTCTCCGCGTGAAGTATTCAACGAGGAGCATTGCCCGAGGTTAAACCCATTGGCCTTAATTGGTGAAATATTAACTTTTTTCGGTTCAGGAAAGCTTACAGCCACCTCTTCTGGAATAACCTGTTGTGAATGGAGCTGCTGTTGTGATTGCAATTGTTCGATTTCCATACGCCTAAGAGACGGCACATCATTCTTGCAATAACGCTGCCACATATTCCTGTATGCTGATTCCAGGCCTTGGGCGAATTTAGATCCGTCACAAAGGGGAGATTTAAGCATGAGATCTCGCAGTCTCATTCTCAAGTTTGAGAGGGCAGTGATATCGAGGCCAACTGTAGAGCTAGCTCTACATATTCGCCTTCGTTCTTGGCCACCAGATTGCTCAATCCTGTAGTGCAAATGCATTTGTCCATCAAATAATCATAATTTTTTTTTTTTTTTATGCAGGTTAGTTTATGTAGCATTCTCATCAACTCGTGTTGTGTCAAATATACTAAAGGAAAAAGATGCATAAAATGTCTTTAATATTTTCATATTACTAGTCCTCAGACATCAGCAAAACACGACTACCACTAGGTATAGAAGTTATCACAAGTAACGCAAGTGGTTCATTGTATTTTTATCCGTTAAACAGGAAAGGAAACTCTTAAAACATGAACACCAAAAAAAGGTAAATCTCGTAGTGAAGAATCGCTCGACATCCTCTGATGAAAATCACAGAGCCTATATAGATAATCAGAGCATTACTGTTGCGGCTTAAGAAGCCTATAACAGGTTTTTAATCTCATCTTACAGGAAATGAAAACACATTGTTGATAGTTTAATGATTTCTATGCATGTTGTGAATAGGTAACATTTTCACATAGCTCATATTGCGTCAGCTTTTATACTTACTGAGCAAATATTTATCTGCAGGATACAAGAACAAAATGGTATGTGGTAAGGAATATCATATGAAAACAAAAAAAATACGTACCAACTGTTTTGAGAAGACTCACACCAACATTATGAGCATGTACCGACCTCCCATAGTGACACATGGTACTCCCATGAATAGAGACTCACATGTGGTAGTTGTCCCAGCATATGGAAAAGTGTCCAAGCTAGGAACAGAAAAAGCTTTACATTAACCTCAGAAGCATGTCATGCACCATAATAATCTAGAACCTAGTAACAGCATTGGTTTATCTCAAGTAAACTAAATATTTGTTATTTGCTCCTGGGTTAGTCCCATAAGATTCTTTGGTAATGTTATGCCATATATATGCTTGAAGCAAAGCATGATCGCTGGAATTTTCTGTAAAGATTCAGCTACAATCAAGTGACAGAAGGTAAAGCTAAAACAACAGAACAATGTGACCGTGTCATAAAAATAACAAGGATGTAACATCATGACATTTTAGTTATACTTTAGAACTAGCAACTTTGATCGACAATGGAAGACTTGACGCTAGAACTGTCGCATAAGGATGTGGTTTATCAAGTGCAAAAAGATAATCAAAGTCACCTGATGTCCATTAAAGAATAAGCTTGCATATGATCATGGTTGAGAATAATTAGAGGCAGAAGATCAACACGCAGTGATTCCAATCCCAGCTTCTCCAGTGTCGAAAGAAATTGCTGTCTCACACTATCACAGCAAAAAGGCTTGCACTTCACAATAAGCCGAGAATTTGGAACTGCACATAGAATCCTCGCCCAGACTTGCAGCACTCTAGGTGTTATCTGATGTAATTGAAATAGTTAACAAGTGAAAACAATAGAATGTTAAAACCAAGTGTAACATGCTTATTTGACTGTTCCAACACCTTTGCAAGATTGTTGAAGCTACCAAAAGTGACAAAGCCATTAGATAGAGCAGGAGCTGGAGAGACTGGCCCTGCTTCAGGGGAAGGAGTGTAGCACAGAAATGAGTCAGGTAATCGCACCAACTCTTCAACGTGCCTGCCATTAACAGAAAAGTTGTATACAATTAAAGTTCAAGCTTAAGATAGGGATTCAGTCGCCATTGTGACAACAGAAGAAAAATTGGAAGAGATGTTTGACAATTACTTCTGTTTTGTATCAACCGGGTCAGCCAGAGCATCAGATATCCTGTAATCGATGGTAGGCAAACCAGTTGTATTAGGGTAGCCAATCCATGTAACCTACAAAGCCAAGAATATATGAAGGCATTATCAGAAGTAATATGTTGAGTTCTATCATCATGGGTCCAAAACGCAGCTTTTTTTTAAGTAATCTAAAGTGCTGCGAAGTTTTCTTCAACTGTTTGAATGATATAGTTAGACTCTTACTAGTTTTCTTTTTTTTGGAGTACATATCCTGGGAGAGGAGAGTGATGGGAATCGAACCCTAGACCTCTGGCCTAGGCTTGAGGGTCTTAACCGCTCGACCACTATCCAATTCCCAGATTCTTGCTAGTTATAAACATACGAAACACGAACTTGGTATTAAAGGGCTACAAAGTGCGTCAACCCAAAATGGTATGCAGTAAAGCAGAGTCCAAGTTAATTTCTTTTAAAGGTCATGAATATTTCAGGGTATTGTGATCTTTGACAAAAAACTAGTTAGATTAGACATGAGTATGATTCTTTAAATGAATGAAGGATCCAACTTCCTTTTATGTTAAGCTCTCAAAAGTCCAACTTCAAATGTCGCATGATGTAGAACTCTTCCCTCAAAACATAAAAACAGTGAAAGAGAAGAGCAACACTAGTATAGCACCAAATGATGCAGTAATTTGGAATAGACTCAGAAATACCTGAACAGGTGCAGGCCGGCACGCCATCATTCCCAACTTGTTGTTTGCAGTATGACCAGTAAGTTCAACCAAGATATCAACTTTATCTTCTCTAACCAAACTCGCCACTTTTTTCTCATCAATCCCATAAATGTCCCTCCATGTTCCACCATGCTTCAGGACTTTGTCTCTAAATCTGTTGGTTTTTGCATCTGCCTGCCACATCATAAAAGGGAGATGAAGTTAAAAATATGATTGAAGGTTCTTCACTTGCTTCTAAAAATTAACCAAGAAATGATTGTTTTCCGGAAAAACATAGTGGCAGCACGTCAGCTAAAATGGGCAGGATTCAAAGACAATGTTGGTAAAAGAAAGGGCGTTGCAACATCTTTCTACCTTCACGACTGCTGAATAAACGACCACCTTATAGTTTGCATAGTCATGATAGATAAGTGGTGCTTCAATGAAATATGACACAGAATGAGTAAAATAATCAGGAGACACATATCCAATAACCAGTGGCCTTTCTGGATCCTTAATGTTGTCCCAGGAAGTATACTGTGGAAATAACCTCATAAAGCGCCTACCCCACTCCCTGCAATTATACATTTCAAATCTCGTCACAACAAAAAATTATTGCATACTGAGTTTGGAGTAAATCAACATTAAATACAAAAAAATGCCATAACGTATATTAGTAAATATATAAATACATGCATGCACACAAACACACATGAATATGTATGTGTGTATATAGTGTGCAGACTTCAAAAAAAAAAAAAAATATAGCTATAAGATTCCTGAATAATCAAAAACCATGCCAGTAAAAGCAAAAAGTATGACCACTGCTGCCAAACAAAAGCAAGAAAGTTTCTCCAATCTTTATGGAAAAGAACATAGAGAACTAAATAGAGAAGTTTTCTCGCAAGATCCACCGCTGTTGTACAACAGAATAAATGCATATCATATTCTTGTACCCATACGTCTTTGATTGGGTGCATGTGTGGAGTTTCTTGCAGTCAATTACAACAAATCAATCAGGTCGACTCGCTAAATCAATTTCATTAAATTATCAGACATTACGAGTAATTTCTCTCTACCACACACGCATCAATTTCCAAAATCAACCACTCTAAGTTTAAGAAAAAGAACTATTTTGTTTTCCGAGGCTTTGTTTTCATCATAAATAACTTTTAAACCAAATAAGGATGCAGAGATTATGATAAGGTGGGAAATCTAAATTAACATATGCCATGAGCAAGTTTCCATGACTGTAAACCGCCAAGTTTTTAACACATTATGCAAACTTAAAGACAATGAGCAAGACTATGTTCAATTCCCAAGCTTCAATTCAAGCAACAAGCTTGATCTATTGGCAGTGAATAATTGACCAGTGTGGAAAACTACAATTTCAGAGATATTAGCATACTTACATCCATCGTGAAAATCTACATTCCATTGCATAATATACAACATAAACAACAAGCCCATTACACATTTCATTATTGGATTATTAATGCATGCTATTTTACTCAATTTAAAGAACTTCTAAGTCAAACATATCTAAAATGATACACACGAACTGTTATAAATCAAATAAATGCACAATACATGCTTGACAACATGCACACTCACAAGATACTAACAGTCCATGGAATACACATGCATGCATATGTTGTTGCATGATAAATAAATAAAATTGTGCACTTCATAGATTTGGAGAACACAGCAGTTCGATGTACAGCTTACTGAAAGAACGCAATTATATACATATAGTTAAAATCTTGACCTGTGAGCCTCATATAATTTATCGTCAGTGCCTTCATTTATGTAGTTCATTGCAAGCAACCGATTCTGCGATGTGATTGAAAAATTAGAATGAAACAAGCTTCATAGAGCCTCTACCTATTCCTTCACAAAGATAATAAGGGCGGACTTCAAATATCAATTATCTAAAGCTGATTAAGATGGTCCCAATATGCTATCAAAAAAAGAGATTGTCCCAATATTAGACAAGGAAGCCACCGACATAAAAAATACAACAAGTTGAAAGAAAACCAAAACATATGGAAACCCCTTCTCGAGCATTACGCTTTAGAGCTGAAATGGCAAATTCCTTAACATGACCACCAACTCCTTAAGATAAAGCCAACTTATGTACCTTTATATATCATTAACCTTTAGTTTTGTCTACAGAACTTTAAAGAACTAAAAATGTAACACTTAAAAAACTTATGTCCACAAGACCTTCAAACTTAGATAAAGCAATCAGTGGCATGCATGCATGAGGCTGCCATTTTTCTTTTACTTTCCTCTCCTCTTCCACCCCCCTCCCCAACCAACCCCAATTCTCCTTTTTTCTTTTTTTCCTTTTTATTGGTTGGGCTTTGTGGTGGGCTTGGGCTTGGGGGGTTGGAGAGAGTGGGATTTAAGAAACTCACATTAAAGCACCTTTGATTAATGAATTACAGTCTACTTAGAACCCGAGTAACACAGTTTGTTTGGAAGGTTGACCAGATTTTTGTGGCTAGTGCAATTCCTATGACATTTGCATGTGTATCACTTGGGGAAGGCAAAAAAAAAAACATATTTTCTCTTGTGAGACCTACCACAAATTCATAAATAGAAAGAGATACAAAAATGTTGGGTGAAATGTTAACTACAAACAAAAGAAAACAAAGAAAAAATAATAGAAGGGACAAAAATCTGGATAAACAGTTAGCAGACCTCCCCCCCCCCCAACCCCAATTCTCATTTCTTCTTTTTTCCTTTTTATTGGTTGGGGTTGGGGTTTGTGGGGGGCTTGGGCTTGGGGGGCTGGAGAGAGTGGGATTTAAGAAACTCACATAAAAGCACCTTTGATTAATGAATTACAGTCTACTTAGAACCCAAGTAACACAGTTTGTTTGGAAGGTTGACCAGATTTCTGTGGCTAGTGCAATTACTTTGACATTTGCATGTGTATCACGTGGGAAAGGCGAAAAAAAAAAAAAACATATTTTCTCTTGTGAGACCTACCACAAATTCATAAATAGAAAGAGATACAAAAATGTTGGGTGAAATTTAACTACAAACAAAAAGAAAACAAAGAAAAAATCTGGATAAACAGTTAGCACACAGTAACTACTAAAAGGAATGTCAATCCTGGCAAATCAACCAGAAAAGTAAATTGAATTTTTAAGTGAATTGACCACGTGTATACCTCGTTAATAAATTTTGTTGCATAGTAAATGTAGATACTAGAGACAAATAGGACACTCTATTTAAGGTATAATAGTTGTCAAACCTTTCAGACTTACAGGCTTTGAACCCTGTTGCGTGCACTGTCAATAAGTGATATATCATCAAGCACAATTCACATGACAATGTGCACTAACACTGTTAGACACGTAGTGAACAAGACGAATAATTGTGGCACTCTGACTCAAGTCAGGTTTCAAGAAGAGGAAGATCCTTGAGGGTCTAATTATAACTTTCGAAAGATAACCTGAACCCAACATTGTCAAGATAAAAGAAGCAATACCTGGCCTGCATTGCGAGAGTCTGGATCTATTTTGAGGCACTGCTCATATGCTTCAACTGCCAGCGATATGTTTCCAGCATCTCTGTAGAGAACCCCTACACATCCAAGAGAATAACTAACTTATGACTTGACAACGATATGATTGCTACACAAAAAAGCTTCCGAAATAATATGGACTACAAACATAATCGACCCACCCAGGTTGGTTATACTAATCCGAAATTTTAATAGTCTTTCATCGATTCTCAATAGTGAAGTATCTTAGTATATTCATTCTTAACATAAGCTACAAATGTAACACGAGCACAGTGGTAAGAAATGTATTTACCAAATCAGAGCTTTTGTTTTTAATTAATATGAGGATGGAGGGCGAAAAGGAAGAGACCTAAATTATTATATGCTTCTGCGTAAGTCGGATTTGCAACAATGGCTTTCTCAATCATGCTTGCAGCAGCATCCATTTTACCCTGTACACAAAAATAAAGTTTTGAATTTATCATCCAAGCAGCAAGCAATTCTAAAAATAAACAAGAAAGACTACAGAAAAAAACCTGGACGGTGTACACAACTCCAAGATTGTTTAATGACTGCGAAAAGTTAGGTTTGATTGATAAAGCCATCTGCAAATACATACATATATTATAAGCAAACAGTTGAAACACATGATGTGTTTCATCTACAAACATTTGAAGGCTTCAAACTTGCCTGGTAACACTCTACTGCTTTATCAAGGTTGTCCCGATCCTTATATATCACCCCTAAATTGTTACATGCCTCCGCACAATGGGGATTGAAGTGGAATGCAAGCTCATAAAATACAATTGCCTGCATAAGTAGGATGTCATTTAAAAACTGATAGTCAGATGTGTAAATGATACATCAAACAAGAAACACTCTCAAGCTTATTCAAGGTTATCTTCTGCAATTGCCAGTCTGCAACTGAGCGCACAAGCAAAAGTAGGATATTGCTTAATGGGAGAACCAAGTGTACGTGATAAAAGAAACAACAAACAATGACAGATATGACACATCTTCCTATTGATGTTCTATGACAAGATTATCTTCTAGAATTAACAGTTTGGGATAAAAGCTCAAATTTGGACAGTGGATTACCATGTCAAACTTCAGCATTTCTCCATAAGCAACACCAAGATTGTACATGGCATCAGCGTAGTGCCAATTATAATACAGAGCTTTCTTATAATATGCAACACCGTGGTTGATGTCACCCTCCAATTTAACCTGGATAGAAGCATTCTGAGTCAATCGAGATATTTGATGGTATGGGCCTTTTTCAGAAACTTCTATAATATATATGTCAAAAATAAATGCGAGAACAGTAAGGTGTTAGAAAGCAGAATACAATCTATATACAGCCCTCGTAATTTTCTTCAAAAGTGAATTGCTTTTTTTTTTTTTTAACATGATGGAATGAACTAATATAGCCAACAAAGATTACAGGCCAAAATATTTCCATTTTTCAGACTTCATATGCAGATCATGAAAGATGACTGAGCCAAAGGAGTTGTGCATTTTCTAATTTCAAACAACCATGGATGTATAATGGCAATGTTGTTAGTAAAGTTCAAAGATAATGGAATAAAAATCAATGACTTGGTACAAATGATGCAGTCTGAAAAACTGTAATGACCATAACCCATCTTCTTCTTTTTTTTCTTTTTTTTCTTTTCCTGATCCATGGAAAGGGGATATTTAACAACCCATGGACCATCTGCTTGAGTTCTGTAAGACATAACTTAACTAAGAGTAGAGAGAAGCCACACCTTTGTGCCTAAATCAGTTAAGGCGATGGCCATGTTATTTTTTGCAATCTCAAAGTTTGGAGAGACAGTTAGACACCTACATATAAGAGTAAGAACCAAACATGGCATCAGATGGGTGAAATTCTACCGAAGCAGTAAATTAATGTAAAGGTGGCAAATGATCAACTGACACCTTTCATAACAGGCTATTGCTGACTCCAAATCACTACGATTTTTGTAGATAACACCCATGTTGCAATATGCCTCGGCATACATGGGCCTCTCTATTGCAGCTTTCTCATAGCAATTAAGGGCCGTGTCGTATTGCATCATTTCCGAATACACAACGCCAAGATTATAATAAGCAGGCTGCATGTAGAAAACTGGCACATCAAATTCAAATGCCTAAAGAGTAAAACCAACGAATAAGGATAGATGATTATGGAAGCTGGGGAATGAGGAATTACAGCATAGTGTGGGTCGATTCTGATAGCTTCATAATACTTCTGGATTCCCTCCTGAGCATTACCAGCAAGCTTTAAGCTGGTTCCAAGATCTGTTAAGACAATTGCCAAGCACTCTGCTGCTAGCTTGTACGAGGGGTCAGCCTTTAGAGCTTTCTGATACATCTGCACCAAAGCAAACTCAATACAAATGAAAGGTGGAAAGCCAGAAAAAAAAAGGAAAAAAAAGGACGAATACAGTTAACTTCAGCACTATAAGTAAATTCTAAAATTCTAAATTGTAACAAAAATGGCACGAAGTTCGCCAAAGCAACACTCCAACAACCAGATAAATGAACAGCTATATCACCAGCATTCAGCAGCTTCCCAGTTTATCATGCCAGCACACACATACACAACCAGATAAAAAAAATTCAAAATTTAGTGTTTTCACTCTCAAGCATAGTATATAATAAATTCATGTGTTCGATTCCATTATTGTGTTTGCAAATAAGTAATAAGGTGAATAGGAATACACAAACCAGATATAAAAGTCAAAATGTATTATCTCAAGCTTAGAAACAAATTTATATTTTCAGTTTCCTTCTTGTGCTCTTTAACAAAATTTTGGGAGAGAAAATTAAAACTAGATTTTTATTAGGCATACCCTCCCTAGTCAAATTGCTTCTTCTTTATTAGATTAAGTGTGAAAAATGTTGTTTAATAAGTTTAAATAAACAAGTCCGAAAACAACCCAAAAAAAAGGCCATAGCATAAAGTGGTTGATCTTATAAAAGTAGTAGTTTTTTTTAAAAGTAGTAGTGGTTGATCTTATAAAAATAGTAGTTACGCCAAAAATACAAATGTCCACGCTGCATAGACTCGGTGGAAGCCATGAATCAGACAAAGATGATTCCAGGTCATAATTCCCATAAAACCTCATACGTTGAAGATGGATAGAAATTCACGGGACTGTAGTAACGGAAACATTACAGACCAAACTACCAATCTTACAGAAGTTACAAAATCTTAAATAGCTCATCTTGTATTCTCAGGTTATATCAATACCTTTCGACGTAGTCGACAAATGCTGAAGGTTTTTGAAGAGTACGAGATCTCATTTTAGCAACAAAATAAGCACTTGTTCATAAAATCGAAAAATCAGATTCAACAAGTTCAAGAAAAGACCTTGAACAACTATGACGAGTGTGTGCATGCTTACCTCAGCTGCCTCCACCAGTCGACCCTCATCTTTATATAAGATACCGCAATGTGTGAGCGCACATGCATTTTGTGGTTCCAGCCTCACGGCTCGGTGAAACTTTCATAGGCAAGCCTCCCCAAGTTCTGCATCTGCAGGCAAATACCTTTACCAATATGAGCTTCAACATTTTCACCGTCCTTCTCCAGCACGCTCTCATAGACAGCAAATGCATCCACAAACTTATTCCTAGAGCGGAGAATGTTGGCATATGATAAAGCATCTTTCTTCAAAACTCTTCTTCAGGGCACCAATGCCCAAAGCACTTCTGCTGCCAGAAGAAGGCTGTCCTTTTACTGAAAAGCGTGATCATCTAGTGAGTCCCTTACTTTTTCATTGTCAACATCCTTTTCGTTAACTCCATCTCACTCGACAAGCAGATTCAAAATCCTGAACCTTGATAATCAACAGTAAGAAACACAAAAATATCATGCTTTCCTGTGACAATCTAAGTCACCTTGATCCAAAATAATCAATGCTTAGAACATCAAAGAGTAGTTTAAATAACGGAAAATAAAACGTCCCAGTAACAGTAATAACACTAAACACATTGAGTATTAATAATTTCACTTTACCCAAATGAGCAATTAATCAACCTAGGTTTCCCTTTCTCTTCCACGGTATTATGCAACCAGTTGCTGCACTTTGGGAAGAACGGTGATGTGGAAAAAAAATCAAGCTTAATTCTTAAAGGACGTCAGCCTCAATTGTATAGACCGAAATTTCACTGAAACCGTTAAAGAAGCAAAAGCAGTGTTTTCAATTTGATTTATTCACAAAAAAGGTTGGGTCGAAGGGACTGGCTGTCAAAGGATTTCATGGGTGTCAAACAGTACACCGAGCAAAGTTTTCTGGGTGCTCACCAGCTGAAACAAGATGCTCCTTGTTATCAAATTCCTTCCATCAGCCCACATAGGGATGGCAAATGGTAATCTGGTCCAGTTCAATCGACTAATAAAGAGCTGCTATATGGGTTGCAACTCATCTAAACAAGGTATAAATTATAGTGCTGGCTGAAAATAATGGTTCAACCAAATAATGATGCCTTTCATTACATGATGTTTCCTCGAGGCTCCAACCACTTTCAATTCTTTTTCCCAGTGAACCAACACACAATCAAGTAAAATATCTGATCTTCAGAGCAAAGTCAAAGTTGAATATTGGATATTAATGCGTCCTTACCTTTGCCAACATACAAACCTATCAGTCTAAATAACTTTAACATAACATGATAAACAATTCAATAAAGCATGAGATGATTCACATTTTGTCATAAGATACACGCCTTGAATTTGATTAGATAGAGTAGAACTTACAGGACATCTAGTTACACAAGACCAGACATTAAGCAACCTATCTGCAAATCCACGATCTCAGCTCTAAATATTTAACTTTCTGTACAGCGTGCAGTACGTAAGCAACCCTAGCACCCAGGCTATAGTTTTCAGTTTCGACTTCGAATATCCCTCTTTCTTTATACTCCATTGTTAGGGCTAATCATTACATTTTGTTCTGATTATCTGCACCATCCTCTTCAAGCAATGTATATAATGTGTGGGCTAACCTTTATCATGGGATTTCCCTATGTTTGGCAGCATTTGAAGCAAGAAAATGTTAAAAGATATCCAACTAACATACCATGCTAAACAAGATGGAAACCATGATCCCGTGTCAACACACTACTCTGAGCAACATGATCTCTCCCACCAGCATTGCACTTGATCAATTCTCAATGTCATACACACGACTAAGACATTCCACATAGCTGCATCACCACCACTCTAATAAAAACAACCAGATCCCCTTTACAGAAGGTAAAATGTCCTTGCGCCAATATTATAACTTATAAGAAGGAATTTGCTTCCAGCGCATCATACCAGTGCTAGAAAATGAACTCTCAAAATTGCTAACTGCCTGCACTAACCAACAGGCGCTTGCTTACTCCACTTGTAGATAACATAGTAATACAAGATCCCAGGAGCCAATACTGTATACCACGTGCGACCAATAAATACTATACAACATGTGTAATTATCAAGTAACGGATTATAACCTAGACTATTATTTTGGAAGCCCTAAAACCACGATTAAATACTTCAACCCATCATTCTATTCGGTAATTGGTATCAAATAAATTACCCCAACAAATCACCCTCCATTCAGTAGAACAGTACCATAACAAACTAAATTTATGTTATGTCATTAAAATGAACGGAGACCCCCATTTCACAGAATTCCCAACCTTTTTGCTTTTTTGAACTAAATGCGATTTGCCGTAACTCCAAAAACAAAAAGAGAAAAAAATGAAGAAAAATATTTAACATACTAAACGAAATTAATGGATAAAGAATCGACAGAGAACCAAAATAGAATTGATCAGAACTATGCTAAGAAAGAAGTCATTCGGAGCTTACTATAACAAATTGACTCCGAAGCTTTCCAACTATCAACGATTCCAGGGTTTTACACTACACCTTTGGACACCAACACATGGCGGCGCGTTTCTTGCTTCAGCTAGGAGGCGGGGATGGGTTGGGGGGGGGCTCGGGGTGGCGACAGTGTAGCTTGGTGTCTCCCAACTATGGAGCCCCTGCTGTTCGTCTATTTGCTACAATGACACCATATACTACCAGAGCTTTCAATTGTTGCCCATCATTTTTAGGGTTATTGCGCAATTGCCACTCGCTTACGGAGAAGGTAAAAAGTACTTATATTAACGTCAACCTTTTTTTCGGTTTTCTTTTGGTAATTGGGCAGAGAGCTGGCGATTTGAACTTGGCACGTTGGCAGAAAAACCATCTTATAGTACCTATACCATTAGGTCACCCCACAAAGGATAACATCTATGTGATTTTAGTTTCTTTTTGTCATATTATTATATTCTTCAATATTTATTTTAGGGTGAAAGGATAAATTAGTGTCCAAGAACGAGACGGGACGTAATTCAAACCTGAGTGTGCTTGTTCAATTTCATGTTTTTTAACCGCACGGGCTACATGTGAATTCCTTTATTTTTCAAAATATAATTAAGTGTTGTAGCACACTTGATGTATATATGTGAAAACTTAAAACATAAATGCTAATAATATTAATGTTTTACAAACTCTTACCACATGTGTTTATTAAATTTTCGCGAATGGTGAAGGAAATATAATTTAGCACATGAGAAATATATGATTTAAAATAAGTAATGAAGAGTTAAAACTTAAAAGGATATTTTGAGAATATAATGGTAATGCATTGGAGTTACCAGAAAGAGAAAAATCAATAGATATAATGGACATAGAAGTTGAATACTCATGAGAGTGGATCTTTTTACGGTTCAAGGTCTATCGGTTTCAAATCTTGAATCGGTGTTGATTGCCTTTGGTCAACAGTACAAAATGCAAGCTGGAAACAAGCTGGAAATTGGAAAAGGTGAAAGAGAATACCTTAATTGTTTATTATTGATGGAGACCGAATCGACTCCTGGTTACATTTGTCAAGTAAGCAAGCTTTAATTACGTAACATTTATTAAAGTGTCGAAAAATCCGTATCAAGTTATAAATGACTCTTATTTATACTATTACATTTAGTGGGAAATAATCATTGTCGTAAACTTTGAGTTGGATGGATATCATTCTTTGATCTTGTATAAGTTGTATGCCTGTAAGCCAATATTAATAATTATTTTGTTGTCTTGGCAAATACTTGACATGTGGCATATTTGTCTACCATTGAACCCTAAGTCACTCGTTATTGACCTTTTTTAGCTCATCTTTTCAAATTCTCCTTGTGTGGTTACTAGTCGGCTCATGATTTGACCGACCGATCCGTTGGTCAAATCTTCAAGCTTCTAGTGTGTCTTTGTCCTAAGTAGTTTGCTAACAAGTTGAACTTTGACTAGAGTACAAGATTGACAAATCTTATCGGCTATTAACAATCGTTATGTCAAAAAGTTGGAATATCCTACCCTAACCTTAATGGGTATCTAGACGTTATTAAAGTTCACTATTGAAAATGGCGGTTTGGGATAATCCCGATCCCAATTAATCAATTATATACTTTTTGAAAATGAAACTAAATTAACAAAATGAGAATAAAACATTATTTAAACTTGGCACGTTCACGTAAGAATCATCTTATGGTACATACATCATTAGGTCAACCCATAAAGGATAATATCTATGTGATTTTAGTTTCTTTTTGTCATATTACTATATTTTCAATATTTTTTAGGGTGAAAGGATAAATGAATGTCCTAGAACGAGAAGGGGATGTGATTCAACCCCGAGTGAGCTTGTTCGATTGCATGTTTTTTAACTTACCTGGCTACATACGAATCCCTTTATTTTTCAATATTTTAATTAAGTGTTGTGGCACACTTGATGTATATATGTGAAAACTTAAAACATAAGTGCTAATAATATTTATGTTTTACAAGCTCTTATCATATGTGTTTATTAAATTTTCGCGAATGGTGAAGGAAATATAATTTAGCACATGAGAAATATATGATCCAAATAAGTAATGAAGAGTTAAAACTTAAAAGGGATATTTTGAGAATATAATGGTAATGCATTGGAGTTACCGAAAGAGAAAAATCAATAGATATAATGGATATAGAAGTTGAATACTCATGAGAGTGGATCTCTTACGGTTCAAGGTCTATGGGTTTCGGATCTTGAATCGGTGTTGACGGACTTTGGTCAAAAATTCAAAATGCAAGCCGGAAACAAGTGAAATTGGAAAAGGTGAAAGAGAATACCTTAATTGTTTATTATTGATGGAGACCGAATCGGACTCGGTCGGTTGTCAAGTAAGCAAGCTTTAATTACGAACATTTATTAAAGTGTGATAAGGGTCTTTTATGCATGTTTTATGTGTATATTTGAGTAGAATTTGAGTTATTTTATTGTTAGTTTTGTAAATTTTTTATTGTACATAGTTCATATTACTCCGAGGTACTTTTATTGATGTAGATTGACCATTCGGGGCTAATTTTGGTGAATTTCGGACCATGGATTCATGTCAAAACATGCCGGGGAGTTTAAGGATGCAAAAACGCTCAAATTCCAAGTCAAATGCGTCATTTCGGGGCCTTTTGGTCCAACACGGGCAGGGGTGTTGGGCAACACGGTCATGTTCAGCCGGGAGCCAAAAACTTAAAAATTCACACAAAACAGCCCCCAACATGGCCTGGCCGTGTTGGGCGACACGGCCATGTCGATAAATGGCCAGGGTGTGTTCTCGCGACATGGCCATGTCAAGGACATCCTTTTGCAATTTTTCTATGCAAAGAATTATGGAAAACTCACCAACCAAGCTTTTTGACCACTTTTGACACATTTAACACCCAATTTTGCTCCACCATGTCTCCATATTCCCTCAATCATCAATTGAGTACAAGAATTCACCGACCAACAATGAAAGTGGAGACAATTATTTAGCAAAAGATGGTACCATCAATGTATTATTATACAAAAATAGTGTATATAAAAGCAAGAGTTGAAGTTGGAAGGAGGATCATTCATAATTCATTCATGTATTCATATACTCATTCAATAGATTCATTGTATAAACATTTTAAGTAGAATTGAGATCAAGGGGTCTTGGAGGAGTAAGCTTGTAGCAACATTAGAAAAAGGCTTGGAGCAACATCATCAATCAAGAAAGAAGTCAATTGAGATTTTGAGAAAGATAAGTACACCATGTCTACAATATTTACATCTTCTTGTGTAATTTACTCTTTTGTCAAGATCATGAGTAGCTAAACTCCTAGTTTTTGAATGTAATGAACTCTAGAATGAATTTGTGATTAAGGTGTGTATGTTTTTAATAAAATCTTCATGTTTTGTGTGATTCACTTATATTATGCTTTATTCATTCGAATTGGTATATGCGCAATATTGATTTGAAGTTTATTTTTCATCCGGGAAATCGAGAGATTCATGATGAAATAGAACCTATATAAGTGAAAAGAGTTGCATGCAATCCTAGATATAGGGACTGACATAAATCTTCCGGATTAGAGTCAAACCTAATACGGGAATTCACAAATCGTTATAGTGCAATATCGGGGTTTAACTAGAAAGAGATTTCAGTTAATCAACTTGAGATTAGGAGTTTTTACCTTGAGAAAAGGTTTAACTTAAATCGGGAATTTCTACTACGGTCCACATAACTTGAGATTTTATTAAAAGAGGTTATTTTTTGCTTAAGGGTTCATGGTTGTATTTTTAACTTGTTAAATCACAAAAACATTCTAGAGTGATTTACATTCAAACACATCTCTATCTCTTGATTTCTTATTTTACAAATAATTCTTCATTTTTTTCTTTACATATTGTACTTTATTAAATCAAACAAAAACTCAAAAATTAATTAGATTAAATAACAAAAAGACGACAATTATTAGTACTTACAATCCTCGTGGGAATGACACTCGGTACTCAATAATCTATACTATAAAATGATAGGTGCACTTGCCTACGGTTTTCTAGAGTAGCTTTTGAGCCATCAAAGTGTCGAAAAATCCGTATCAAGTTATAAATGACTCTTATTTATACTATTACATTTAGTGGGAAATAATCATTGTCGTGAACTTTGAGTTGGATGGATTTCATTCTTTGATCTTGTATGAGCTTTTGCGCATGTCCTGTAAGCTAATATTAATAATTGTTTTGTTGTCTTGGCAACTACTTGACATGTGGCATATTTGTCAACCGTGAACCCTAAGTCGCTCATTATTGACCTTTCTAGCTTATCTTCCAAATTCTCCTTGTGTGGATACTAGTCGGCTCATGATTCGATCGATCGATGCAGTTGGTCAAATCTTCAAGCACTTCTAGTCCTGTCTTTGTCTTGAGTAGATTGCTAACAAGTTGGACTTTGACTAGAGTACAAGATTGACAACTCATATCGGCTATTAACAATCGGTATGTCAAAAAGTTGGAATATTCTACCCTAACCTTAATGGGTATCTAGACGTTATTAAGGTTCACTATTGAAAATGACAGGTTTGATCGGATAATCCCCTGTCAATTAATCGTTGATTATATACTTTTCAAAATGAAACTAAATTAAGATAAATGAGAATAAAACATTAATGTTAAAGGCGCTTTCAACACATACTTAAAAATTAGTTTCAACAGACATGTACAGAAAAATTACTCATCAATTATGAAATAGTATACATGTACAAAAAAATTTGTTTATGTCTTATACCGATGTATTGCTAGTTTGAATTAATTAACGAATTATCATGTAAAAAAAAGTTGCCCAGTAACATGTAACGAAAGAAATAAATTGTACAAAGATGATATCACATCTCACAAACACAGCCTCTCCCAATCTCCCTCTCTCTTGTTTTCCTTTTTTTTTATTTCTGGCCAATATGTTTTCCTTTAATAAGTCTAGCCCACGTCTCAATTATACAATTAATTCTGATGGGCTCCACAACAAAATACTAATAAATAAGGATGACAATACAAAATGGTACTCGAAGACCCATTTTATTCACCATGTTATCCCCACGGACCGGAGCGGGATGACCCACCACGAATTGTGGGGTGGGCAAGATGGGTGGGCCCGTGTAAACTTAAAAAATATTATTATATCATAGTATACACAATAATTCAAATAGAGTTAAATAAAAATGAACAAAAAACAAGAAAATTAATTATTATATACTTGCAATATATTTATATACATATATATAAGTTTTTCTATCTTGTATTTGTTTTTCTAATAGATCTTATTTATAAATAATCTCATTAGAAATGTATATATGTTAGATATAATATTAAGTACATGAGAATTGTATTATTATATATGTAAAATATTGGGCCAGGAGACGGGAAGAAAAGTGATACATATGCTCACCTTGCTCTTGTCCCGCCATGGATCACGGGACGGGGATGACCCAAATACGGCGGTCAAATGGGCCAAAGATCCAAATTGTCATCCCTAGTTAAAAATAATCATTAATATGTCAAATAGGTCCAATAGGTAAAATACGGTGAATTTATCTTCAAAATTTCTTCTTCTCTTATTCATTTATTATTTCTTCGTCATTAACAAAAACCACTAGAAAAATCAACTCAACATTGAAGAAACAACACTTGGATCCATTCTCATACATTGCAATGTGACAAAAAATAAAAAAACATTTCATGCAACGAGTTGGAAGACTTGTTGAACCAATAACACGGTGAAACAGGTCAATATTTCAACGACATGCATGTAACAATTCCATACTCGTTTCCGGAAAACTAGTTTGGCACCAACGCGTCCCTAGGCATAGCTCAACGATAAAGGATCTCGGGTGATGTGAGGTCCGCTTTTGACACCCGCAGTGTGAATATTCGAATCCGTCCTGGTAACATGTCGGAGGAGGATTTTTGTGTGTGTGGTGACCTAGTCTAAAGCAGACTCAAAACCCCGGTTTGTTGAGACATTTCTCACTCTTCACCCTCCACGAAACTTTAGGGGCAATAGGCCCTCCGAGATGGAGTTCATCCTTTTGTTTGGCACCAAGCCACCAACGCATCTTATAAGTAAAATAAAATTAAATAAAATAATTTCTTGCGAGAAAGTTGTGACAAAATTAAATGTTACTCCATATGTTATCCGGTTTTAATTATCGAGATTACAATATATATATAGAATATTATATATATATATATATAAAATATATATATATATAGAATATTATTTATAAAATATTACTTTGGAAAAAATTGAGAATTAATCATATTACAACCCTACGTAATACATTATAGAATAAAAGGCACATAACATAAAGTTGTAAAGTGTTAAAAAAATTAAATACATGACAACTTACGAAAATGAAGGAACTACTATTGATTCCAAATCAAATCATCATCAACATAAACCCCATAATTATTTAACAAATTAAATCTAACACATTAATTAATTTATTGACGTATACATCAATCACGTGATAATTAAGCATCGATCTTAATCAACTGTTTCATACATCAATGATCAAACCAAGAGAGTTGTTCCAAATAATCCCACAAGGTTAATTAATTCTCCACATAGATCGATTGGTGGTATGGCCACTCTTTTTTGGATGTCTCAAATGTATAGTCCAATTTCTATATTTAGTAATACTTTTGCTTGCATTTACTAATATACCCTTATATTATCTTAAAAACTAAAATCTTGGAAAATATTTTTATGGAAAATATTAAATACCCATAATTTTGAAAAAGAAGAAGGAAGTCACCACCAATTTTTTTAGGGTTGGAGTCTAATATGGTATTTAAATTTATTTAAAGTGGTTAATTAGTTAATTATGTGGGGAATTTCCATTTTGAGATTTTTTTTTTTTTTTTGGCGGTGAATTTATTTAATAACCCAATACCAACTAAATAATGGTATTATAGGAAGTTTGTAGGTATAATTTACTTTTTCATTACTTTTTCAAATCTTTGAAAACCCAAATTGTACAATATAATTGGGACGGAGGCCGTATTAAAAAAAAGGTCAGTTTTGATAAAAACACACTCCAACTTCAACAAATTCCGTAATTGTTAATAGCTATACATCTTCGTCAAAACTAAGTGCCAAAAGAAACTAGTTCTTGAAAATTATACTTTTAGTGCAATTCTAGAAGATATCCTCGACCAACCTATTGTTGTGTTGGCCTGTTGGGAATACGATGATTAATACTCATGAGAGTGGATCCTTTTACGGTTCAAGGTCTATCGGTTTTGGATCTTGAATCGGTGTTGACTGGCCTTTGGTCAACAATACAAAATGCAAGCTAGAGCTGGAAATTGGAAAAGGTGAAAGAGAATACCTTAATTGTTTATTATTGATGGAGACCGAATCGGACTCCTACCGTCATCATGTAAGCAAGCTTTAATTACAAAACATTTATTGAAGTGTCGAAAAATCCCTATCAAATTATAAATGACTCTTATGTATACTATTACATTTAGTGGGGAAATAATTATTATCGTAAACTTCGAGTTGGATGGATATCGTTCTTTGATCTTGTATGAGCTGCATGTGTGTAAGCCAATATTAATTATTGTTTTGTTGTCTTGGCAGCCACTTGACATGTGACATATTTGTCTACCGTTGAACCCTAAGTCGCTCGTTATTGACTTTTCTAGCTCATTTTTCCAAACTATCCTTGTGTGGTTACTAGTCGGCTCATGATTCGACCGACCGATCCTGGTTGGTCAAATCTTCAAGCACTTCTAGTCTGTCTTTGTCTTGAGTAGATTGCTAACAAGTTGGACTTTGACTAGAGTACAAGATTGACAGCTCATATCGGCTATTAACAATCGGTATGTCAAAAAGTTGGAATATCCTGCCCTAACCTTAATGGGTATCTAGACGTTATTAAGGTTCACTATTGAAAATGACAGGTTTGATCGATAATCCCTTGTCCAATTAATCGTTGTTTATATACTTTTCGAAAATGGAACTAAATTAAGATAAATGAGAATAAAACATTAATGTTAAAGCGGTTTCAACACGTCTTAAAAATTAGTTTCAATGATATGTACGGAAAAAAATTACTCAATCAATTATGAAATAGTATACATGTACAAAAAAATTTGTTTATATCTTATACCTTTGTGTTGCTAGTTTGAATTAATTAACGAATTAACATGTAAAAAAAAGTTACCCAAGAACATGTAACGAAAGAAATAAATTGTACAAAGATGATATCACATCTCACAAACACAGCCTCTCCCAATCTCCCTCTCTATTGTTTTCCTTTTTTTTTTATTTCTCGGTCAATATGTTTTCCTTTAATAAGTCCAAATTTAACGTCTCAATTATACAATTAATTCTGTTTGGGCTCCACAAGAAAATATGAATTAAATAAAATAAGGATGACAATACAACGAGGTACTCAAGACCCATATATTCACCCCCGTTATCCCCACGGACTGGCGGGATGACCCACCACGAATCAGTGGGGTGGGCAAGATGGGTGGGCCCGTGTAAACTTAAAAATTATTATTATATCATAGTATACACAATAATTCAAATAGAGTTAAATAAAAATGAACAAAAAACAGAAAATTAATTACCATATACTTGCAATATATTTATATGCATATACATAAGTTTTTCTAATCTTGTATTTTGTTTTTCTAATAGATATTATTTATAAATAATCTCATTAGAAATGTATATATGTTAGATATAATATTAAGTACATGAGAATTGTATTATTATATATGTAAAATATTGACGGGACAGAAGAAAGTGATATATATGCCCACCGCTTTTGTCCCGCCACGGATCACGGGCGGGGACGTCCCAAATACGGCGGGTCAAATGGGCCAAGACACCAAATTGTCATCCCTAGTTAAAAATAATCATTCATATGTCGATAGGTCGAATAGGTATAATACAATGAATTTATCTTGAATTTCTTCTTCTCTTATTCATTTATTATTTCTTCGTCATTAACAAAATCCACTAGAAAAATCAACTCAACATTGAAGAAACAACACTTGGATCCATTCTCATACATTACAATATGACAAAAATAAAAACCAATTTTCATGCAACGA
Source organism: Rehmannia glutinosa (assembly GCA_016081115.2). Lineage (NCBI taxonomy): Eukaryota > Viridiplantae > Streptophyta > Magnoliopsida > Lamiales > Orobanchaceae > Rehmannia > Rehmannia glutinosa. The sequence continues at coordinate 994,710 of JABTTQ020000354.1, read as the reverse complement.
GCGGGAAGACTTGTTGAACCAATAACACGGTGAAATAGGTCAATATTTCAACGACATGCATGTAACAATTCCATGTGTGGTTACTAGTCGCCTCATGATTCGACCGAACGATCCTGGTTGGTCAAATCTTCAAGAACTTCCACTGTCTTTGCCCTGAGTAGATTGCTAACAAGTTGGACTTTGACCAGAGTACAAGATTGACAGCTCTTATCGGCTATTAACAATCGGTATGTCAAAAAGTTGGAATATCCTACCCTAATCTTAATGGGTATCTGACGTCATTAAGATTCACTTGAAAATGGCAGGTTTGGGATAATCCCGACCCAATTAATCACCGATTATATACTTTTGAAAATGAAAATAAATTAACAAAAATAAGAATAAAATATTTGAACTTGGCACGTTTTCCTAGAATAACCATCTTATAGTACCTACACCATTAGATCACCCCATAAAGGATAACATATATGTGATTTTAGTTTCTTTTTTGTCATATTACTATATTTTTTAATATTTTTAGGGTGAAAGGATAAATGAATGTCCTAGAACGAGAGGGGATGTGATTCAAACATGAGTGTGCTTGTTCGATTGCATGTCTTTTTACCGACCGGCTACATATGAATCCCTTTATTTTTCAATATCTAATTAAGTGTTGTGGCACACTTGATGTATATATATGTGAAAACGTAAAACATAAATGCTAAAAATATTTAAGTTTTACAAACTCTTATCATATGTATTTATTAAATTTTCGCGAATGGTGAAGAAAATATAATTTAGCACATGAGAAATATATGATGTGAAATAAGTAATGAAGAGTATAAATTTAAAAGGGATATTTTGAGAAGATAAAAGTAATGCATTGGAGTTGTCGAGAAAGAGAAAAATCAATAGATATAATGGACATACATGAGAGTAGATCCTTTACGGTTCAAGACCTACCGATTTCGGACCGTGAATCGGTGTTGACTCGCCTTTGGTCAACAAAGACAAAATGCAAGCCGAAACAAATCAAAATTGAAAAAGGTGAAAGAGAATACCTTAATTGTTTATTATTGATGGAGACCGAATGGACTGGGACTCTTGGCCATTTGTCATGTAAGCAAGCTTTAATTACAAAACATTTATTGAAGTGTCGAAAAATCCCTATCAAATTATAAATGACTCTTATGTATACTATTACATTTAGTGGGAAATAATTATTATCGTAAACTTTGAGTTGGATGGATATCGTTCTTTGATCTTGTATGAGTGCATGTGTGTAAGCCAATATTAATTATTGTTTTGTTGTCTTGGCAGCCACTTGACATGTGACATATTTGTCTACCGTTGAACCCTAAGTCGCTCGTTATTGACCTTTCTAGCTCATTTTTCCAAATTATCCTTGTGTGGTTACTAGTCGGCTCATGATTCGACCGAACAATCCTGGTTGGTCAAATCTTCAAGTACTTCTAATCTGTCTTTGTCTTGAGTAGATTGCTAACAAGTTGGACTTTGACTAGAGTACAAGATTGACACTCATATCGGCTATTAACAATCGGTATGTCAAAAAGTTGGAATATCCCGCCTAACCTTAATGGGTATCTAGACGTTATTAAGGTTCACTATTGAAAATGACAGTTTGATCGGATAATCCCTTGTCCAATTAATCGTTGTTTATATACTTTTCGAAAATGGAACTAAATTAAGATAAATGAGAATAAAACATTAATGTTAAAGCGGTTTCAACACGTACTTAAAAATTAGTTTCAACAGATATGTACGAAAAATTACTCAATCAATTATGAAATAGTATACATGTACAAAAAAATTTGTTTATATCTTATACCTTTGTGTTGCTAGTTTGAATTAATTAACGAATTAACATGTAAAAAAAAGTTACCCAAGAACATGTAACGAAATAAATAAATTGTACAAAGATGATATCACATCTCACAAACACAACCTCTCCCAATCTCCCTCTCTATTGTTTTCCTTTTTTTTTTTAAAGTCAATATGTTTTCCTTTAATAAGTCCAAATTTCACGTCTCAATTATACAATTAATTCATTTGGGCTCCACAAGAAAATATGAATTAAATAAAATAAGGATGACAATACAAACAGGTACTCAAGACCCATATATTCACCTCCCTGTTATCCCCACGGACTGAAATGGGATGACCCACCACGAATCAGGGGTGGGCAAGATGGGTGGGCCCGTGTAAACTTAAAAATTATTATTATATCATAGTATACACAATAATTCAAATAGAGTTAAATAAAAATGAACAAAAAACAGAAAATTAATTACCATATACTTGCAATATATTTATATGCATATACATAAGTTTTTCTAATCTTGTATTTTGTTTTTCTAATAGATATTATTTATAAATAATCTCATTAGAAATGTATATATGTTAGATATAATATTAAGTACATGAGAATTGTATTATTATATATGTAAAATATTGACGGGACAGGAAGAAAGTGATATATATGCCCACCTCGCTTTTGTCCCGCCACGGATCACGGGCAGACGTCCCAAATACGGCGGGTCAAATGGGCGGACCCAAATTGTCATCCCTAGTTAAAAATAATCATTCATATGTCGTCGATAGGTCGAATAGGTATAATACAAGGTGAATTTATCTTGAAATTTCTTCTTCTCTTATTCATTTATTATTTCTTCGTCATTAACAAAATCCACTAGAAAAATCAACTCAACATTGAAGAAACAACACTTGGATCCATTCTCATACATTACAATATGACAAAAATAAAAAACCAATTTTCATGCAATGAGCGGAAGACTTGTTGAACCAATAACACGGTGAAATAGGTCAATATTTCAACGACATGCATGTAACAATTCCATGTGTGGTTACTAGTCGCCTCATGATTCGACCGAACGATCCTAGTTGGTCAAATCTTCAAGAACTTCCAGTCTGTCTTTGCCCTGAGTAGATTGCTAACAAGTTGGACTTTGACCCGAGTACAAGATTTACTGACTCTTATCGGCTATTAACAATCGGTATGTCAAAAAGTTGGAATATCCTACCCTAATCTTAATGGGTATCTAAACGTCATTAAGATTCACTTGAAAATGGCAGGTTTGGGATAATCCCACCCAATTAATCACCGATTATATACTTTTTGAAAATGAAACTAAATTAACAAAAATGAGAATAAAACACTATTTGAACTTGGCACGTTTGCAGAAGAACCATCTTATAGTACCTACGCCATTAGGTCATCCCATAAAGGATAACATCTATGTGATTTTAGTTTCTTTTTTGTCATATTACTATATTTTTCAATATTTTTTTAGGGTGAAAGGATAAATGAATGTCCTAGAACCAGAGGAGATGTGATTCAAACTTGAGTGTGCTTGTTCAGTTGCATATCTTTTTACCGAACGGGCTACATGTAAATCCCTTTATTTTTCAATATCTAATTAAGTGTTATGGCACACTTGATGTATATATGTGAAGACTTAAAACATAAATGCTAATAATATTTATGTTTTACAAACTCTTATCATGTGTTTATTAAATTTTCGCGAATGGTGAAGAAAATATAATTTAGCACATGAGAAATATATGATCTGAAATAAATAATGAAGAGTATAAATTTAAAAGGGACATTTTGAGAAGATAAAGGTAATGCATTGGAGTTGCCAAAAAGAGAAAAATCAATAGATATAATGGACATAGAAGTTGAATACTCATGAGAGTAGATCCTTTTACTTGTTCAAGACCTACCGATTTCGGACCGTGAATCGGTGTTGACTCGCCTTTGGTCAACAAAGACAAAATGCAAGTGAAACAAATCAAAATTGAAAAAGGTGAAAGAGAATACCTTAATTGTTTATTATTGATGGAGACCGAATCGGGACTCCTATTTACAAAGTAAGCAAGCTTTAATTACGTAACATTTATTGAAGTGTCGAAAAATCCCTATCAAATTATAAATGACTCTTATTTATACTATTGCATTTAGTGGGAAATAATCATTGTCGTAAACTTTGAGTTGGATGGATATCATTCTTTGATCTTGTATGAGTTGCATGTCCGTAAGCCAATATTAATTATTGTTTTGTTGTCTTGGAAGCCACTTGATATGTGGCATATTTGTCTACCGTTGAACCCTAAGTCGCTCGTTTTTGGCCTTTCTAGCTCATCTTTCCAAATTCTCCTTGTGTGGTTACTAATCGGCTCATGATTCGACCGACCGATCATGGTTGGTCAAGTCTTCAAGCACTTCGAAATCCTCTTTGTCTTGAGTAGATTGCTAACAAGTTGGACTTTGACTAGAGTACAAGATTAACAACTCTTATCGGCTATTAACAATCGGTATATCCAAAACTTGGAATATCCTACCCTAATCTTAATGGGTATCTAGACGTCATTAAGGTTCACTATTGAAAATGACAGTTTGATCGATAATCCCCTGTCCAATTAATCATAGATTATATACTTTTCGAAAATGAAACTAAATTAAGATAAACGAGAATAAAACATTAATGTTAAAGACAATTTCAACACGTACTTAAAAATTAGTTTCAACATGTACATTTAAAAATTACTCATCAATTATGAAATAGTATACATTATGGCTTCTTGTATGTTGTCATTTCCAAGACGCGTACAAATTCAAAGTAAGTAACTTGAGAAAAATTGGGTTAATCCGCCACTAAGATATTTTCCCAATCGGGTAGTATAGCCGACTAAAAATTGTGTTCATTTTGGTGCTATAATTAAATTTTAGATTGTATTAAATATGTTGAGCATAACGATTCTGGAAAAAAATAGACTTAGAAAAAGGCTCAAGTGTATAATAATTTAGTATTAATAGTTATGAACTAATTGTAGGCTTTAAGACGATTTTTTTGTTATTAACCTAGATGTTATGAATATTTTCATAGTTTCATCCTGTTATGATTTTTAAGCGATTTGTATCGATATATTGCTAGTTGAGTTAATTAATGAAGTAATGTTTCTCGTATAAAAAAGTTAATCAATAACATATAAGTTGTAACGAAAGAGATAAATTGTACAAAGATGATATCACATCTCGCAAAACACATCCTCTCCAAATCTCTAAAGATGTCAATAAGGGCCAGGCCCCGAGGGCTCGACCTTAGCCCGCCCCTAAAAATCTAAGGGCTAGGCCTATATTTCATAGGCCCTTATAACATGAGGGCTTTTAGCCCGCTCCCTAATTGGCCCTAGGGCCGTCTAGTAACTAGGGTAGGGGTGACCAGATTAGGGCTTTTTTTCCTTATAAGTTTTTGTATTTTATATGTTTATATTTAAAATTTATGCTTGCAGTACTATCAATCCATTATTTGATCTCATTTATCAATTACCATTTATCTTGACAAATTATCAAATTTGATCTTTGATCTCATTTATAATTTAGTCTTACTAAATAACTTAGTAAATACAAAATTAAATTTGGTATGTAATTGATAATGATTATTTAGTACGTTAACAGTTATAAATAACTAAAATATATTTTATATAGACTATGTGATTGCTAAAATAAAAATAACAAATTTTGAATATTTTAATCCGAATGGAATCTAAGAATTAAATGGCTTATTTTTATAAAATAAAAAATTCGCAAGTTAATTTTTCCATCATGATGTAATGTTTTAATTTAGACGAAATAACTTCATCAAAAATGTAAAATGAAAAAAAAAAAAAAAAGTCATAGGCCGGCCCTGGCCCGACCCTAGCCCTATAGGCCTAGGACTGGGCTTAGATTTTTCAAGTCCTTATGAGTTCAGGGCTTTTTAGCCCTAGCCCTTAAGAGTTAGGGCCTCTTAGGGCTAGGGCGGAGGCCGAGGACAGAGCCCATATTGACATCTCTACAAATCTCCCTCTCTCTTGTTTTCCTTTTCTATTTCCCTCTCGCCAATATATTTTCCTTTAATAAGTCTAACCCACGTCTCAATAATACAATTAATTATGTTGGGCTCCACAAGAAAATACGAATTAAATAAAACAGAGATGACAATGCGCGGGACATGTACTCGAAGACCCATTTGCCCATGCGGGACTAGGGGGACAAGGGGGGGGGTAATTTCTCCCAAAAGTTTTCAAAATTTCATTTTCCTCCCTAAAGTTTTCAAAAAAAAAAATAGTTAAAATAAATGACTTTCCCCTCCCCCCAAATTTTGATAAAAACTTCAAATAGTTGCCTTTTACAATATAAAAACCCATTAATTATGGTTAATATATGAGTATTTTTTTCATTGTTTAAATTTATAAACTCGATCCAATTTTCGCCCCCAAAGTTAAAATCTTGCGTTCGCCACACATATGCCCACCGTTATTCCCACGAATCGAGACCACGAGTTGCGGGTGGGCAAGATGGGCCCGTGTAAACTTAAAAAAATTATTATTATATCATAACATACACAATAATTCAAATAGCAAAATTAAAAAGGAACAAGAAACAAGGAAATTAATTACTATATACTTATAATATATTTATAAGCATATTTATAAGTTTTTTTATCTTATGTTTTATTTTTCTAATACATATTATTTATAAATAATTTTATTATCAATGTATATATGTTAGATATAATATTAAGTACATAAGAATTATATTATTATATATGTAAAATATATATTATATATTTTTAAAATAAAAATACTGCATGGGACAAGGAGGAAGTGATACATATGCCCGCCTCGATCTCGCCCGCTATGAATCTCGGAGCAGGACGACCCAAATACGGTTCAGGGCCAAATTGTCATTCCTAATTGAAAATGATCAGTCCTATATCGGATAGATCCAATTGGTAAAGTACAAGGGAATTACCCCAACATGCGGCCCAGAAGGCAAATAAAAGCCCACTAATTCTTTAAGGAAATACTTAATTAATTTGGATAATAATCTAAATAAAGCCTAGTAAACTCACGAAGACTTATTTATTGGGAAAATTACATAAAATACTCTCTTTTTGGCAAGTATACCACAAAATACGTTCCTATCACTTTAGTAACTACTTTTTTTTCCTTTTGTACCTGTTTTTTTCTTTTTTACGCTCCTACATATTTTTTTGATTATTTTTATTTTTTTCTGTTTTTTTTCCTGTATTGCTTTATATGTAATATATATTGTTTCGATGTTTTTTTAAATATATTTCTTTGTTGTTTCTATGTTATTTCTTTATTGTTTCGATGTTTCAGAATAATTTTTACCTATTTTTTATGATGTTTTCTATTCATGTATTATTTTGTACATTGTTTCTATTGTTTCGGTGTTGTTCTATAATATTTTTAATGTTGTTCAAATAGTTTTTTTTGTTGTTTCAATGTAGTGTTCAATGTGTAAATATAAATTTACCCATTTTTAAGTTCTTTTTATTCATGTTGTATTTTTAATATTTTTATGTTATTTTTGGGTTGTTTCCATACCGTTTTTAATGTTGTTCCGATGTTTATTTGTTGTTTCCATATAATTTTCAATGTTTAAATATAAATTTTACCTATTTTTAACTCTTTTTGCTCATATGATTTTTTATATTCTTTCTGGTTTGTTTGTATATTGCTTCCGATTGTTTCCATATATTTTTATGTTTTCATGCATTGGATCAAAAATTGAATTGTATTTTTTATTCATGTTGTTTCTATAATATTTTTAATTTGTTTGGTTTTTTTAATATGTGTTGTTTTATGTTTTATAAGACTTGAGTATAAAATAAGATTATTTAACGAGGCAAAATTTATCTTTTTAATCAAATTTTATTAAAAGAAACATCTTTGAAACATGTTAGAAACAATCTTGAAACAAAGCGTAAAAGTCCGGAAATTTTGGCGGGAGCGTAAAGTTGTGTAGAAAAAGGGTGGGAGTGAATTTAGGTAAAATAAGTAATTTAAAAAGCGTAAAAAAGTGACATTATCTCCAAAAAAGTGGAGCATTATATCAATTACCCTCATTTATTTGTCTATAAAATCCCACACCGACCCATTTATTTATGAATATGAATCCTTAAAAGCCTTAGGCCATCTCTAACCCAAAATTCTATTTTAGTGCGGTTTTGCACTAAAATAGTGCAATTCTCGCACCAAACTTAAAATTCATCTCCAACCCATCTACTTCAAATTTTGCACTAAAAGGAATATACCTTGAATATTCTTTATTATTTCAATAGAAAAATTATTTTATTAAAACCAACTATTTTTAACATAGTATTATAAATTCATATTTAGTAATTAAAAATATATTTTTTATTATAACTAATCTATATATAATAATATATTAAATAAAGAATTTAAACAATTAATAACAAGATTTAAATAAAGAAAAAATGTGGCATTCATGTAGATAAAATTAAAAATACCAGATTATTAAGAATGGTCTTTTATTAGTTAATGTGTGTTTATTTATTAATATCGATTTATTTTATAATGTATGTTCTATATGTTTATGTTAATGTAATGTAGTTCTTATTTTTATCACTTAATTGTCTTTTAAATAATTTTTTAATTACTTGTTCAAATTTAAATTTAGTAATATTAAATATTTTTATTAATAATAAATCATACATACAAATTATAATCTATTTAAAAATATACAACTCTTTAAAAAATACATTTTATAACATATTCTAATATAATAAAACTAAACAAAAAACAAAAAAAATGAAAAAAATAATAAAAAAACCCAACGCTATCTTGCCAACAATGACGCAACACTGTTCATCTCGTTAATTTAGCGCAAATAATAGCGCTTGGTTGGACCTCAAATTTATCTCTATTTTGGCATTTGGCGTCTCGATTGGAGACGGCCTTAGACGATGAATTTATCTTTGGAATTTCTTCTTCTCTTATTCATTTACTATTTGTTCGTCATTAATAAAACCACGAGAAGAATCAACTCAACATTGTAGAACAACACTTGGAACCATTCTCATGCATTGCAATAGGACAAAAAATAAAAACCAATTTTCTTGCAACAAGCTGGAAGACTTGTTGAACTAATAACACGGTGAATGGTCAATGCTTCAACTACATGCGAGATAACATTCCATAGTCCATACTCGGTTTCCTTGTTATTTCGAAAACTAGTTTTGGCAAATTTTTGCCGACGCGCCTCTAATCTCTTTTCCTCAACAAATTTAACTCGGTAAAAATCTCTTGGGTGATGTGATGTTGGTATCACTACGCTGTCCAAGAAGCCAGCATCCGCACCCGCAAAGTAGTTTGCTTAAGCGCGCCCCCAGGCGTGTGGATATTGAATCCGTCTGGATATTCAATAACATGTCGGAGGAGGATTTCTTGTGTGTGTGGTGACCTAGTCTAAAGCGACTCAAAACCTTGGTTTGTTGAGGCATTTCTCACTATTCACCTCCTCCACGAAGCTTTAGAGGTGGGCATAGGGCCCTCCGAGATGGAGTCCGATTTGGGTATGGATAAATCGGATGTACTTTGGTTCGAGAGCCTCGCCTCGCTCCTAGGTACTTTGGTTCGGGTGACCGAAAGAGAACAAATGTTAGGCTAGCCATGTGGGTCCCCGACTAAGGCCCTCCGATGCTTAAGTCAGTTTCAAATCGCTAGGTCGCTAAGAATTGATAGTGCGAAGTGAATAGTAAATTATGAGATACCTGTTTCAGTAGATGAGTGTGGTATTTATAGATCTTGACATAAGTAGGTCGTACGAGCTAGATACACGTGTCAAGATCGCATCCATTCTCCTGTCAGTGATCCTACGGTCTTCGTCGCGGGTCGGACCGGGTCGGGTGATCGGGTCGTGTCGGGACCCATTTATAAAACACGCGGATCTTGGTGTCAGGAGGTATTTTATCTTATATGGGAGGGTAAAATGGTAATTTAACCTGTACATATCAGAGTCCATCCTTTAGTTCAATGTTACTATTATAAGTAAAATAAAATTAAATAAAATGATTTATTGCGAGAAAGTTGTGACAAACTTAAATGTTACTCTATCTCATTATCCGGTTTTAATTATATCGAGATTACAAAAATATATATAGAATATTATTTATAAAATATTCTTTGGAAAAATTGAGAATTAATCATATTACAACTCTACGGAATGCGTTAGAGAATAAAAGGCACATAACGGAAAGTCAGAAAGTGTTAAAAAATTAAATACATGACGACTTACACGAAAATGAAGGAACTACTATTGATTCCAAATCAAATCATCATCAACATAAACCCCATAATTATTTAACAAATTAAATCTTACACATTAATTAATTTCTTGTCGTATACATCAATCACGTGATAATTAAGCATCGGATCTTAATCAACTTTTTCATACATTAATGATCAAACCAAGAGAGTTGTTCCAAATAATCTCACAAGGGTTCATTCTCCATAGACTAAAACCGATTGGTGGTAATTATGATCCTTTTTTGGATGTCTCAAATGTATAGTCCAGTTTCTATATTTAGTAATATTTTTTGCTTGCATTTACTAATATAGCCCTACATTATCTTGAAAACTAAAATCTTGGAAACTATATTTTTTACGGAAAACATTAAATACCCATAATTTTGAAAAAGGAAAAGTCACCACCAATTTGTTTTGAGCTTGGAGTCTAATTTGTTATTTAAATTTATTTAAAGTGGTTAGTTAATTACATTGGGTGACTTTACATTTTGAGATTTTTTTTTGAGGTGGTGAATTTATTTAATAACCCGATACCCACTAAATAATGGTATTATAGGAAGTTTGTAGGTATAATTTACTTTTTCATTACTTGTTTAAATCTGTTTGAATGCCAAAAGAAACTAATACTTGAAAATGATACTTTTAGTGCAATACTAGAAGATATCTCTCGACCAATCTATTGTTGTGTTGGCCTGTAGGGAATACAATGATCTAATGCTTCACGAGATTCTAGTTCTATTGTCTGTCTTAGTGTTTTGAATCATTTCAAACGTGTTTTTAGTATGCTTCGAAAAATGAAAAATGAAAAATGAATAGGGCTTTATAATCTACCCCTACGTCAGTAAATGCAATACCAGTATATGAGAGAGCCATAAAAGACCAAACAATATGGCTCAGTAACTAAGCAGCCGCACAAGTAACTTCTCAGACAATACAAATACAATGTATTACAAAAAAGAATCGCTAGCTTTTACGGCATCACTGTTTACCAAGCGTTCGATTCTTAAACTTGATTTTGATTTTATGAGACGGCGCACTTGGAGTTGCACTTACGCTCCCATCGGTTCTGTTCACATTCGCCTCACTTGGTTCGGGTCGTAAACCGCCAACAGAATCTTGTCTGGTTTCAGGTAAATGTTCTTTACCCCCTGACTCAACACCGCCCACTCTCGTTTCGCCACCTGGTAATTCAACTGAAGGCACGGCGTTTGTTTTATCGGCGAGAAGCTTTGCCATTTCCTTCTCTTTCCGCTTCTTTTCCTTTTTTCGCCTTTTTAGCTCCAAGCGTTCTGGATCATCGTCGTGGCCATTCTTTTTCCTCTTCTTGTCCTTGTCTTTTTTCTTCTTCTTCTCTTTTTTACCATGAGAATGTGTATCGGTCGGCCTTCTTGAACTGCCTTCCACGTCATCTCTCCCGACGCTAGGAGAAGCTAAATCGCGTTCACTGGTTTGCGGGCCCGTATCAATTTTCATCGTACTGGTTGAAACCGGTAAAGAAACTTTGCTTGAGTCTGCAGTACATTGAAGTTCCTTCACAAATTCTTCACCGTCAATTGTGGGTTTAGCACTGCCTATACTGGCAGTTACTCTAGAACCTACGTCTTGGCATGAATCAAAGTTGTGATTACCAGTGCTGATAGTCTCGGCAAAGTTTCTATTCGGAGCATCGACAGAAACTGAACTGCTTGCTCCTCCACGATCAGCAGCAAGAGTATTCGAGATTCTGGCATTATCGGGGTCCTCCGCCCGACTGCTTGCTCCTCCACGATCAGCAGCAAGAGTATTCGAGATTCTTGCATTATCGGGATCCTCAGCCCGACTAGTTGCAAGAGATTGTTTGACCCTAATTTTTATCTTTGGCTTTTTTACTTCACGACTGTTAGAAACAGTATCGGGTTCATTGGGAGCTTCCATGGTGGCCAAATTATCATGCGCATGGTCAAACACGGGCTCAGTTTCTTGATGAAATGTAAACAAAGTGTCTGCTTTTCTGGGAGCTTCGGCATCTACGTTAGTGTCGCCTAAAGAATTAGTAACTTGCTCGATTGGCTGTTGAATTTCAGCGGGCATTTGCAAATTAGGCATTGTTATCGGATCTTCTTCAGTATGATCCGATACTGAGTTTCTCTGTTCAGGAGCATCATAATCAGGTGCAGGAGCATTCTCTGCCTTAGTCGAGTCATGATTTCCATCGAGTTCTGGATATCCTTCAGGGGCTACCATATTATGTGGAAGATCAGGGGCACAAGAAGGATCTGGAGTCTTGGATTGATTAATAAGAGCAGCAAAAATGTTTTTAAGTTCACTGTTCTTTGTGTGTCCCGTCCTCAGAGTCTCATCTCTTGGAACCCCATAGAGTGTTGGAACCCTAAATATTTGAGATGTTATCAGTATAACTAACCAATCAACAAAGAACAAACTCCATATAATGTATTCTGTCAAAGTATAATTGAAACGAAAGAACAATTTCAAAGCAGAGTTGGAGCTTATGGAAACAGTTGTACACGATGCTGAAAGATTTAAAATGTCAACTACACCCAGTTCTCTCATTATACTTAAAAAAGCCACATTCTCACCTATCACAAAATGCTTTGAAACGGCGGATTAATTGCTTTTGTTCACTTAAAAGCTTTAACACTATATTTGAAGGGGTATTTATGGCTTTTTCCCGATGAAGTTGAATCACATCAACAACTAACAGAACAACACTCAGTCTCAGAAATGTTAATTCAAGCAACTTCGGAAAGAACTCTTAAGAACAGAAGTCCTATTGGTCGATGTCCTGAATTATGAATTACCTGGAAGATCTTAGAATCATCTCAATCCCGTCAACTTAGATACTAAACAAATAAACCCTGAAGACATATCCTTAATAAATTGGTCCTTATGATAATACAGCGATTTCCTATTGGCGTAAGCAGGTTCTAAATCATTTAAAGCTGGCCTTAATCTGAATTAATCAATTAAAAGGCTTTTCAGTTTTGGGCTATCCATTTAAAATCGGCTAGAACTCATGTTAGTAACTCCTTTTTTAGGCAATATTAAGATATGAAGCAGCTTTTAATTTCTTTTATGCTATTTTTTTGTTCCTCGCTCATTGTTTTTCCTTTATGCGAGGTGTTTCGAAGCACTTGAAACAAGAATTATCACTAGTTTCTGAAACCTTCGAGTCTCTTCTGAAGACATGAAACCCTTCTCATTCCCAAAGAATGTGTGGAGCAATTATTTGTGCCACCTTACAAAGAATTTTGGAAGGTAAAATCTTGAAATAACTACTGTTTGAAAGAAAGTGCAAAGCCCTGAAGTAGTAGGTACTAATCCTAAATCACCTATTTGATTGATGCACATCTCTTATAGGTGCTTTCTCCAAATAGATTCAAATACTTAGCAAGCATGAAGCAAGACCCACCCCAACCCATCAGCAGATAATTAAGGAAAGTTATCCGAAGTCACCACATTTTATTTAGTAAACATATGGTATACTACCAACAGAAAATTAAAACAAAGTTATGAAGAGAATGCAAGTATAAGCACCTTCTGGCAAGAACTTGCAAAATGCAGAAGATGTAGTGACGAAGAATGACGTTGTTAAAAGCCAGAGGGCTCTCAAGCAAGCGTAAGAGGGTGACAAGTGTGTCACTTTTTACATCATTGTCACAATCAGATTGACTTGTCATCTGAGAGAGACGCAAGGCGCAGACACATAGTTTGGTTTGTCCTGAAAATAAGAATATTAACTGATTCAGAAAGCATGGCATACTAAGCTGGATGAAGGTTATCAAAATAACCAATATTGAGGCATGTGATAACCACACGAACTATTCTATTGGACCAAATAAGGAATGGAATGGAAAATGTGAGCAACAAGAGAGTTGTGGGTGTAAGAAGTATATGAAAAAACCTGCAGAGAGCTCTCATTGTTAAGGTATCTGATGAACAGTATCAGTGCTGCATCAGTTCCTTTACACTGAAATTCAAGTTCAAGAAGCGCTCTGCTAGCAGCAACTCGAATTTGCCACGTTTTTGAGGTCCGATATGGTTTAATAAGTTCAATGATGCGATCCTGGATATGTCAGCACATGCCATATTAGAACAGACTAGTCAAGCACACATCGTAGGGCAGGTAAAAACTTACAAGAGGTATGAACTCTGAGAGTTTGAGTGCCATTCGAGTCAGTGATTGAATACAGCTGATTGTCAAAATCCCATTGTGGCTTGGCATCAACCTGTTATTCACAATATCAAAACCAAAGAGTTTTACATAAACAAACGTGGTTTTGGAACTGACAATTAATGTGGTACCTGTCGAATTGCAAAAGACGATCAAGTCGTTTCAAAAGGGAGGGTAAATAGATGATACTCTGCCACAAGATCAACAAGCAGCAGAAATTAAAAATACAAATAAAAATAACCAAGCAACAGCATATTATAAAGATACAAATAACCAAGTCGAAGTCAATATGACAGACAAAAATAAAAAGGATGACAAAAACATAAAATAATTTTCTAAGGGGCACCAGTCATAATAGCACTAACAATATCAATAACCTCCCAGATTCTGGGTTCACAGGAAAGGGGTACACTTCATAGATAGTAAAGCATAGGAACTATTTAATTGTTATATTTCCAGATGAAGAGCCTATAAAAGGAGCTAGCAGCCGGAAACTAAAAATCTCAAATGGTCTTAGAACTTGAACGTGTTTAAATGCCTCCAACTTCCATACTATTATCCATATGACTGTAAAATTATATTAGGGAACTCAACAGTTTAATTAATAAAGGTTGGTATATGACTTCTAGTCTCTGAAAGCTGGAAACGCATCGTTCAAATAGGTTAACTAATTACAAATGCAGATAACAACAGTTTCACGACCACGTGTTTTTCTATAAAAGGTGAGAAATGCTAAGATCGTCTATAAAAGAAACTAGATCCATCACCGTTTTAAGGGCAAAAAGGAACATGGAGAGGAGACAGCAGTAACATCAATAACAGCGACATTATCAGGTGAATCAGATAATATACCTGCTGTCCAAATTCAAGCTCACCAACAGACTGCACCAATGCAGCTACCCAGAAAACATCCGAGTACGTGTTCCCACTGTTATCATTGTACTACAAGCAAGATAGAACCCAAAAATTAAGTAAGAGAGTATCACTAAATTTGACATGATAGACACCAGGAAAAAGAAAAGGGCCAACAACAACAACAACGAATACAGTCCAAGTTGAGTGGACATATTTCCATTAAAAAAAGAACTTGGCTGTTACTGATACAATTTTGGCCTCTTATCCAATTTGTGGATAAATTTCCAAAATAGTGTAATCAATCTGACACGGTAAAAGGCCTGTACAATTACAAGTTTTTCACATAGAAGCTATTTATAGGGACATTGAAATTATGTATAAATAATCACTGTCTACCACCAAATTGAGGCCCAAAAGTGTGCAACATATTACCCAGCAACAAAGTCAATCCCGATATAAAAGAAACAACCACACACAAAACAAGGTTCTACACTTGATTTAGGAACCAACAAAGAAGCATATAAACCAAACATGTACGCAACACGCATTTCCTTCCAATCTGTTACCAAAATAAATAATGCGTCTTAACACAAGCATGCGCTCACACACAGACCCTTAAAAATGAGGAGGCAAGGCCACACCAAATTTGCAGCACTGACTGACTGTACAGAAGCAGCACAATTGAAAAACAGCAACATGTATAATCACACTTTCCTAGTGTACCAGGACTACCATTTATCATCAGAGCTACAATTGGATTATCTAACCACTCAAAAGTCCATTGAAAATCAATCACTCTATTATCATCAAACAAGAAACAGATACCTTCAAAAGTTGCAAGATAAACTCAACAGCTTCTCTAGGGCTTTTCTTGTCTGAAGATCTGACCATAGCCACAGCATGTGGTATTGCCTGAACATGAAGGGGAAAAAAACTAGCTGAAGAAATTTGAAATAATAATAGTTCAATGTCAATGGAAAAATAACCTGATAACATGTCTTCTACATTATTTACATCACCATAGAAATCCATTTAGTATTTTTTTATTCATTAATTAGTGATTATGTCCTTCAGTTCAACGTTACAGTTTCAATAGTTTATCTGGCCAAATATAACCACTCTCTGATATAAAATCTTGTGAAGGAGGCAAAGTAGGTGAGGACTGAGCTACTGTGCTTTATGTTAATAGGCAGATACAGCTTTTATCATAAAATACCCCTGAGGTTTAGCCTAATTACCAAAAATTTCAGCTATCTTTCAAAATTACTAATACCCCCTTGAGGCTTTTATTTACTTACCAAATTCCCTCTCGAGGATGTAATTTGTAAAATAAAAACAAATATGAAGGGGATATTTTAATTTAGGAATATAGTCGTGTCTTTTAATTAGACTGAACCCAAGGGTGTTTTTTGCAACTAACCTATATATAGAGATGTCAATAAGGGCCAGCCCTTGTCCTACCCTATAAATTTGAGGGTCGGGCCTATTTTCATAGGCCCTTATAACATGAGGGTTTATTAGCCTGGCCATAATTAGCCCTAGGGCTGACTAGGGTTAGGGCTAGGCCAGCCCTTTACGACTTTTTCTCAATAAAGATTTTGCATTTTATAAATTTATATATTTAAAATTTACACCTATAATACTGCCAAATTTAATATTTGGTCTCATATATCAATTATCATTTAATATTAGCAAATTATAATTGACGAAGATGAAGGAAATTCCATTGTTAGAATATTAGATTGTTGATGCTTTTTTATTAATTCATAAAATTACAACAACAACAAACTAAGCCTTATCCCACTATGTGGGGTCGGCTATATGGATCATATCACGCCATTGTTTACAGTCAAAAGCCATATTTTCATTTATTTCTAGATATATCATGTCATTTTTAATAGTTTCTTTCCAAGTCTTATTAGGTCTTCCTCTGCCTTTATTAATTCATAAAATTATTTAAAAAAAAAATCTCATTTATTGTTAGTTTTTATTAGATTATATTATATCAGTATTTCATTTGGTTAGAAATATTAAACTTATAAAACATGACTTCATCAAAAAGAAAAATAAAATAAAAATTATAGGGTCACCGTAGTAGTCCAACCCTAGCCCTAGATTTTTTCAAGCCCTCGAGCTTTTTAGCCCTAGCCCTTAGAAGGGCTAGGGCCTTTTACGGCAAGAGTAGGGTCGGGATGGGCCAGCTCTTATTGACATCTCTACCTATATATATATCTATTAAATACATTGAATGGAAGACCATAAACAGACACAAACACACACACATGGAGAGAGAGAGAGAGAGAAATACTCATTTTAGTTGGAGCAACAGAAGTGTTGTTAGAGGCGCACTCGAGGCACACGGGGCGCAAAAAAAAACGCCTCTGGAACTCCAAGGCGAGGAATGTTCCGGAAGCGCGTGCCTCTGTTAGATTGCAACTTATTTATTAACAACATAAAACACACTTTCATGTCATAGTCAACACTTTTAACCTTTTTTACTTTCAAAATAACCTGAAAAACTCCCAAAAAATAGAAATTAGGGTTTCAATTAAGCCTTGTAGGTTTTTCAAATTTTCAGCTTATTATTCCTCTCAATTTAAATCATGGAAGGTAATAGTGGTTCAACACAAGCCGGACAATCATCAAAGATGCGGCATGAGAACATTGTAGAAGATGCGTCAGAACAATAAAAGCGACTTGTAACTATTCTATTAAAGTTGTAAGGGGTGTTTTTCGACATCTTGTTGAGGACTATCGGAACGTTACAGAGTGCACGGAGTGTGGACCTCTTGTTAGTCAATCGATAAGAGAATATATGGATCAAAAGGCTAAAGAATAATATTTCCAATCTTGGAATGCCGAATTTTGTGGACGACCCTTTTGGTGATGATGTAGACTTGGATAATATTGGAGCTCATACACCTCGAATGACAAATTTGTGAGTATGTCAAAGAAGAGAAAAGCAAATTGGTCAATGGACATGTATTGTCAAAAAAGGAGAGGCAAACCACGATGAATGAGTCGTCAAGAACTTGAGAGAAAAGGTTTGCATGGTCATTTGTGAGTGGATGTATGATACGGCAATTCCTTTTAATGCCGTCGAGATATCTAGTTTTCAAAGATGTTGAACTCATTTAGCCATTATGGTATTGGTTTTAAAGGACTAATTATCATAAGGTACATGTTTCTTTTCTAAGAAATGCGGTTGATGATGTGCTTGATAACTACATCGAGACTTGTGAGGAAGAATGAGCGAATATGGTTGTAGTTTGATGGTTGGACACCTGAAAGCGAAAGGACATTGATAAATTTTACGGTGAATTCTCAGAAAGGTTACATTTTCCTCGAGTCGGTTGATCTTCGATTATTCCAAGACGGGAGACAAGATGTTTGAGTTGATTGATAGATTTGTGGAGCGCGTGGGAGAAGCAAATGTTGTCCAAGTTGTCATAGATAATGCAAATAGCAATGTACTCGCGGGTAAAAAACTAAATTACTTAATCTTTTGTCTTGTCAATTTTCATTTTTTTCTTTATGTCATCTATAGTTAACAATATATTTTCTAACTTGATTTGTGGGGAGATTGTTGGACAGGAAAAGGCCTCTTGAACATATCCCCCGCGAATTTCCAACAATCTCCCCACAAATCAAGTTAGAAAATATATTGTTAACTACATTTTCCAGATGACATAAAGAAAAAATGAGAGTTGACAAGACAAAAGATTAAGTAATTTAGTTTCTTACCCGCGAATACATTGCTACTTGCATTATCTGCGACAACTTGGACAACATTTGCTTCTCCCACGCACTCCACAAATCTATCAGTCAGCTCAAACATCTTGCCTCCCGTCTTGGAATAATCAGAAACATCAACTGACTCGAGGAAAATGAACCTTCTTTGAGAATTCACCTAAAATTTATCAATGTCCTTTGCCTTTTGTGTGTCCAACCATCAAGCTACAACCATATTTGGCTCATTCTTCCTCACAAGACTTGATGTAATTATCAAGCACATCATCAACCGCATTTCTTAAAAAAAAAACTTGTACCTCATGATAACTAGGTCCTTTAAAACCAATACCATAATGCCAATGAGGTTCAACATCTTTGGAAAACTAGGATATTTGACGGCATTAAAAGGAATTTCCGCATCATACATCCACTCACAAATGGCCATGCAAACCTTTTCTCTCAAGTCCTTCTTGTACGACTCATTCACTGTGGTTTGCCTCTCCTTTTTTTGACAATACATGTCCATTGGACCAATTTGCTTTGCTCTCTTCTTTGACATACTCACAAATTTTTCATTTGAGATGTATGAGCTCCAATATTTTCCAAGTGTACATCACCAAAAGGGTCGTCCACAAAATTCGGCATTCCAAGATTGAAAATATTATTCTTTTAGGCCTTTTGACCCATATTTCTTTTATCGATTGACTAACAAGAGGTCCACACTCCGTGCACTTTGTAACGTTTCGATAGTCCCCAACAAGATGTCGAAAAACACCCCTTACAACTTTATCATAATAGTTACAAATCAAGTCGTTTTTATTGTCCGGACGTACCCTTCTAAAATGTTCCCATGCCGGATCTTTTGATAATTATCCGGCTTGTGTTGAACCACAACCACTATTACCTTCCATGATATAAATTGAGAGAAATAATCTGAAATTTAATTCGAAAAAAGAGAGGAATAACAAGCTGAAAATTTAAAAAAGAAAATACAAGACTTAAATTTAATCTTAATTAATTGAAACCCTAATTTCTATTTTTTGGGAGTTTTCAGGTTATTTTGAAAGTAAAAAAGGTTAAAAGTGCTGACTATAATATAAAAGTGTGTTTCAACTTTAACCCAAAAAAAAAATAAGCTGCAATGCAACAGATGCGCGCCTCCCGCACGCCCAGAGGCGCGCGCCTCCGGAACATGCCTCGCCTCGGAGTTCTGAGGGCATTTTTTTTCGCGCCTCTAACATCAGTGAGTAATTTCAGTGCAATTTTGGTAAGCATAATTCAAAAATAAAAATAAAAAGACAGAAAAAGGAAAGAGAGAAAAAAATTGCTAAAGAAAATAGGAAACAAAATTATCCAAATTTGGTGAGGCAAATGCACTCCTAGTTTATAATATGAAGATCCTCTGTATCATTCCAAATTTTAGTCCTCTCCATCAACAACCAAATAATAATATTAAATAATTAAACTTAAGAATAAATAGATCAAAAGAAACCAAAAGATTACCTAGTGGCAAGGTTTCATGGGGATTTTCGGGGAAGAAATAATTTTGAATTAAATCCGAAATGAAATTGCATTAGGATGATTAGACGAAAGAGTAAAGATGGCAAATGGTGAGGCCCAACTTTGTGGCGGTGTAAATAAGAGTTCAATATGGTGGCTGGCAGCAGAAAATGGCTCCTACCGAACCAACAGACTGAAGCCTTGGCGGTTGAGTGGAGTTGGAGAAAATTTGGTGTGATTCTATTCTATTCCATTCCATTTGAGATTTAATAAAACTAAAATAGACAAAAGATCAACAACATTAAAAGGAAATAAAATGCATACCGAATGCCGAACCGACATTTCCGGTTTGGGTTTCGGCACGGTTCGGTCGGTATACCAAACTGTGCACACCCCTAGATAACTATGTCCTCTGATGGAGACATATTGAGTATTGACACAGCAAAAGTTCAGATATACGTGAAGTAAGCTTTTTGAAAACCAGATAATGATGGGAAGGGATGGGAAAGATGGATTTTGAAGGTTTTCTGTAAGCAATGAGGAGGTTAGTTTGTGAGAGTAATCAGTGAAAGTAACCTTCCAAAAAAATTTAAAAGGCAAGAGAAAGAACAAAATAAAATGTAAGAATCCTCAGAGAGTCCTTTAGGCTTCACGCAATCACAATAAACACCATTGCATCACATATCACCAGAAAACTCCAGTAATACATGTGGCTATGTTTGGTGTTATTTTGGATGTTCTGGAGAAATAATTTGGGAGTGGATTGGGCAATGCATGGGGGGTGAAATGTGTTTGGATGAATTGTGGAAAACAATGGTGTGATGTACTTTAAGTAAAAAAACACTTACACGAACAATTTGGGACTCACATAAATTGTTTACAGTATTTTGTATTATTATCATATTAAGGTAATGATTGGAATATATATTTAAATTAGGATAATGATTGGAAGATAATTCTAGTACTGGTTGAGATATATTAAATGTATAAATTTGAATTGATTTAATAATAGAAGATATGTAAAAATGAGACAAGGAATTTAGGAAAATGAAAATTTATTTAGGTTGGATGTTTGGGGAATAAAAATATCATAGCCCAAAGCTACACTCACCAAATGTTCTTATATTCCCACGAGATGAAAATGCTTTTCTCAAAATGAAACCAAATGTCATATCTATGAAATCAGATTAATAATAGGCCAGAAGACTTTAAAATTAGATGACACTTTTATTGGTAACAAGAATAATTTAACCAAGACTCAACCTTGACTCCTAATACGACTCCGACACATAATGGGGCTTAGAATAAGACTGTAACCAAAATTGCAGAAAATATTCTGCAATTCTGGAATTGCCAAAATACTCCTGCAATTAACAAGAAAACCATATTGAAAAATTAAAAGATTGTTTTGTACCACAGTTAACTTTCAAGAAAATCTAATTGTTCCACAAACCAATCCTTTATATTTTCTTTCCTTTGACCCTGTTATCATCTGCATCACTTATGCCATATCCAACCAGCTTAGCTAAAGATCTAGACATGTGTTTCAAGATTTCAAGAACAAATGGATTTTTGCACCATCACGAGGAACATTGAAGATGACTAGGATTGGAAGTACCATCAAAAAACAGGCAAAAGAAATCCCGCCAAGTCATCCAACTCAAAGGAAAATAATACATCTCACTCGGATACATATTTAAAGACATAGAGGGTTGCTAAGTAGTATTGCGAAGTGCACTCACCACACTCAATTTATTTGCTAGTGGGGTAGTACGGGAAAAGCACTTTGCAAGAAGCAAAGAATTTTAACAGTGATTGGTACAGAAGGTTGATGAGACACAAACTACAAAATACAGATGCTATAGTATCCAAAATATCACATCCTACCTCAGTGCATTACCTCAAGTACAAAGTACTCCTGGAAATCATGAAAGTCATTTGGCCTAACAATGAAGAAGAGTATATAATCAACATATTTAGTTGATGAATGCACAATTATTATCTTATTGATAAACATAATGAATTTACCTCGGAAGCCCGATGTTTGGATCGAATCTCCGACTTTTATAGAAGTTGATCAGATGGAGTAAGCCAGTCCAATCAGTGTCCTGATTAGACAGTCAACATATTAAAGTGCACACCACTAAGCAGCATAACATAAACAAATGACAGGCTCAAAAGAATGACGGAGAGAAGATTATTATTAATATCTTTATTGAACATGACAAAATAATCACTGGCAAAAATGACCCAATCAGTTACATTGCAGAAAAAATAAAGTTGACAGCATATATAACAAATTGGCTTATCACAACAGCGACAGAGTGGAAGTAAGAAATATTAAGGAAACATACATGCCCAGGCTCACTCACATGATACCCATAAACACCACACATGAAAAGGCAACTTAACAGTGATTCATCTCGAACCATAGTCATGTACAGTTCATATTAAAGAATGAAACATTTCCATAACCATCGCAAATAAAAGAGACGGAAACAATTAAATCATAATCAAATCATGTATGCATATCATACATTCATCTACTCTTCCAGAAAAAGAATTAAATGATTCTAAAATGGAAAGAATATTAGATGTACCTCACACGTGGTAGTAGCCAATGCAAATGCAGCCTGTATGCGGACTCTCCAGAAAGCCTGAAGGACAAAAGTGGAGACACAAAGTTGAGTGAACACAGATAAGAAACACAGTATTTCATTGACAACGGTAAGGTAAAGGTTGAAAAAGACCTTAGAGTCACTGAGAAAATTATTCAGAGCATTAACAACAGAAAATGAAAGTTGTGGCAACGCCTCTAGTACTGATATAGCTTGTGCCTGAGCAACAACATCTTTGTCCTTCTCCAACTGATTTATCTACAAAAGCAAACACAACATCATTGAGATTTTTGGTGTTGAATAAATATTAAAAAATGTACATTAGTCATTCAAAGTTCTAGCGTTGCAAGTGGTTGACTACAAGCAATTCTTTTCTTCTATATGATAACTTGTCACTAACCAATTTCATATAGTTCTCATTTTCTTCATTCATAGTGTTGAACTAGTAATATCAATTTAAATAGTAGAGGAAATGCAGGAAACAGAATACAACAATTAAAGACAGGAAAACAGTCAGTTCTACCCTTAAACAAAGGGTTACAGTATGACAGAAATGAGAAATTCATATTGAGGGAGATTATTGAACTCGATAAGTATTTTCTTTGGCTCAGATTTGTTTGAATTCATTTCCATTTCGACCATGCATAGAGATTATGAATATAGCAGCTCGATTTCATTAGCAGACCTTAAAATTTTGTTTTTAACCAACAAATGCAATAATAAGGTTAAATGCATTGAGGCTGAGACAAATACTTAGCTTTCCTTTTAACTGTATTAATTCAGAGTCATTAATAAAGTATGATAAATAAGCTAAGAATAATGGAATATCAAATTAAAAACATTTTATTTTATTGCAACCTTCCTCACAATAAAACATGAAAAGAAATTTATTTTTACTTTTTGTTTCCTTTCCTATAAAGCAGAGTTGTGATCCAAGTGTCACTCACCCACATTTGAACAGGTTGGTTAAAATGTACTTCAGCAAGATACTCCATCTCTGGATCCGCGCGGATCCACATTAGGGGTGATTCAGAGCTGCAATATCAATATTAACACTTATAAAGACTCAGCTCAAAAAACATGCAGGCACAAAATCAAGCTGTATCAATACACATACTTTAATCGCACATCTGTCGTGACCACAGCATCACCATTGTCATCAGAGCCATCATTCTTTGAGCCCTTCTTGGGTTTCTGGAAGCGCTTTGCAGCAAGTTTTGAATGACACTGAATTTCCAGCAGTTGCCATGGTTCACCAGCCATTGGTAGAATTGGATGATCATACATGCCGTCGAGCTCATGGACTCTTATACTCATCATTCCAGGCCACCCGACACCGCCTTCTCGATTTTCAGAATCAGGATTGATATTATCAACACCAACCCATGAATCAGGTCTAGACGTACATCCCCGCAGTACAGCTAATTCTACCATATTTTTCCTTTTGTTATAGGAGAATCCCATCCTTAGTGGAATCAAGGAAAGTTGAAAATGAAAGGGGTGTCAGTAAGTATACTTAACAGCCCAAAAGACAATCAAATAGCAAATATCCAGCAAGAATCATACTTCAACACTGGACAACCACAAGATCCAACCCAGCGAGGAAAAAACTCTTTAAGAAATGGGCGCTCAAGATTCCCAATTTTATTGGCAAAGTGACGGAACTGCCAGCAAACAAGATGGTTCAGAGCATGATGGTGACATTAGAATCAGGAGATGGCATTAGAAACAGGACTTAATCAAAAGAAAACTGATTGAATTTTAGACAGAGAAATGTCCATCCCTACCCACAATAACAAATTCATATCATATTAAACATCTTTAGCCCAAAAATATGGCTGCAGTATTAGGCGTAAGGACAACAATGACATTGTGCATGTGGACAAATTACAAACCAGCATAAAAAGCAGTGGAAGTTAGTTGTGACTTTTATGTATTGCAATTATTTACTCTGCAGAAATAACTAAGGATGCATGCACAAAATATAGGGAATGCATCGGGATGTGAATGCCTGAAAATACAGGCAACAGCTCTGGTTAGCATCAGAGCATTTTGGCTTTTTTCTATTGTCACATCAAATCAATACATACTTGGATAATGCTTACATGAAGAAAAACTGCCGTGAAAAGACATAAGAAGTTTTGAGATATTAACATGACTGTTGTTGAGACAAAGGAAAAACAGAAACAGACAAATCCCAACTGAAACCACAGCTACTGAAGATAAATTAAGAATATGTCCCTGCAATGCAGGTCCAAAATACTCTGGTGATTAAAATGTGAAACTCTATATCTTCACATAATAGCTTTGAGTACGGGTCATATGTCTTTTATTTAGCTGCAATATCACATTTATCTGGATCAAATAATTTGCGTAAATTAGCATTTATCATTCTAATTTGGGAAAGTTTGAATTTATATGATTGACAGCTATAACTATAGCTAAACTGAAAATTTCTCCTTGCTTGAGATAATACTCCATGTACACAATGGAAAATTTCACAAGAACCAACAAAAAATGTTAAATAATGTTTTCCACTGGAAATAATGTGTTCAGTTTCTTTCTTATATGATTTTTGTCATCGATAATTTTCCCACCATCACAAGTGAATTATGTACCACTTGAGTTTTTCCTTGATTAAGATTTGTCAATATATATAGGTAATTGATCCTTTAAGTATGAATTTTCTTTAATTTTAATCCAAAAAAGGGGCAACCTATTTAGAATTAGCATTACTTGATGGCAAAGACTGGGTTTGTCAAATAATTGAAAGGTTAAGGACCAATTTTGTAGGAACTCGTGCACTAAAATCAAACTACTGAAATATATAATTATAATTATTGTATTCACATTTATGAGCACATACGGTCAGCAATTACTTAACAAATGTAATAACTTAACTGTAGCATATCAAAACCTACGTTTGTTAATTAATTTTCTAAATATCAAGGCATTTGGTAACTAAACTGGATGCACTACAATTAAGGAGAAATACGGCTGTATAACTCTTTCCGTCTTAAAAACATTGTTAGCAGTATTCAATTTGGGAATATGATGTCATTCTGCCCAAGTCTAAACTGTAGAAGGTAAACTGGGCTATGTTTGGGCCTGGTCTTAAAAGTTCACAATTCACACTATCCACTGCCCTACTTTCCCATGCTGCCATGCATGAAAGGGTCTCCATGGTAAGTGCAGTCAATTTGTTTTGCATATTCCAGGGATGCACCATGCTGCAAGGAGGCATGCCTTGCATGGAGATAAGATTGGCATCAAAAAAATGCATGCCTATTTGCTTGTTTACATTCCTGATAAATTTGTGATAAATCAAAATTACAAATGTTCCATATAAGTGTGTTCCCCCAAAGTTGTGAGTACTCTATTTTGGTATTATCCAATCCACCGAAAGTCACTTGTGAGTGCAGTCCCTCATTTTCCACTGGGTGGTATATTTTTACTTTTATATCATGGAATACTGTTCAATCACAGTTTGATTTACTAGCTATTATTATGCTTCTCAACTAGATTGGCATATTGTTGTATAAACATCTGATTTGAAACTAATTTGCCACCATCGTATCTTGAAAATGATATTCATGACTGCACAAAAAGCGCCAACCAGTGTTATTTCATTCACTGCACTATTTCTACCAACTCAGAGAAGGCGGTATAGGTATTCCAGAATGTATACTTCCTTCAGACCTAATAATGGGAAGGATGTGTAGCTGCAAGCTAAATAGAGAAGTCAGTGTACCATCTTATAAAGATTCTGTAAGCAGCTGGAGAGCTATGTTATTATATCGACATCATAGTACCTAATCACAGAAAGATGCAATTACATTATACAAAATTGTAAGGGCAGGTGGTCACCTGAAGGGTATAAATTTAACATGTTGTGCTTTTGATTAATTTATCCCTATGGGCTGCTTTTAAAAGGATAAAAACTCTATCATGTCCCAGAGCAAAAATTAGATTAACACTTGTTATGAGTCTTATGACCACAATCTTCTATCTCAAATGAAACAATCCACAATTCAAGAAAACTGCAACAGTGGTAATTAATCAAGAAAGAAAACCTATTGAGTTACCTCTTTGGTGCTCAGAGTTCTCAAGGAACGATTACTATCTCGAGCCCTCTGAACAATATTTTGTAGAATCTGCAAATAATGAAAAAGAAAACCAAAAAATCCATATGTAAACAGAAGACAAACAAAAAATCATCAACATATTAGTGTATATTGAAAGGTGTTAGATATATTCATTTCTTCAGCACAAATTCCCAAGTAAAGATATCTTCTTATCCAGAAATCAGTTTCAAGACCATCTATATTGTCCAGGTATTTTCCATAAACAGAATGGCACTCCATTACGAATGATGAGAAGGAACGGGTTAAAATACGTCAAAGAGACCAAGCCATTTTTTGCCAATCGTAATCACAGTTCAAAAAATTTGCAGTATATATAACAAGCAGGATCTTCCTCTAGGTCAAATACTATACAATCTCATACCAATGAGAATAGAAACTTTAACACGGATAAAGAGTTCCCAGGAGAAGATCTCATCCCTATTTGCCCCACTGCTCCACCAAAAAAACAGCGATGCCTCACCCTGATACCAATGCGCATTAAACCACAAATATTCCATTTTAACATGCCTTCCAAATTGATTAAATCCCTTCATGCGAGATCTCTTATGGTATCAAAAGCCAATAATTGATTCTCTGGGTCGAAAATGCTGGTTAGCATGTAACCCTAATTATAGTTTCAAAAAATCTCGAGAGCTAAATTATTGTGTGTCAGGAAGGAACTCCGACAATTGTGAGACTGAAACATGGAATGGCATAGAAAAGAGTAACCAAATCTTCTTGCAGTATCAGTAGAGCACTGAGTAAGGAGAGGCAGAAAATCAGAATTTGGTGTGATATTATTATAAAAAGATGCATGGTGTGGAAATTTGACCTTAAAAGATTTTTAATCTGTCTCAATCAAAGGAATAGCACGTGTACTACCAAATCACAGGGCCACCCCTTACATATAATAGATCGTCTAAGAGGCAGTTGCTAAAGACTATCCAAATAAAAAAAATCCTCCCAGAATGATACAAAGAAACTTGTCATCCTCTAATGGGGGCTCAAAGATGAGGATGAAAACAAAGAGTTGGTGGAAAATCTCGTGTAGAAGTTCTTTCGGGAACTAGAATTATATGCCAAGGAAAACCCTGGTGTCTTAATATTTTAAGCTATATCCAAAAGTTAAATTTCAGTAAAGTCAAAAGTCCACTCAATTTCACCCAAAGAAGGGGATCAAGTACCTTCATCAACAACTTCTTGCAAAATACTAAGCTTTTTTCTCAAAGCAGTTTGCACCAAACAATTGAAAGTTATTTGACGGTTGCATCAGCAGCAACTAAGGTGAATCCTAATCGTGACTTAGAAATCTTTGCTAGAACTATGAGATTAAGGACCTTACAGTGAAACAGTCAATCCGAGAGGCTCAAATAACAGATTGAAATAAAAATTAGCAATAAATAACATAATATATCACTTTAATGAAAGAATATCATACGTACCCCAAACAAAGGAAATTGATAAAAGAGCATAGGGAAGCACAATTACACTATTCAGCCTTAAAAGTGACGACAACCAAAATTTACTTGTATACTCTTTTATAGAAGTGATGTCAAGCTTTCTGGTTCTTACTTTACGGAAAGACTCAGGACCCATCTGCTTTTCCAACATTTGAAGGACAGCAACCTATTACATTAACTAGTGTTAAGTCAAAAGCAGAAAGGTCAAAATCTAAGTCAAGTTTAACCAAACAAAATAAAACTTACAGATTTCCATGATCTTATTTTTCCATAAAAACCAATACATTGGGTTCCATACAAATCCTTAGAGGCAGGAGCGGAGCTCAAGGCAGTTGCACCACTATCATCTGCTTGGCAGACAGCACAGTTAGCCTGCCGTAAAAAAAAAGGTGGCAAAGTTTCATCAGTCAGATATTAATTTCAGTGATCGTCTTTTCTGATAACTTGACTAATAGACATAATATAAACACAGCCTGCGCAATCTGCAATGTATCTGACTGCAGTGTGTATGAAAAGATATACGCAAACTATCAACAGTTATTGATGCTGACAATCCTATCCATCCAGTACTGAATGTCAAGTTATGTTCAGATAGAGATTTAATTGGGGAGAACATTTTCTCAAACCGTCCAGCCGGAAGTATGCTGACTGAAATATCCCTAACTGAACTACATCTGTAGCAGCTTTTCTAAGGAACACCCTACTGTCATTAAACATTTTCTTATAACATACATTTCTGTGTCAGAGGAATACTCACAGCCAGAAGCTATCAGCAGCATATTCTACATTCTTCTCGAGTTTGATCTTTTTAACAAAATTCAAGATCTAAATAACTACATGAAGTAAAAAGTTAATCTTTTTAAATAAGATAAAAATAAAAATACTAACTCGAAATAATTACCTTCAAAATTATCATGTGTGTAAAATTATAAGTATAATTTTTTTAACTTTTATTCAAATCCTGTTATTATAAAACAAGGTTATAAATGAGACAAATGGTAGCCCTTTATGACATACATTTACTCACTCCAACTTTATAGTTTCCCAAGAAAGTTCATGGACTAACAGACCCACCAGCCACCCACCCCACCCCACCCACCGCCTCAGCTCTGTGTTTGAGGATAGTTGCGGACTGTGGGAAGAAAAAAAAAAAATAGAATGGAGGATGGTGACCATTCACCAAGAAGAAAATCAAGAGGAGAAGATGGAAAAATTCTTGATTACAAGAATCAGAGAAGTGCGTGACACACTTCTATTTTTGTCTGGGCTAAAGTTTCTCTTCTTCTCCTCTCTGCCCACCAGGATTACTTCTAAAATCTAAAAGCATTGATTTTTTTTCTTTGGATTTATAACCGGACTGTTCAAAAGAAGCTCAGTTTTCTGGTTTTCCGCCGGTTCTTCTAGTTGTTGCCGGCTTAACCGCAAATCGGTTCTTAGGGGGTAACTAGATGGGACCAGGCACCGGTTCCCGGCCGAACCGGTTTAACCGTCCGGTCCGGTTTTTAAAACAATGGGTTCAAGTGAGGAATTTTTAAGAACGTAATCTGGTATTTTTAGAAAGAGTATTATTTGTGGACTTCTTAACAAAAAAAAAAGACAAAAAGAAAAAGAAAAGAAAAGACAACACAAAGCAGAAGCCTTAAGTCATCCATGGATCAACAGCAAATATTCAAAAAGAATTTAATATCAAAACGAAGTAAAAATCTCCCAATAACATGAACCGTATGCAATTACTTCACTTGTACAAATACTTAAACATGTTTTCCAATTATGTCGATCCAAAAAAAAGCATTGTATGTTTTAATGCTCCATTACTTTCAGGAAGACTAATTACCCATCAACATAACATATTATCAGCCAATTTAAGCTCATAATTAAGGCTAAGATAGGAAATATTTAAAAACAAATAATTATAAATTATGAGGTGTTGAAACAAAAGTCATGTCCCATTACACCTTGATATTGTAAAATCAACATGTACATCATGGAACATGATGAACATTGTAATTACCCATCAACATAACATATTATCAGAACCTCTTTAAGGCTAAGAAGAAATATTTACAAATAATTATAAATTATGAGGTGTTGAAACAAAGGAACCGTGCTTCATTGTTTCAAGGAACCTCTTAATAAAAGAATCAGTAAGGAACCTGGCAAGACCATCCAACAACCACTCTGACAGCAAGTATTACAGCAGCCATATCAGATTGAGATTTTTCCACAATTACTGGTGCAAAATTTATTAGGATACTACCATCATTAGGAGCTTCAGGAGTGATATATACTCCAAACCACTGTCTGGCAAGCGCATCAGCAAGTTTAATCCTTGTCTCTATAGTCTGTTCAGTGAAGCCAATACCAGAAACAGAAATAATAAAAGAATCACGCGTTAGAGGGCAGTGATAAGCTGGTATGAAAGACGAATAGTGAAGAACTCTGTTTCTTCATTTTCCTTTGAGACAGAATGTAATTGAAATATGTCAAGTATAAAATTATGAAACTAAAGATTGACAACAGAAAGTGAGTGATTTGCAGCTGGTTGGCATTTCTTACTTAAAGTTGTATTCCCCACTGTCACTTGGATTCCCGTCATAGAGAAGAGCAATGTAAGAGAGATGGTACTACCAAGAAGGTAGGGAGTTGGTACTGTCAAGAAGGTCAGGAGTGGCTTAGGGTATTAAAGTTCAGGAAGTCATCAAAGTAGCACTTGGACGCTGAGATTAAGTATGAAACTCAGTGGGAGGGGGAGCTGTTGCCATTAGAAATTATGAATAACTGACAAAGATTGTGCGAGAACTCACTCTGAGA
Source organism: Rehmannia glutinosa (assembly GCA_016081115.2). Lineage (NCBI taxonomy): Eukaryota > Viridiplantae > Streptophyta > Magnoliopsida > Lamiales > Orobanchaceae > Rehmannia > Rehmannia glutinosa. The sequence continues at coordinate 963,299 of JABTTQ020000354.1, read as the reverse complement.
TTTTGGAATGAGAAAGAAAGTTGGTGTAGGCAGGCCATTAGCTTTGAAAACGCTCGGAAAGGGTGGACACTATCTCGTTACGTCGACAATAGGTAAAGAGTGGAGTATGGAAGAACAATGAAGAAGGGAACAAGGAATTAAAAACATACAGCAAGTACCCTGTGGGGTATACCAGCTTAAAAGGTTTCTTCCTTATTCTCTCCAAGGAAACAAGATGATTTGTTTCCCTTCTTCCTCAAAGAAGCAAACACATGCGCATACCTAACATATATATGCGATATTCTATGCATAAAAGTGAAATTGTTGTAACACCAGAATACAAGGTCAACCCTCAATGGAACAATCATATAAACTCGTGTAAGATTACACCAGACTCATTCTCGTTATGGCAACATCTTCTCGATCTCATAAACACCAATTATTTCTGCTAATGCATCATCAGCCATAAAATTTGCAGCAATGAAGCTATCCATTCTTTCAAGTTTCATGCTCATAAATCAGAAAAAGTTCTATGAAACACATAACTTAAAGTTTGAAGGATATACAGCCTGCGGATGTTACAGCTAAGAAGGTCAATTCTTTTATAAGCATACCTGATCAATGAGCTTCTCATCAAACAGTAGATGAGAACTGAAGATACTTATAGAAGCTCCCATACTCCATGAAGATACTGTCATCTCAGGAGCGATAAATACTTGCTTGTAAGATCCAAATGGAAATGGCGCAGAGAGGTAATCCTCATAGTGGCTGATGAGAAGTACACAGCATTGTTATTTGATAAAATAAAGTGTAGTGAAATTTCAATCACACAATACACTAATATTGTTCCTGACAAGGGCAAGTCAAACAAAAACGATTTTCAAGACCTCCAGTTACATAGGCGAGCCACAATCAAGACAGAAAACATCAATATTAGATAATTACCTGAAAGCATTGTAGAAAAATACCACTGTATTCCGCAGCTTTGACAAGTTAGAAGGTAGACAAAAGTGTGATAGCACACCACCATGTCGATCAGGAAGAATTTCAAATGGCGCAACTGCCAGAGATATCCACTGAGCAGCAACAGGAACATCTAATTTATAAACATATGTCTTCCGTGGGGGATCATCCTTGGTCAAAACCTGCTAGAGAAATAATTTTTAGGGACAATTCAGGAAAAAGAAATATATTTGCTGCCACAGTGAAGAGTGTAAGGCATTCAGGAATTTATCAGTATAGAAAAGTACATTTTTAAAGAAGGGATCTCTCTCAAGGAACAAGGAAGAATCACTATGACTGCAGAAAACTACCGCCACATCACCAATAAAAATCTGGGCAAAGCTATTTAGACTGAAAATAAATAATCACGCAAGCACTAATCTACAGACATACAAGTTCCAAGTAATGGTTACTTATGCTAGAAGCAAAATTTTAATAATTCAATTTAAAAATCTGCCGACACCAGAAAATTAGTACTGATTATTCAAACTATTTGCTTGCAGAAAGCCCCTGAGATGTAGCTTTCTACTTCCAGTACAGTATTTTCCAGAAATTTGTTGCTAATTATATATTTGCATTAGTAACCTAATAGAAAAATCAAAACCTTATCTCACCTGATGAAGTAAGGTTCCAGAGCTAACTGCCACAAGGTTACTGGCCACTGTAAATTCCAGGTCATAGCTAAACAACATACAGAACAATTATAATGAGCATAACAATTCAGAGTCTTTAAAATGCTTCAAGTAGTCGACTTAGCCTTGCAGTTTTGCAGTTTGCACATACCAGCAACACTGCAAATTGTCATCCAAACAAGGAAACCAGCATCGTGCACGCCTCAACTGGTTATCCGTGTGCAAGACATTGTCATTAAAATGAATTCCTGTTTCTGTCTTCTCTACCCAATATTCAATGCGTACATGTTTCACATTCTGCACCTCCCTACATGAAAAATAACAGAATTAAACCTCATCATAATCCCATCTGATAAGGAAAATGACAATATAGTTGAGCACCCAGCCAGAAAAAAATCTCTCTCATAAAATTTGTCACAATTCTGTTGTATTAGCCAGTAAGGTTAAACTAAAACTGAATAGGTAGTTCTAATGATTCCATTTGTCCTTATTAGACAGCCAACAAACTTTTAAGTTCCACGCATTTGAGACATCCTCCAGGTTTAGTTGTCTAGCTTGCAATATGCTAAACATTAATCTGGTCCAATGCATGGATAACACTAAGCACCTACTGGACTCAAATATATGGAACACTTCATCACAAGCATATTAAACACATATCTAAGAACTGTATGAACCAATACCATAGCCCTTTTTTAACATACTCTAAATAGTAGGCTTCATGCGCCTGCTTTATCTTCACCGGAAGACTAAGAGCTATTAGGACTCATACTTCTCTTATTAATTCCACCACTGGTCCCAACTAAGGGATGGCTCCATCATAGTTATTAGAGGCGCGCCTGAGGTGCGAGGCGAATGAGGCGCACAGCAAAACGCCTCCGAACTCCGGGCGACACATGTTCCAGAGGCCCATTCCTCTGGCACTCCCCTGCGCCTCCTGCACAATTCTTTTTTTGGGGTGTTTTTTTTATAAAGTTGCTAGTTTAAATAAAATTTCAGAAAACTAAATCCTTTGGTATAACAACTTACACTTTAACTTTGAAAATAACCCAAAAAACTCAAAAAACAGAAAACTAGGGTTTCATTTGAAGAAGAAAAAAGAAAGCCCCTGCTCCTCCAAGATTCTGCACTCCAGCACTTCTGCCCACCACTGGTCGCCGCTTCTAGCTGCCGGTCGCCACCTCCTGCTGCTGGTCGCCGCCTCCAGCCACCGAAAGTCAATTTTTTTTGTTTTTGCACTCTCTTGTATTGGATTTATTAATTAAATTTCAGTGTTTTACTTCTAAGTGAATTAAGTTTCAGCTTGTGTTAATTTATTTTTCCTCTCTTATTTTGAATTAAATTATTATTTTTTTAATTTACTTTTATTTTTTGTGCCCCGTGTTCAAGAGGAGGCGTTATGGACCCCTTTTGCGCCTCGGCGTGCCTCTCGTCTCTAATAACACTGGTCTACACTACCAATAACTTGAAGAGATCCACTGGTATCAGACCACCGAACATATTGAGGAAGGATGGGGGTGGAAGGAAAAAAAAAAAAAAAACTCATAATAATAGTTAAGAGCCCTCATCTCCTCTTGCTCTCTAATTGGTCTCTAGAAAATGAAGAAAAAGAAAAAAATGACATATAATATGAGTTCCTAGGATCTTGGAAAATAAAAATTACCTTGGTCATGTGTCTGGTAATATTTCAAATGCTTCAAAAACTCAAAATTTTTACATAATATCTGACACCACAAGGATATGATAACAACTAAATGCTAATTAAGCTAACTAAATTAGATCACATAAGATTTCAAGTTATTATTTTGCATTGCTACAATTCAATTTACAAACGAGCAATAGGAATGAGATTCAGAACTGATTGCAGGAGCACGTCAGCATCGTGTCAACATAACATACATAAAATTAGATGCTACCCACATAAAGAGATATTAGAAGGTACAAAAATATACATCAATAAACACGATCCAAGCAACGGTTAAATAACCATTTAAAAACCTGCTAGAACCAGCAGATAATGGTTCCCCATTGTCCATCTGCGGATATTCTTCTTGTTTGTTGTCCGTCTTGGTGATCTTGCTGCACATTATCAGCAAATTCGGAAGTAACTCAATCTCGAGAGATGACAAATACACGGACCCGGAAGCATCAGCAGCTGAATTGGCCGAGGAAACCACACACCATCTATCCTTTGGGTCTAGATGCTGACAATGAGGAAAGACTCCAAATTCCGCTGGGTCCCCATCAACTGTAACCTTCTCAATAGCCAAATTATCCGCATGCAAACCCACGATTCCATTATCCGGTACAACTATCTGTAGTTCTGTATACCTGAGGTCGCAGATGCCAAAGTTCATAAGAAAAGTTGCAATGCACAATTTTTTTTTAATTTTGACCCAATTCAGTTTCAACTTCTTTCCAGCAAAATTACAATAGAATAATCCAAAAGAACAGCAAAGGCAACAGCATAAACAATTCAATCCTGAAACTTAACATTCAATTGCTCAAATAAAAAAATGACTGAAAATGAAATAAGTAAAGCACTATGAGAATAGGCTAAGAAAGCATATTTCATAATGAAACTCAAACTAATACAAATAAGTGTTCAATCTGTCATATATACATATAAAAACACAAATTTTTAAAATTTATAAATAAAAAAATGTTAAAATTAAATAACGGACCCGTAGATTCGACGGTTGTCCATGTCAATGGAGAGACATAGCTTCTGATGCTTGACAACTGCCTCTGAATTACTATTATCTCCACCTCTCTGATCTTCATTTTTACCCTTTTTAGCCTTCGCCATTTCAACATCTGGTGATAAAATTGGTATATGTGTTACTTTTGATGCCCATCTAGGATCGCAAACCAGCTAAGAATATCTCCAAGTTTCTCAACTCAAATACGAAGTTAAATCAAATTCACCGAACTCAACCTCATCGAGCTGAACCATTTGGTGTTCAAGCTGATCGGAGCTATTGCAAGATGCATTGAAATTGAGCCATTATTTGAGCTCAAGAGTGGACTCTTGAGTTTTAATTCCAAACTTGAATAGCACGATATTTCTAGATTCTTCGCAAAATTTAATGCTCAAAACTAACTGAATTACACTAAGAAATTTGAAATAACTAACCTAAAGATACGTTCACCAATTCACCAAACTACACAAGGTAAAAGCAACATGAAAAACACGATTATCCAATATTTACCAGACCATAACGAAGATTTTCAGCAGCAGCGGTAGGATCACCAAAAAAAAGGCCCAAGCTCTGCGAGAATTTCAGCTCCAAGTTAGGAACAGCTCTCGGTGGCAGAGAGGAGCCGCCAATTTGTTCACCAGCAGCGGAGGTGGCCGAGGTGGCACCACCGGCGGAGCTCCCTGGTTTCTTTTACACCTTTTATTTTTCCTCCTGACCCTTTTTCGTTTTCAATTATCTGAACTTTCAAGAGAAGGAATCACTTCCGATTAGTTATGGTGTTGAATTGAAGCGTGAAATGTTAGTTGAAAGGAAGGTTGGAATCAGCTAGGGCACGGACTGTCAGAGAGCGGGTGAGACATTGCGAGATTTTAAGAGCCAGATAGGGCAATTTAAAGAAGAGGAACGGTTACAGGGGTCAAATATGTAAATTCATATATTCAGAATTTCACCTAATATACATAAATACAGAAAATAGCTATAAAATCAATATTTACTATTTAGTATGTTTACATATAAAATGAAATAATTAAAATTCAAATAGTCAATGTATTAACAATTTGTCTCAACAAAACATTTGGGTATTGTTGCTAGAATAGGACTCCACTTTAATAAATTTGAACGGAATATAAAACGCATGTTTGGGAGCAGTTTTTGAATAAAAGTTCATTTATAAAATGGATTTTTCAATATTGGCTTTTTAGAAAAAGTATTTATGCGTTTTGTTAATTGTTTAGTGAAAATGCATTTTATAGTTTCATCCAATATAAGTGCAATTCAAAGCCACAAATTAACCCTTGTCCAAAATGGAGTTTTGGAAAAAAGACACAGTCTATAGTCCATTTACAATAATCACCAAAAGCACATTTCATTTTTCTAAGTAGACTTATATATCTAAAAGTCAATTTCAAATGGGTTTCCAAACATACTCACAAATTCTATATATAAGTTATCTTGGCCTTCAAACAAAAAAAAGTTATCTTGGCCTTCAAACAAAAAAAAGGAAAAAAGAGTTAGATGTTTAATTCTTTTTGTGTGTCATTGTATATGTTTAGAATTACAATTAAACCTATATAAATTAATAACCTTGACACTACCCAAATATTGATGTTAATTAATTGATAAATTAATAATATATCAATTTATAGAAATATGGTTGTTATAAAAGTTCTATTATTTGTAGATAATTCTTATGTTCATCCAACAAACATTTAAGGGTGTTTTGGTAGTTGACACCACACACAACATAAAAAATTCAATCGTGCGACACGCGGGTATTATATGAGTTTTTAAGATGAATTGTAATTGAAGGTTTTAATTTTGGCTTTTGGATAATTATGAGGAAACCAAATCCAAAGAATACGAATGTTTTAGTCTTTTAGATACAATGAATCTTGCAATTCGAGGTTGAACTATAGATGTTCATCCAAATATACTTGTAAAATATTTCCGGCCTCGTAAACTTTGATCAACAATAACATGGCTTCATAGGGTTTGAACGAACCGTTAGATGATGAATGTACTTAAGAACTGCAAAATCTAATCAAATAGTTAGATTAACACCATGGAATGAATATTGATTATCTCTTAAACTACACTAATGAAAAATAACACAACTAGAGATGGCAATGGGGTGGGGCAAGACGGGATAATCCGCAAAAAAAAAATTTATATTTTATACAATACAAAATAATTTAAATATAAAATAAAAAAAGACCAAGAAACAAGAAAAACAAATTAATATAAACTTGCAATATATTTATAAATTTACTTATTGGTTTGTTTATCTTGTATTTGTTTTACTAGTGCATGATATGGATAAAAACTATCATTATCAATGATATATGATGTATATAATATTAATGATATTAAAATTACACTATCATAAATTATATATGTAAAAAATATATAAAATATATTAAAAATAGGGGGCGGGTTAGGATGGTACCCTTAAGCTAAAGTGATACATGTGCCCGCCTGTCCACTATGGGTCATAGGACGGGACGACTCATACACAGTGGCCAAGATGAGGGGGTGCAGGTCAAGCCAAAATTGTAATCCCTACACACAACTGCAAATATAATAATGATGAGCATATAGTGAGATTTGAGAAGGTAATGAGAATTGTGCAGTTGAAGATGGTTAATTCTATATTAAACTTCTTACCACATTGAGAAAAAGTAACATATTAGATTCAAGATGACATTAACAACAAGAAACAAATGGTAATTAAGTCTTTTTTTAGTCTTTACAAATTAATAATAAATGTACTATATATTAAGAAACTATTAATTTACATATTTCATGGGACCTATATTGATTCTCGTAAATGTATTATTTTCTAAATCTAGCGAATTATTAATTTAGCAATTTATTTCGAGTTGGAACTGGCCAAAAATATTATTTAATTGAGATTATTAATTAGTCGAGTATTAAATTATTGAGGTTCTATTACACCACGTTGAGTTTATATTTTAGCAAATGTAACTCAATAGTTACAATTTATAAAATGAAAACAAATATCGTGTGGACATTTATAAGGGCAAATTTTAGTAACACCACCCCCACCACCCCCCCCCACTCCCCAATATATATATATATATATATATATATGGTCATTTTTTACATTACCCCTTAAACTATTTTTTTTACTACTTAACCCCTGAACTATATGAAAATTTACACGGTTCCATTCACTCCTTCCCGCTAGTGGAATATTCCCATGAGATCCACCAGCGGGGAGGAAGAGATGGAACCATATAAATTTTTGTGTAATTCACGGGGTTAAAAAAATAGTTTAAGGGGATTATTCAAAAAAATTGTGCATAGTTGAGGGGTATATTAAAATTTCCATATGTATTTATATTTATACTTTTTTGTGGGTGTGTAAAAATAAAGTATTAAATTATATCATAGTTTTATAATTTTCACAAGTTACTCTGACTCTGAAAAAATACTTAGACACTGAAAACACCCATTCCTTTCAAACAAAATAAAAAACATAAGTTTTGAAAACCCAATCAAATATAGAAATGACACTCATCTCTACTAGATGACTTTTTTTTTTATTCGATGCACAAGCAATAAAAGAGTCAATAATCCAACAAACTGAAACACTATTTTGATAAAATTAATGAAACTATAACATATTATATAAGCACACGCACATGTTTACAAGCACACATAATTCAAACATGAGCTAGTCTCCTGTCAGACCATTTAACGGATCTAGATCCGTTAGACGAGTCTAAATATCCTACCCATTTCGCAGACCTGACCCGGATCCACAAAAAAATAAAAACTGAAAACAAAAACCCGTTGGCGAAATGGGGACAGTCTATCACGGACAACCATGGTTTGGCCAACGTCTTGCAGAGAAACACGATTTTTTGCGGGAACGCGTGTTAGTATGTCGCCCAAAATCGTGTCTGGGAGGGAATCAATCTGAGTTTCGGTTAGGATTTATTGGTTTTGTTCGTTCTTTGTATGATCTTCATTTCTGCTACTTACGATTAGTACTTGAAATTCGAGAGTAATTTTCATGGCTATTTTTTAATTTTTTTTTGTTTGTTGGAATTAAGTTGAAACGGGATGGATGAGAAGTGGAGATAAGTCAAATATGATGGAGGTGCAACTGCGCATTGGGAAATGTTTCTTTTTCCAAGTATTAGTATCAATTAATAATTTTATGGAGAAATACTAATACATTTTATAAGAAAAATTAATACTTTATAGAAGCACTACTAAAATACTCTATAGGAAATTACTAATACTTTTCCGATGGATAGCTAATACATTTCGGGAGAAAATTTAATTATATTCAGGGAAACTACTAAAATACTACTAAGGGAACTACTAATACTTTTTCGAGGAACTACTAATACTTTTTTGAGGGACTGCTAATACATTTCCGGAGTATATTCATGAGAAATACTAAAATACTCTTCAGGGAACTACTAATACATTTCAGAAGAACTGCTAATACTTTTTAGAATGACGGCTAATACTTTTCAGAAGGATTGTTAATACATTTTGAGAGAAAAAATTAATTATATTCAGGGAAACTACTAAATACTCTCCAGGGAACTACTAATACTTTTTCGAGGAGCTACTAATACTTTTTTAAGGGATTGCTAATACATTTCGGGAGTATATTCAGGAGAAATACTAAAATACTCTCCAGGGAACTACTAATACATTTCAGAAGAACTGCTAATACTTTTTAGAAGGACGACTAATATTTTTCAGAAGGACTATTAATACCGGTGGTCCGTGAAAACTACTAAAACACCAATGCTATATTACGAAAATGCCACCGGGTCCGCGGATCAGATCCGTCTAACATGTCAGACCCGTTAGACGGTATGACAGGAGTTTTTGTGTTCAAACATTTACAATTAGATGCACACACACACAAAAAAACGAACTTGGTAAGTTAGTAAATCTAAGAATCGTGAAAGATTTAAATAAAAATTTGAAGTTGATATAATTGCTAGAGGAAGTTTTAAAATACCCGTCAAACTATGCGTGATTTTTTATATTACCTCCATTTTTTTTTCCTAGTTAACCCCATGAACTATACGAAAGTTTAACCTAAACATTAATGTTAGTATGGATATGTAATGTACATCAGCAGCTGGATTGACTTGGGATTAATCAAATTCTTAAATCGAATAATAGTTAATAACACTTGAATAAAAAAATTATTGAGTATGCAAAAAAGTATTTCATTGTTAAGATTAGAATAAGGAAAAAGGGAAAAAACACAAAGATATAAAAGATTTATGATTTATGAATAAACTTTGTGCGTTGGGTAAGTAAAACACTTGAAAATAATCAAATATATGGCCCATTGGATAAACATCAAAGTCCTCTCCGTAAACGTGCCCCTCGCGGCGTAACTTAGCAGACTGACCACCATACCCAACTTTTATTCCCATTTTTGGCTCGCCTCCGTCCGCCGGAACATTAAGCTGCACACCGCCGGCGTAATCTAGGGCCAGGCTCACCCTTATCTGGAAAACAACAATGATCACTACGGTAATCGCAAAAATACGCGACCACCATCTTTATCTTGATTGATACTGTTAATCCGTAAACTGTGATTTTGTACTATAAATTAGCTGAAGTTTTCGTTTTACTTTGAAATTGTAAAATTAAGATGAACGTGCAGCAGAGAAGTGGATCAGGTCCACTGGTGCAAAGCCCTCGATCCCCATCGTCGCAATCTCCGTATTTGACGGTGTCAGTATCAGATCCGGCTAAAATGGGCAATGGAGTTCAGGCTTACATCTCCTACAAAGTTATCACCAAGGTAGTATTTATTGGTTTATGTGCGAGTGTGCATGTTGCAGTATAATCAACATTTTGCTATATTAGTTAATTAGAATTTTGAGTTTAGTTGGGTTTTCTTTTCATTCATCTGAGATTCTGAGTTGAAACTTTTCAATTGGTTTGGAAGATAAGCATATCCCGCCCCAATTATTCATCCATTTACGTTTCTGATTAATTTCCAGAGAAATGATGCATATATGGGTTGATTTGTTTTTAAAAGTCATTCAATAAGAATACCAATTCACACATATTCATTTTCCATGAGCATGCAAATCTAGGCTGAAAGGAGCTGTTATTAGAATATTTATCAGACTCCTAAGTCCCTAGGATATTAGTTTCCTTTGGGAGATATGACCTTGATGGTTTAACATCTCCTCCGGGTGGTGGTGTCTCAACGGATAGATAATTGAACTTCTCTAGTATTGGTGCCCAACTACTGCACGAGTGAACCAAAAATGATTCAAACGAGGTTGTGTGCTGACTTTTGGGGGGCTGATAATTTATATAATTGCATACCAATCGATATTATGGTGCGCTGTTTTTTTAGAAATAAAAAATCATTCTGTATTACCGGGAGCTTATTTTGGTAACTATGCAATTTGGGCTCGGATATTTCCTCAATATGCCTATTGGAGTAAGACTTGAACTCGTTTGGCCTTCTACAAACAATGATGACTTGACATTTAACTCAGTCATGATCTAATTTTAATTAATGCTCAACTAAGTCAACACTGAATGCTCAAATTCATTAAAGTCAAATCATCCAAAATTACAGACTGTGATCTCAACGTACGCTTGCCATTTCATTCTTTTGAGCAGTTCTGCTTTTCTCTTTGGTAATATCTCTATGTTTGATCTTATCAAGATATGAATCTATAGCAGTCTGATATAACTATCCCTGTTGAGCTTAAGAGCTCCATCAACTAACTATATTTAGCATCAAGTGCTTTAACACATACTTCATATTCAAGTTAGTCACGTGCAAATTTAAGTTGGTGATGTATCATATCATAATAAAATCAACTTACAAGATGCTCTTAATGCACATCTAAATGCCATATATAATTGTGGCTTTATTTCTTAAGTCCATAAATTGCCAAATGTTACAATCATGTTATTCCAACACGTCAGTTAGTGTGTTGTAATGTGTCAGCCTGATACTTGACTTATTTTCCATCTTTCCGGAAAATGATACGACTTTAATACTTGATGCAAGTCCTAACACTAAAGCAACCCACTAGTTTAGTTATAAACTCCGATTGCACCTCTGTATCTGTAACTGTAAGTGCATATGTATACACTAATTTACACAACCCACTTAACATCACCTTCTCACTACATTGCCTGTTTAGTTTAGAAGGCCCACGGATCGTGGACTTATTTTCCGAGAGAATAAGGAAGGATGTTATCTGCGCTTATATTTTTTCCAAAATACATCAATTTGATATTTTACAGTGTCAATATTTATGTAATACATCTATGGAGCATCCAAAGAATAGCTTACGTAGTGTCTTATTGTAACTGTATGGTAGGTCTGGACTTCTTCTTCCCTGGATTTTCCATATCTTAAAATTTGGGATTCTGCATGTCCCGCATGTAGATATATACTCATGTTGGACACCATAAGAATTCGAGCAATCTTGCTCCATATTAGATTGGTTGAGGTTGACATTTGAAATTGTAATCATCTACTAGACTGCATGCATCATGTGATGCTGCTGTAACAAGGATATGGATCTGCAACGTGAGAACTTATAGCGATTAATTGTTGTCATTATTGTATAACAACATTGTATGTTATGCTATGACCAAAAATTTCAATTTGAGGGGAAAGCACTGTCCTTCAAATTTTACTTGTTAAAAATATCAAATAAATCAATTTTATATCTCGTTTCTGTATAGTAATACTGGTTCAGCAGTGCGTGTTGTTTGCTCTTCAATCCTACCAAAAGAAATTGAAAGTGTGATGTTATCTTTGTCCGAAATGGAGATTTTGGTCTACATATACAGACTGCTCATATTGCACCTGACTTGAACTTTGTATTTGCTTTCTATCTTATGTCTTGCACTGACTTGTTTGTTATACCTAGTTTAAATTTCTGATCTTCAACCTATGTTGATGACAAACAAATTCTGGCACTTGATTTTTGCAGACAAATTTACCTGAATATGAGGGCCCTGAGAAAATTGTTATCCGGCGATACAGTGATTTTGTTTGGTTAAGAGATCGCCTTTTTGAAAAGTACAAGGGTGTCTTCATCCCTCCTCTTCCAGAGAAGAGCACTGTAGGTAATAAGCTGAAGATATGTCTTTCCTTTCTTCATCAGCAGCTGTCGTAGATCTTCCTTATTCCAACTTTACGAAATTGTTTCATAATAAAATTAAAGGATGTACAATTTGATAAAACCATTTCCTTCATTTTGGTTCATTAATTTATCTTCTTTTGAGTGGAGCCAGAATCAAATCAATCTATCTGTCAAGCCCTTCCCATTTTCTGTTATTTCTCTGCTTAATATTTAGAGGAATTCGTCCAGATCAAACTTAGTATCATTGAAGAAGATTGTCTTTTATTCGGTGCAATATTTATTTATTGCATATGTTTTGTACTTCAGAAAAGATGATACCTCTATTGAAAGTATAAATTTAAGCAAACTCCAGTACAAATGATAAAAAGATAGGGCATGGCTAGTAGCTTCCATATGTCAGTTTTGGTGATAAGTTCTACTAGGCGTTGTGCTTGTCAGTTTTCCCATCCACTGATTAATGCAATTTTGCCACTAGCACACCATTGGATGAAGCTGATTTGGGGCAGTGACATCACATTATTGTTATCTTTGCAAGCTTTTTATACATTGTGTAACTAATATCGGGTTCTTTACTGGCTACAGAAAAGTTCAGATTTAGTGCTGAATTCATTGAGATGAGGCGTCAAGCTCTGGATGTTTTTGTCAACCGGATAGCTTCACATCATGAGCTTCAGCAGAGTGAGGATTTAAGAATTTTTTTGCAGGCTGATGAACAGGTAATAAGATGGGACGTTTCTTCAACCAAGAAATTGAACATTTGAATTTGTGGTAACATTTCTATGAAGCAGGGAATCAAACTTTAGTAAAAGTAAGTTATGTGGAGAAAGTTGAAGCAGGTATTAATATGTAGGATGGGCGTTGGGTGCGGGAACTTCAAGGTTAAATGTTGAACATTGCGATTTTTGTCGACACTACTACTAGGAAGATCTTATGTGCCTTGAAGAGTTGGGGATATTGCAATGCTGAATGTGTTGGGAATGAAAAGTGAGCTGGTTTTAGAGTTTCTCTATACCGCTGCTGATCTGATTGATGTTTTCTTTTTTTATTATATAGATTGCTAGTTCTAGCCAATTTTTTTACTTATTGATTAGCTCCTTCATAATTATCTGTCTTAGTTGCTGTTATCTTTTATAGTTGTTAAATTGGCTTGGGTAGAACTCATCCCCAAAAGCTAGCTCAAAGGGAGAGGGTGCCCAACCCACATTTATACATAATAACAGCCCAGTAAATAGGCGATGTGGGATAAACACAAACTCTAACACCCGCCCTCACGCCGAGCGTGCCAAACCAAATGGGTCGGGGTCCAATTCCTACCATCGCCTCCAAACCAAACCTGACTCTGATACCATGTTAAATGGGCTTGAGTAGAATGGTGGGTTGAGAGAGCCCGACCCACTTGGTTTGGGACGCTCGGCGTGAGGGCGGGTGTTAGAGTTTGTGTTTGTCCCACATAAATCTTTACATCTTCTGTTATTATGTATAAATGTGGGTTGGGCACCCTCTCCCTTTGAGCTAGCTTTTGGGGATGAGTTCTACCCAAGCCCATTTAACATGGTATCAGAGCCAGGTTTGGTTTGGAGGCGATGGTAGGAATTGGACCCCGACCCATTTGGTTTGGCACGCTCGGCGTGAGGGCGGGTGTTAGAGTTTGTGTTTGTCCCACATCGCCTATTTACTGGGCTGTTATTATGTAGAAATGTGGGTTGGGCACCCTCTCCCTTTGAGCTAGCTTTTGGGGATGAGTTCTACCCAAGCCCATTTAACAATAGTCTGAATCAGTTGAGAAGGAGAAGAATAACATTCTAACACACTGTAGGTAGATTTCAATTGAGTTACTTCCGTGCTTTGGACAAGATACCTGCATTGACTCTGCATCAAAATATTGAGAAAAGAACTATATGATTTTCTTTTCCTTTTTAACTTTTTGCTTCATAATCTTGTACATTTTCTGATTGTTTATAAATTTGTGCTTGATCTGCAGACAATGGAAAGAGCAAGATCCCAGGAAACTGGTATTTTCAAGAAGAAGCCAGCAGACTTGATGCAAATTTTCAAGGTATCTCATTTACACAGTAAGAATTAGTCAGTATCATATGGAGCAACTAGTCAGAAAAGGATGCTAGTTTGAGTTTTATCAATTGCTATTGCCACCACCTGATAGAGTTTCAACATGTTTTTGTTCCATCTGAAAAAGTACTTTAGCTGCTTTGAACTGCAACCCCATTGTGTGATTTTGTCTAGTTGACCTCACTAATCATTTTAACTTCTGTTGGGCAAGGGGAGCAAACATTATATGACAGTCACCACCTTATTTATTGTTGGCAGGACGTCCAGTCTAAAGTGAGTGATGTTGTTCTTGGAAAGGAGAAACCAGTTGAAGAATCAAATCCGGAATATGAAAAGTTGAAGAATTACATTTTTCAGCTCGAAGATCATCTAGCTGAAGCCCAGAAGCATGCTTACCGTCTTGTAAAGAGACACAGGGGTATATGCAATCTTTAAGCATTTGTTATTGATGTGCTGTGTGTGGAAATTATAAACTCTTTTGCCTTTTCCTCCCCATAGTAGCAAGTCATTAGCAAGAATTAAAGGTTCTGCCATATCTGATTTCTGATTTCTTAATTGCTGGCATGTCTGTTCTGCCGCACCCTTGGTCCCCTCTTTCGTTCTTTCTTTGTTATTTTGTTTTTTCTGATAATGTTTACCATATCTGAAAATATAGTTCACATAATAGGAAAGCTTTGCAAATTGTTACAGAGTTGGGACAATCTTTATCCGACTTTGGTAAGGCAGTCAAGCTACTGGCCAACTGCGAAGGAAATGTTCTAGGAAAGGCATTTACGGAGCTTGGTGCAAAATCGGAGATTTTGTCCATTAAGCTGCAGAAAGAGGTATGGTTTAAATGTTTTAACTGATTTTATCATTTAGATGATTTGTAAACTTATCTGTCCTGCTCTTAGGCTCACCACCTCTTGATGAATTTTGAAGAACCTTTAAAAGATTATGTTCGGGCAGTGCAGTCTATTAAGGTGAGTTCACATCCTCCTTAATTTGCTGAAGAATTGCATCTTTTCTTGGAGATGCGCAACACAGTTGATTGGCCTTTTGTTCTAAGCATATAATAGATTACCATACAAATGAACATTTAGCATTTAGTGGAATAAGGAAGGTACAAATGATTACTTTTCGGAAAAAAATTGACGAGTTGTTACCATATGCTTTATGTGCTTTAAATAATCTCAATCGCCCTATGGTTATAACTATTGCTATTGTTATTAATACTTCCATTATTTTTGCTTTGTTAAGGAAATTGATGGTAGTTTCTCTTATTTCTGGGACAGGCAACAATAGCAGAGAGGGCAAATGCGTTCAGGCATCACTATGAACTGGCTGAAGCAATCAAGTTTAAGGAAATAGATATGTACGGTTCCTGAATTCTTAGCTTATTCTTTGCTTTTCTGTGATGGACCTCTTGATTATATAGCAGTTTAATGAATAACTCTTTGCTTCATATATTGATGCGGACAGCATATATACTGTTAGCTCATTTTCTTCCTCCTTCCCTAGTTTTTTTCCTTAATGTTGTATGTTATACGTAGATTGTTTATTTGGAAACTGCTAGTGCACAAAGTTGCAACATTGTGTTCTTTGCTTTATGAGTCTGCAGTGTTCGTAACATGTGGAAGTTTTACAAATTTTTTGAATTCTAACAAGTACCGCACGAATGTTTCTCTATAATCATTGTCGGACATGTCAATTATGGTATGTGGAAGGTTTATCCAAATTAATCCCAACTCTAGCATGGTCAATAACATACACACAGGTTCTTCAAGATCTTTTCTAAATTGTTGGACAACCACTGAAGCACATGCTAAATGACAACACATGAGGATTTATTTAATGAACTATTTCAATTTTTTGGAGTTAAATAATGAAGAAAATGGTTTTCGTCTTCCATTCTTTTGGTATTAAAGATCTAATAGATATATGCTGTTTGTAGTTATCATAACTGTGTACATTCATTTGCAGGAACAAGCTTAGGTTAACACGGTCGGAAAAATTGGGTGAAGCGGAGCATGAATATGAGGAGGTTGTTTCAATTGCTGCGGCATTTTTCTGGTTACATTCTGGAATCTTCATTTTTTGGCTGATATTTTTGTTTTTCTGATGCAGCTAAAAGCTGATGGTGCCGAGGCAGCACGGAGATTTGACAGAATTGTGAAGCTAATGAATGAAGAGATTGTTCGATTTCAAGAACAGAAAACACTTGATATGGGTCTGGCCTTTCATGAATTTGCCAAGGGTCAGGCACGCCTGGCAAACAGTATTGCCGAGGCCTGGCGAAGCCTTCTTCCCAAGCTTGAAGCTTGCTCCTCGGCCTAATGAAATGCAGTATGGATATTTGTGGCCTAACTGAGGCAGACTTCTAGGTTGTATACTGTACAGACCCAGAGCAGTATGGAAAGCTAAATTTTATTCACTTGTATCTTTAGACCTAATTAGTACATCCTATTCTTTTTCCTTTTTTCTTTTCTTATTCTTTTTGGGTTAGTTTTTTATATAAGATTTTTATTATGATGTGAATCGATTGCCCAGGCGAATCTCTTTTCTGTTTGATGGCTCACTGACTCACTAAAATTTAACCAACATAAGATTGAAGTAAATAAAGACCATCGATGAGATTTTGATGGGAGGAAATAACTATCGTCTGTACTCTTGATGGATCATTCGATCAAAAAACTTTACATTTCATTAGTGGATTAGTTGATCCAAACTTATTGGATGCATCAATAAAAAACTGTAGAGGTTTCCTAACATATTTTGATATGTTTTACTGCATCTTTTCCTTCGCTGGAAACACAGAAAATGAACACTTCTATCCAATGTTGTAAATACCGGCCGGTTCAACTGGGAACTAGTGGTTGGACTGGTCCGGGCAAGTGTCCACTCCAAACACCATTTTAGCAGTTAAACCGGCAAAAAACTGCTATCAACCCGTTTTTGATTTCTTTTTTAAATATATTTTAGACTTTAATAATAGT
The DNA here is from genome assembly GCA_016081115.2 of Rehmannia glutinosa. Classification (NCBI taxonomy): domain Eukaryota; kingdom Viridiplantae; phylum Streptophyta; class Magnoliopsida; order Lamiales; family Orobanchaceae; genus Rehmannia; species Rehmannia glutinosa. The sequence continues at coordinate 945,804 of JABTTQ020000354.1, read as the reverse complement.
CGAGAATTTAAAGTTGATACTTTGTTATATTTATGTGATTATTTGAATTTTGAGCTGTATTAGTTTTTTTAATTGCTTATTTGTACTTTTTAGTTTTAAAATGTATCACATTATTATTTAATACAATATAACAAAAAATCTCATTAATGTTGATTAAACCGATTAAACTGGTCCGACCAACATTATATACTAATATACATGTATTTATTTTGCTCTTTTAGATGTTATAAAATATATAACTTGCAGTAATTTAACTGAGGTAAGTCTCTTGTAAGACGGTCACACGGTATGACAGATCCCACTTTTATGAGAAAAAGTGACACTTTTTAGTGTATTCAGACAAATTATCACTTTTTGCACTAAAAATGTTATCTACCAGCTGTTGCATCGTTGCGATCGTCTTACACAAGTTTTAACTGATCACCCTAGGGAGATAAAGGTTGGGTCACATGGTTGATACTGAATGTGAAAATTCTATCCACATCTCATATCCTATACCAACAACCTCTGCACCACATAACAATCTCCAACACACACCAAAAACAAGAACACCACATTCAGGCTTCAGCTTTTGTTAAAAAAGAAAAAAAGTTAGCCATGGCCACCATGGCCATTAGACAAGTAGTTAACATAGCCCCCAATCTGAAATTCTCACCATCTGGTTTTATTAAACCTAAGTCACCCATATCCATAACCAACAACAACAACATTGTTCAGTTTCTTAGTCTTGCTAAATTATCGAGCAAACGTAACCTAATTGCAGTTTCTAAAGCATCATCGGCCGATAGCATTAGTGATGACGATGGAGTTTCTTTGGGAACCATGAAACTGCCCTCGGACACCGATGTTGCTAGATTCGAAACCTTGTTGTTTCAGGTACTATACATGGCTCAAGGCTATATTTTTTTGGGTTTATTACAAACTTACCCCTGTGGTTTAGCTTAATTATAAAAAAAACACAGTTATCTTTCAAAATTACAAATGCCCCTTGATATTTATTTCTATTTTACAAATTGTACCGAGCTCAAGATGGGTGTTTGTTAGGTAAATACAAACCTAAAGCCTCAAGGGATGTTTGTAGCACTTTAAGAGGTATTTGTAATTTTCGAAAGATAACTGGAGTTTTTCATAATTAGGCTAAATTTTAGATAGTATTTTTAATTATCAAAATGCCCATCGTGCTTATTCAAACATGCTTGAAACAAAAAAATCTAAAATTTGTAACATCATTTCGAACCCAACCTATAAAACCACCAATCTATCAAAAATGACACATTTTCGCATGTAATGCTACTATTAAAATAGCAAGATAGTAAAAAAATAAAAAATTATCTCTTGAGCCCTAGGAAGAAGAAAATTTTTCTGAAAAGAAAAAGATGGGTGTGTATTTAAATTCTTTTTATGATAGTAAGAGCATAATAGTTATTTTAAATCATTATAATTTTGTAAAATTAGGGCGTGGATGTATTTATAAGAAAATAGGGTGCAAATAGCACTCTCCATAAAATATATTCGGTTATCTTTCAAAACTACAAATCTCCTATTGAGATTTATTGAAGGAAGTGTTTGTATCACTTTAAGAGATATTTGTAATTTTTAAAAGATAACAGTAGGTTTTTCTTTAATTAGGCTAAATTTTAGATAGTTTTTTCAATTATCCCTATGTTTTTTTTCAAAAAAAAGTTATTCTTGTTTTTCCTCTGAGTGTCATCATTGAAAATGACAAAGCATAGCTTTGAGAAACCTTGTTTCTAGGACATGCACATGCTATACACTTATTTCATAACAAGATATTCATTTGTTGGGTTAAGTGACACAGATAACTTAGTTTTATAATGAGATTGAACCAATGGAAACAGAGATCACAATGTTCAGAGTGAGACAGTATCTAGTCCAAATAACAATGTGGAATGGTGACAAACCATCTTGTTTTATGACCATTTCACTCTATAAGTCTATATTTAATTAACTTGTGCCCCCTCAAAAAAAAAAAACATAACTTGTGCAAATAAAGACACATAGTGCAGAGCTCAAGCACCATGGCTCATAATTTTAGTCTTTTTGTTTGGTGCCTGTAGTTTCTTAAGTAATCATTGATTTTGCTCATGGAAAGAAATTAGGTAAAATTTATATTTTGGCTAATTACATAAAAGTCCTTGAAGTTCAAGCTAATTATGAATAATGACCAGGGATTTTTGAAAATTGCCAAAAAAAACCTTGAGGTTGACTCTGTCTTATAAACATAAAAAAAATTCAAACCCCCTCGATAGTTACATAAGAATTACAATTACCACCTTAAATTTGAGACAAAAGCAAACTTGAGGGATTTTTTGTAATTTTGAAACATCTCTGTTTTTTTTGTAATTAGCCCAAACCTAAGGGATTTTTTTGTAACTATCCCTTTATATTTCAAAATTATAAATACGTATTACAAACACCTCAAGAGTTTGTATTTTACTTAACAGATACTCCCTCTTGAGGGTATGATTTGTAAAATAGAAACAAATATTAAGGGGGTCTTTGTAATTTTGAAAGATAGTTGATTTTTTTTTTTTTTTGAATTTAATTAGACCGATCCTTAATGGTATTTTTTTTAATAAATCCAAAGAAATTAGGGGTTTCTAGCAACTTCCAAATTAACAAGAAAAGCTTGTATGTACTAACTTGTTGGAGACACTAGGATTCTGGTGGCTAAAATGACAAAAATTCAAGAATCCAAAATAATCCACATATTCCATCCACTCATTTCTAGCTAACAATGAATTAAAGACAATATATTGAGGACTCCTTGGCTGTGTTATAAAACTGATTTTGTTTTTAGGGATAATTACAAAAACTAAACTTAGATTTTGGCATAAATACAAAAAACTCCTCTTAACTTTCAAAATTACAAATATCCCCTTGATATTTATTTCTATTTTACAAATTGCACTCTAAGGAGGGGTATTTGTTTGTTAAATACAAAACCTCAATGATGTGTTTGTAAGATAACTCATCTTTTTTGTAATTAGGCTAAACTCAAGGGTAGTTTGTGTAATTATCCCTTTGTTTTATTGTTTTGGACTCAATGGGTTGTGTTTCTGTTTTATGTTATTTTGTGCAGTTGTGCCTACTTCCCTTTATCTCTTTCATAATTTAAGGCCTTAATTGGGGAAATACTCATTCAACATTTGCAATGTTAATTTACAGTGGGGGAACAGTCTATGTCAAGGTGCTAATTTGCCACTTCCAGTCCCACTGAAGGTTGGTGTTAATAGTCGCATTTCCAACTTGTCGAAATAGTCAAACCAAAAGAATTTAATAATTACAAAAAAACCCTGAAGTTTGGCTAATTACAAAAAAAACCTTGTCCTAAATTTAAGAGGATACTATAATATTTCTATAAAAGACATGGAGGTTTTTGAAACGTTTTTTCCACTTATGAAGGGGGAAATGTTAGACGAAATCGAACATCAAGATTTTTTTTGTAAATAGCAGAACCTCAGAGATTTTTTTTATTATCCCAAACCGAACTACTAAAAATTATTTTTGCCTAATTGCAAAAATATCCAATTATTTTTCAAAATTACGAATACCCTTAAAGTACTACAACAGGTTTGTATTTGCTTAACAAATTTTCCTCTTGAAGGTGCAATTTGTAAAATAGAAATAAAGATTAAGATGGTATTCGTAATTATGAAAGATAACTGGGTATTTTTTGTAATTCAATTGAACCTCAATGGTACTTTTTGTAACCAACCCGTTTATGCAAATACTTGTATCAATATAGTTTCTTTTTTTTAATAAGTTGGCAAGTACTGGTTGGAGGAGAGGATAAATTTCAAAGAAACCGAAATATACGGGATTCGAATCCTGGTCAACACCCTTTTTTTTCACTAAACTTTTTTTTTATTTATTTAAATCCTGGTCAACACCCTTTGTAAGGGTGATCGATACCACTTGAGTTACAAGTTCGTGGTCTTGTATCAATATAGTTGTTAAATTGATCAATATGCATTGCAGGTTGACAAAATCCCTGGTGGAGCAAGACTTGGTTTCATAACTGTTGGAGATGGAGAAACTGAAGTCCAAGTTTACATAGATTGCTTGGTATTTCCAGGCACTGATAATTCTGTTCCAATATTTAGAGCCATAAGAAATGGGGCAAAGAAAGATGAACCACCTCCTGGAGAACCAAGAATCATGAGAAGCCTATTAGAAGCCTTAAAGAAGTGTGTCGAATTAGCAAGACTTTAAAATTTATTATTTCAGTTGGGCTGTAAAATTTTGTTCTTATATCCTTAGGGCTCGTTTGGTTGGGGTTTATGTGCTTGATATCACCCACTTTTATAATAATTCCATTGTATTATTTTGTTTGGTTCACTTTGTGATAAATTTTGCAAGTGAAAAAGACTTGACCCTGTTCACTATCAAGCCCACTCCTTGATACCACATCCCACCACCTGGTGGGATACATTTTCCAGCCCATTCCTTGGGGGTTCTTTTCATAATGCCCTTGAATTAAAGAGGTCAATCCACAAACAACCAAAATAGAGGACACATTGGTAAAAAGAAAGCATTTTTGCATGTTAGTAATATAGGCAACCAAACAAGTTATTATATATTGGGCTTGATATCAAACAACACAATTACAAAACCAAATAGCCTAATAGTCTTGATTATTTACCATGGATAAGGCAAGAAAATGCCAAGGGAATTAATCCATCCCTATCACAAAAGGGAAAATGCCAAACAAGTTATTATATTGTTAAATACTATACTTCTCTGTATTCATCTTAACCAATTTTTGTCTTAAATTTAAGGAGTAGTTGTAATATAAATATGAGGGCTTTTTTTGAAATGTTTTTTTACTTATAAAAGGGGAAATATGCAAGACAAACGTTATGTAATTTTGAATAACCTCTGTTTTTTCTTTTTGTAATTAGTCCAAACCTCAAGTATTTTTTTTAGTTATGAGTTATCCCTACTAGTTATGCAATCTGGGTGCACTTTTTTGTTTCCCTTGAAATTAATCTGGAGAATCTGACACAATTTTGCAATCTTAATTAAGTATTTTGCCATATTAATGTCAAGATTTTGCAAAATGGTACACTTTTTTTTTTTTACTAAATTGACAGAAAAAATTCATATTATGATCTTTGCTAAGTTTTTGCATTTGAAATGATCGACCACTAGGTCAGAACCAATGTTCTAAAAAGCGCTAGGCGCTAGTCGACGATGATGGCGGGACCTAGCGCCTAGGCGTGCCAGGCGGGGTTAGGCGGGACCTAATCGGAAGAACAATGCAGGGGGACAAGGGAGGGCTAGCGCCTAGGCGGAGACTAATCGGGGCTAGACGAGGATTTTTAGAACGATAGTCATAACAACGAGTGGGAATTAAAAGAAAAAAGTAACTAGAGCTAATAAAAAACTACAGTGTTTATATATACCAGTAAAAAAAAAAGAAAAACCATATTCTTGAAATTATTAGTGAATCATAATCATATTTATCTGGCAGATGCTTTCTTGATTTTTCAACATTTTAACAAGGTAGTTGGGCAAAAAAAGCAGGAAAATCATTGTCAAGGAGAACATAACTAAGCCATGATACACCTGTCTTGATGCAAAAACAACTACACAACAAAAAAAGCCGCTTACAGCTTATTTCTGTCCATTTCTGTGAATGCCGGAGAATCCAGCAAACAAATCTCATTTGAATCTAAACCAAATTCCTTGTTGTCAGCAACAAAGATTCATTACCACTGTCTTTTATATACGCTCATCATTCTGTAAACTTCTTATTACAAGCCAACAATTGTAACGTAACGATGGAAAAACACAACACAGAGGATAATTTATTTGATGATGGTGGTTATGATGCCGTTGTTGTTGGATCCGGATACGGAGGTTCTGTTGCAGCTTGTCGGATGTCGATGACGGGGTTTAAGGTGTGTTTGTTAGAGAAAGGGCGTAAATGGGAAGCTCGGGATTTTCCAACTGATAGTTTGAAGATATGGTCTGCAGTGAGGATGGATAACAGGAATTTGGGACTCAGCTTTGGTCCCAAAGATGCTTTGTTTCAGGTTTGTTTTGTCTTTTCAAAAGTTGTTAGTGTTTCTGTTGCATGGCAATATTAACATGCTGCTTAGATTCATTGATTCATTTACAGGGAGTGTTTGCGAGAAAATTCTGATTGATTTATTGCAGCAAAAGTGAGAAGTAGTTGAAAATCAGAATTAATTTGGTTTACAAATACAAGCTAGAAGATGGTTAAGTTAAAAAAGAGTGTGTGATAAATAAGTTGTTGAAATGATTTATTTGTGGTAAAAGTCAAATTAAAAGCAGAATCACAAATCTAAAACAACCCTCTTTGTGGTTTTAGATTCTAATTAAATTATACATAAGCAGAAGTTGGCATTTAAAGACACTAAAACTCTTTTCTTAGTCGAAGCTGATAATCACTTTTTTTCCTGTTGCATGGCAATATTAACATGTTGCTTAGATTCATCTATGTAACCACTGTCTGCAAAATCTTCAGGAATTGATTTATTGTGTAAAATCGAAATTTGAAGAATCAGAAGTTGGTAGTGTTTGCAAATAAAAATTAAATGAATAAGTTAAAATAGAGGACTTGGTGAATAAGTTATTAATGTGCTTTATTTACATGTAAAAAGTCAAACCAGAAGTAGAATCAGAAATCCAATTCACCCCTTCTGCTTTAGATTCCGATTAAAGTATGCAAAATCTAAAACATAAGTTGACATTTGAATACGCTATAAACTATTTTTTTTCCAGCCGAAAGCTGACAATCACTTTTTTTAAGCGTATGCAAACACTACCCGAATCTTGATAACTTCGTTACGATATATTTACCATAACAAGATAAAACCAAAGCGTCCCCTAACGACAAATGTACTACCAAAAACCACAGGTGCATATACAAGATGATTCTCTAGCAGCAATGGCCTGTGGCCTAGGCGGCGGTTCACTAATAAATGCAGGAGTGATGCTACCCACGACAGTTCGTGCACGACGCGATCCGAAATGGCCCAAGGCTTGGGAAAAAGATTGGGACAGATATGAGGCCTCTGCTTCAGACATGTTAAGGACACAGAGTATTCCAACAAAGTTTCAGAATTCCAAAATCATGCAAGAAGTTATCGACAAAGAGTACGATAAGAACGACGACGTTCCACTGAAGCTTAGTGTAAATTTTGATATGGAAGAAGAGGTTTCTAAATCAGGAAGGTCACAGGAAACTGGAAACTGTTTAGCATGTGGGAATTGCCTTGCTGGCTGTCCTTACAATGCTAAGAACTCTACTGATAAAACTTATTTGGTCTCTGCTATCCAAGTATGTTTTATGTAATTTAACCAGAAACTAAAAGTCGGGGATGAGTGATTAGATTTCTGATTCTGCTTCTGTACAAAAATAAAACACTTTTACAACTTATGCACTAAACTTTCCTTTTTATCTTATTCGACTTTTAGATTTTAGGGATAAATACAAAAAGACCTTGAGGTTTGAGCTAATTACAAAAAAATCAGAGATTTTTAAAAATTGCAAAACCCCCTTGAGATGTGATTTCTTCTACATATTCCTCTTCATAAGCAAAAAAACACTTCAAAAACCTCCATGACATTTATAAAAATACTACAGTTACCCCTTAAATTTAAGACACAATGAAACCTGAGGGTTTTTTGTAAACATATCTCTGGATTTTTCGTAATTAGCCCAAATCTCAGGGGTGTTTTTGTAATTATCCCTAGTTTTATTTGCAAACACTACCAACTTCTGATTCTTAACTACTTTTTGCTTATGTTACAACAAATCACTTCCTATCAAACACTCCCTATATATTGCAATATGTTAAAAACTCAGGTTATGATTATCCCATCAAATTATGGTTTCCAGTTCCAATTTATCACTTAAGCACAATGGCTCCACCTTTTGGGACCATTTTCTTCACAGTTTTGAATGGTGATATTGAAGAACATTGATTTTTCTGGTCACAGGCAGGATGTACAATTAACACAGAATGTGAGGTTCAGTATGTGATAAAAAACAAAGATGAATCCTGCAAACAGGAACAAAGATATAAAACAAGAAGCCAACGTCGATGGCTTGTATTTCTGAACGAATTCGACTATATAGAATCTGATATAATTATACTCTCAGGTAACATTCTCCAGCAACAGAATAAATTTATTTTTATTTTGGGGGATAATTACAACCCCCCCCGAGGTTTGGGCTAAATACAAAAAACCACCAGGTTTTGAAAATTACAAAAAAAACCTTGAAGTTTAATTCAATCTTACATTTTTTCCTTCATAAGCAAAAAATATTTCAAAAATCTCCCTAACATATGTAAAAATATTACAAATACCCCCTTAGTGATAATTACAAAAACACCCCTAAGGCTTGGGCTAATTACAAAATAACCCAGAGTTCTTTGAAAATTACCCAAAAAACCCCTGAGGTTTGATTCCATCTTCCATTTTTCCCAGTAATTTTAAAAAATATTTCAAAAACCCCCTGATATTTGCAAAAATATTACAGTAATCCCTTAAATTTATGACAAAACCAAACCTGAAGGTTTTTGTTGTAATTTTGAAACATGTCTGGGTATTTTTTTAATTAAACCAAACCTCAAGGGTGTTTTTGTAATTATCCCAGAATCAAACTCGATGGTTTTATTTGTAATTTTGAAACATCTCGGTTTTTTTATAATTAGCCCAAACCTCAGGGGTGTTTTTGTAATTATCCCTTACTTTGGCAAAATATAAGTTATGTCACATTTTCTACAGCTGGAGTATTTGGAACAGCAAAAATACTTTTCCAGTCACAGTTGAGAGGATTGCCAGTCTCGCAGAAGCTTGGCTCAGGATTGAGTTGCAATGGCAACAATGTTGCCTTGATCGCCGAAAGCTCGGCCCCGTTAAATGCTTCTGGACTAAATAGGAAACAGTTTTCTAATATACCGTTTCAAGAAAGACCAGGACCGTCGATTTCTTCATCGTATACTTCTTCGTTGGGGTTCACCATTCAGGTTAAAGGCACTGCCAATTAAGGGTCTGATCATTGGTGTTCTTTGGATAGTAATGTGCCTTTGATTTATGGAATAATTACAAAAAAAAAAAAAAGACCTGAGGTTTGGGCTAATTATAAAAAAGACCCAGAGATTTTCAGAAATTACAAAACCCCCTTTAGATTTGTTCCGCCTTATATTTCCCCCTTCAGATCACGAAAAAAACATTTCAAAAGCTCCTTATGTTTATCAAAATATTACATTTACCCTCTTAAATTTAAGATACAATCAAATTTCAAAAACCACTTGGTCTTTTTGTAATTAGCCCGAACTTTAGGGGGATTTTTGTAATTATCCCTTGATTTATTCTTGTTATCTCCAGCTACAGTGATCTTGTGTACAGATAACTTAGCCTTTCTTTGATTGCTTTACAGTTCATGTTCAGAATCAGAAGTTAGAGTTTTCAAACATAAGCTAAAAGTTTAATAAGTTAAAAAACGTGTTTGTTGAATAAGTTGTAAAAAATATTTTATTTGTGTGTAAAAAGTCAAACCAAAAGCCGAATCAGAAATCTAAAGCACCCCTCCACCTTCTTTTAGATGCAGATATAATCAGAAGTACAAAGTTCACATTTGCCATTCGAAAACACTAAAAACTACTCTCTTTTTTTCCAGTAACAATCACTTTGTTTAAGTTTTTGCAAACACTTTCTAAGTAAATAACATTTCACTTTTGTGCAGAGTGCAGTAATTCCAACAGCATATCCATGCTTCCTATTCAAAGGAATAACAACAAATGGATATCAATCTACCAACTGGTTCTTCCTAGACATCATAGACAGGCTAAAGCATATCATAGGCTCGAAGCGCAACCAAGCAATGGTTCTAAACGCAATGGGATACGATAGCAACAACGGAAAACTCACATTCGAAAAGACACAAACAGAATCATGTTTCAGCCTCCGCATGATCCTTTACTACCGCGAAAAATCGAAGCTTTCCAAAAACTGGCCAAAAAACTAGGCGGAACTCTCTTCATGTCGCGGTATAGGAGCACTTCTGTACACCTCTTAGGAGGGTGTATCGCGTCACCGGATGTTTCGTCTGGCGTCTGTAATTCTGACGGACAAGTTTTCAACAATGCGTCTCCAAGTGGGGTCCACACTGGACTGTATATCTGTGATGCCTCCATAATACCGTGTTCGGTTGGGATCAACCCTTGTCTCACTATTGCTGCTGCAGCTGAGCATGTAAGTAGGAACCTTGTCCGAAACGCTGTAAATTACACTGAGAACAGAAGTTTTAACCAGAAACCGGGGGCGGTTTTTTCTAAGCGTTATACGAACAAAAGCTGCATATCAGAAGCTGTGGCGAAAGAAACCATGAGAGGTCAAATTGGTGGAATGCCTTGCACAGCTTATCTAAAGTTAAGGTTCAAAAACTCGCGAGTTTTTGGAAAAACAGGCGTGTCTGTTAGAAATTGTCACCCCCTTTTACGAGGCAGAGTGGGCGGGTATATTATATGCAAGGGTATAGAAATGGATAAAATGTATATTATTCAAGGTGAAGTTGATTTATGCAAAACAGATAACAGAACTCCTTATACACAGTACATGCATTATCATCTCCTCATTGCAGCTTCATCTGGTTCAAGGTTTGATTTTTATATTTGGCTTCACATTTTTCCAATATTTATTAGGGACAAATTACGAAAACTACCCTGATGTTTGGGTTAATCACAAAAAAACCCCACAGAATTCTGAAAATTACAAAAAAAACGATGCATTTGATTCTGTATTACACTTTATCCCCTTCATAAGCACAAGCATTTCAAATATCCCCTTACATTTGTAAACATATTGCAATTACCCCTTACATTTAACACAAAATCAAACCTCAAGGGTTTTTGTTGTAATTAACTAAAACCTCAGGGGTAGTTTTTGTAGTTATCCCAATTTATTATTCTTGATCACTTGAGTCAGACTGACAAAATTAGTTTTTTGATGCAGATATGTTCTTGAAGGGAGAAAGATAATGAATCCTTATCTCCTAGCACTATATGCATGGAAAGAGTCCACTACGTTGCACGTGACATTGAGAAAAATCATCGATAACGTTGGAGATAAGATGATGAATCTAAAAGGGAATCTTCGTATTTCTCTGCTAGAGCTTTTGAAAAGCATTTGTACTCTTGAAGGTGGAAGTAGGAGTAAGTTTGTGTTTCTTTTATTGCAATCCCTTGTTAGGACATATATACTTCAAGTACCTCGAGGAAGTCATATCTACGCTATCCCGTTGGAATTGGCTCGGGTGCCTTATCCGAATAGCACGATCCATGAGATTCAAACAGGTGATTATTTACATCAGTAACTGATTGTTTGTTTGTTTCTAACATTTTACTTGATATTACAGTTCTGAGACTTAGTTTAAACTACTTGAGTACAAAAAAGTTCCAAGAGGATAATGTGAGTGTTTGCAATCACCTAAAGAATGTGATTCTTAGCTTTTGATTGAAAAAAATAATTTTTTAGTGTTTGCAAATGCGGACTTCTGCTTCAACTCTTGCTTCATTTAATCAAGGATAATTACAAAAAGTACCCCTGAGGTTTGATCTAATTACAAAAAAAATCAACAAACTTCTAAATTTACAAAAAGTACCCTGAGGTTTGATTCAGTGTTAAGGGTAAATTGCAATATTTTTATAAATATGTAGGGGGGTTTTGAAATGTTTTTTGTTTATGAAAGGGTTAAATGTTAGAAAAAATAAATCCTCGGGGTGTCTTTTGTAATTTTGAAAGCTAGTTGGGTTTTTTTTTTGCAATTAGGTCAAACCTAAGGGTATTTTTTGTATTTAACCCTTTAATCAAATAGTGCTTCAAATTTCTAAGCTTGACTTTTACAATTTTTTTACCGAACACTCTCAACTTCTGATTCCATCTGCAAACACTACGGACTTCTGATTCTCAACTACTTTTACTACTACTACACTAAATCACTTTTCCGAAAAGTATAAGTTCTTGCAAACACTCTCAATAATGACATCTGCACTTAAAAATCTTCTATGCTTACTTTCTGCTGGGAAATTATTAACTTATCATATTATAAATGTGAACTTTGCAGAGGATGATTGTATAATCAGTTGCCAGCATTGGCAATGCAGCAACAGTCCACAAGAACATAACCAAGACAAAAAACTTTACCCTGTCCTACTAATCAACGGTTACTCTACCGAAAGCTATTGCTTACCAACCGAGCCAAACGATCTCGTTAGAACTATACTAAAACAAGGGCACGACGTATTTTTACTGCGCCCAAGATTGCACCCATCGAATCCTTCAGACGACTTTTCTATCGAAGATATTGGCAGAATAGACATTCCAGCTGGTAAATCTACATATGCAAATGCCATGTACACCTTCCAGTTATAAATATTCCTATCTAGCTCAAAATAGTCTGTTTTTCTTTTGGCAGCAATAAAAAAGATCGTTCTGTTATACGGAGAATCTGTAAAAGTACACGTAGTCGCGCATTGTGTGGGAGGTTTAGCCATTCATATCTCAATAATGGGAGGCCATGTCTCAGCCAAGCATATTGCTTCTCTGTGTTGTACAAACTCTTCCATGTTCTTTAAGCTTACGACGTCTTCGTTAGTCAAAATGTGGCTTCCTCTTATTCCGGTAAGCAATTTCTTTTACTTTCTTGATAGCATGGCCAACATCTTTAGGAGTGACAATCTACAGATAATATTTTGGGATAATTACAAAAACACCCCTAAAGTTTTGGATAATTACAAAAAAAACCAAAGATGTTTCACAATTACAAAAAAACCCATCAGGTTTGATTACGTCTAAATTTAAGGGGTAGTTGTAATATTTTTATAAATGTCAAGATGGTTTTTGAATTTTTTTTTTTGTTTTTGAAAGGGAAAATCTAAGATGGAATTAAACCTCAAGGAGTTTTCTGTAATTTTAAAAAATCTATGGGTTTTTGTTTGTAATTAGCCCGAACCTCAGGGGTGTTTTTGTAATTATCCCTAATATATTTGCAGATAAATGTTAACTAGCAGCTTATAGAGAGTGTTTGCAACTAGAAGTCTAGAAGAGTGTTTCTAAAGCTGTTTTTACATATTTCAAAATGAAACCAGAAATAGACCCAGAATCAAAAACACTCCTCCCCTACTTTTAGATTTATGATTAAATTATACAGAATCAGAAGCAAAGCAGAAGTTGACATTTGAAAACTGCAGATGTCAATGGCGATAATGGGCAAGAAAAAAACATTACCTCTTCTTCAAACATCAACCACAAGTTTCAGGCACCGTCTTCTGAAATCAATAGCGCGCCTCATTCCACGCTACGAGAGATGCACCTGCGACGAATGTGAGGTGTTCTCGGGCATATTTGGCAACACGTTTTGGCACGAAAACATAAGCCACGCTATGCATTACTGGATGAACAAAGAACATCTGACAAGTCTCCCAATGGCAGCATTTTCTCACCTCAGAAGAATTTGCAACTCCGGTTTCATAGTAGACAGCAAAGGTAATAATTCGTATTTGATTCATCCAGAGAGAATGGCAATGCCAACGCTTTATATATCCGGCCGAAGAACACTTCTAGTGACTCCATAAACTTCTTTTCTTGCTAATAAGTACATGAAGCTGCACCAGCCTGGCTATAGGCATGAAAGAGTGGTAATAGATGGTTTTGGCCACTCTGATCTTTTGATTGGAGAGAAATCACATGAAAAGGTTTTTCCACACATTCAAAAACATATTGAGTTGGTTGAAGATGAAAGGAGTGTTTTGAGGTCTCCAAGAGAATACAAGTACATGAAAGAGGTTTTGGAATGGAGTAATGATCCATATGAGGATGAGGGGAGATTTGGGAGTTGGATTTTTTCCTTGATCATTATATTTTTACTTGTGCTTCTTTTCAAGGTATTTTTCTTAACAGGGTTTTTATTGTGACTTTTTTTTTGTTTGTTTTCTTGCTCTGGTGCAAAACAACGTATAATAAGGGAGTGTTTGCAAACACTTCAGTTTTTGAAGTGATTTATTGCCTCAAAAGCGACAACTAGTTGAGAATCACAAGTTGGCAAATAGAAACTAAAAATTGATTGAGTCAAGATAGAGTGTTCGGTTGAGAAGTTGTAAAAGTGTTTTATTTGTTTGTATCGTGCTTTCAATTCTAATTAAATAAAGTTGAATTAGAAGCAAAAGCTAACATTTGCAAATATGATTTTTTCCATCTAAAAGCTTATAATCACTTTTTTTTAGTGTTTGCATACACTCTCTATACTTTTTGTTGTCTTCTGGAATTGTGATGCTCATGAGTATGGTAGAAATTTTGGTCTGAAAGTTGGTGGTTTAGAGCAATTCTAAATGAATCTCTCTTTCTCATTTGTGGATTTATCTTGTTTTTCTATTTTTTTCCCCTTAAGCCTAATTACATAAGTCTGGAAATACGTGTTTTCGCATAATTAAAATACACTTTTATATTTAATAGTTGCGATAATTTTAGGAATAATTACAATAACACCCCTTAGTTTTGAGCTTGAAAGTGTTGTAAGTTAATGTTGTAACAGTGAATATTCTTAAAGTATTGTACGTTGATGTAACTGAACCAAACAACACATTCACACAACGGCAATAGAAATAACACGATGATTTATTAATGTGTTTAGATTCCTCAATTTTAATGCACGAAGCCACGCTCATAGAAGAAACAATTCAATATTAGAAAAACAAAGCTTATTACAAATACAATTGGATTTACGAATAACATAAAACTCTTTTTTTTTATAAATCCACCAATACTTGTATTCGACTAATCTCTTGATTGTTTCCTCTACAATCTCAACCTTGTTGGAATCCCTCTAACTTCAAATTCTTGAACGGTTGAGTCGATCCACGACGTAAATCTTCACATTTTTCTCCCGAAGAATAGAAAAATGGAACAAATGATTCTTGAAGAAGAACTTGTAAAGCACTTGTAAAGCTCATAATGTTTTTCTCGATCAAGGTGTTGTCCTCTCCTTTTATACTTATCAAAACTGAAACTCTGTTGCTGACATCAAGAGATTTCCTGATTCCCAGAGGGCGGTTACAAGCTAAAAAGGAAACACAACAAAACATATTTCTTTCCTTATGGGTGAGAACATGAAAGTGAATAAATGACGATAAAAGAGGCTGAATCAATTTAGATTAAACATGCAAGATTATCAACAACCTTCTCATCATAGAAAATATATCAAATAACAAAAGCCTAAGGGTGCGATTGAATATACTTTCATAAGTTTTCATTTCGCTAGAAAATAGTAGTGAAAAAAATTTCGGGAAAAAGATTAATTTGAAAGTGTGATTGGATGTGAGTATGAAAAATAATGATGAAAGTTGATTTGATGTGAAAATAGTAAAATAATGATTGGATGTGATTGATAGTTAAAAATGTGTGAGTGAATGAATAATGAGATTTGTGGGATAATGTGTAATAATGATTAGTTTTTTGTGAAAAAATATGTAGATGTGATTGGTGAAAGAAAAAGTGAGAAAAAGTGAAAGTGAGAGAATAGTATATTTTCTGAAAATTTTCATAAACAATCGCATGTTTGGTCAAAAAAATTCTCCAGCGGAACGAAAATGGAATCTCGCTCACATCCAATCGCAACCTAACTTTTACAAGGTTTTTCGGTTTCCCTAATTTTTATCCCTAATTTTTACAAGGTTTTTGTATTTATCCCTAATTTTTACAAGGTTAAGGTGAATCAATCGAGTACAATATTTGGGATTCTATGATTGAATTAACTGCATAGTTTTATGAGATAAATACACTTACCCATCCGAACTATACTGATTTTTACACTTTACCCTCCAAACTTTAATTCGTAACACTTTGCCCCTTGAACTATGAAAATCGTTACACTTTACCCTATATGGACAATTTTGCCCCTAGGTTTTATCCTTTTAAAACAATAGTTCAAGTTATCCCTTTAAACTTTATTTTGTGGCATTCTACTACATAATAATAAATTTATTGCATTAATCCTTAAACATGAAAATTTTACTCCATAATCAATTTGTTTTTCGATTTTTCGAGAAACGAGAATTCTTATTTTCTGTCACTTGTTTTGTTCGTAGCATTGTTACACCTACTTAGATCCAGTCTCTTTTCAGAGGTTTTAAATGGATCATGTCAGGTTTCCAGTCTATAAACTCAACAGGACATACTTCAATCAAAATTCTCATTTCAAGTATAAATCCATATACAAATTAGGTCTATAGACTGAAAATGAACATAGTCCATTACGACCATATCAGGCCCAACATGCTTTCGTAAAATTAATAAATCCCTTAAAATTCATACCTTCTTTGATCGAAACAGCACCGGATGAAATGGTTCGCAACACCACCAGTCGGAAAATTATTGCCCCCAGATCGTTTGACAAACAGCTCCTCACTGTTCAACCTCACCCTCAGGGAAGATGATCTGCAAGTTATCCGACTCCTTCAAAGAATCGCTCAAGACACCCTTGGTTCGTTTTCTACTCCAGGCATATAAGTAATTCTTAAACGAGATAAATTAATAGAACATTATGAACACATGTTGAAGCAGAAAGCCTCTTTTTATTAAGAACTTATAGAAATATTTATTACATTAGTAATCTCCTTTTGGGAATATAATACTGGTTTAGCCTCTCATAGATGAGGCTTCCACTCCATCCTTGTATTCCCTGATAAGCATTTCTCTCCAGGGACTCGGAATCTTGGCAAAAAATAGCTGTGCAGCTTCTTTTTCGTCAATCTTGAATTTCCACCGGTATTCGGTGAACAACTTGATATATTCGTCAATATGACAAATATCATATAACTCAAGGCTATAGAGGGCTTGTTTATATCTCTTTATTTTTTCATCCTCTAATCCTCGAAATAACTTTGTGCGATGAACTTGGATTTTGAATAGTTTTGCCATACCATCGACAATTCCTTTAAGTGATTCTCTGATGTGACCGAACCTTTTGTACTAGCATCGGTCATATCCCGAATCTTTACCGATCCTTCAAGACTCATTTCAAGGAGTAAAATGAATGAATCTTTTGTAAGATCGAGGGTTCTGCTTGAAATTCTCATAAATGAAGCCCATTCATCAATGAGAACTTCTCTATTTTTAAAATTTGGGATGTCCAGATTTAACATCAACCCATATGGATGTATTGGGTCGAGTGCGATCTTCCATAAGGCGTCTGATAAATATTCGGCCTTCCAAAGAGGGTTGTCTAGTTCCCGCAAGAGAGGTTTCGACCTCCTGTCCCCGAGTGGATCACTCCCGGTCGTGAAATCTCCAACGTGTGGCATCCTCTCGTCCCGAGCTCCATGATTCGAACTCGTACTTTCTTCGACGTTAGGATTAACTGGTGGTGGTGGTGGAATTGGTCTTCCTGCTGGATCATAGGTGACCAATGTTCCATCTCCTGTGTTCATCTTTAAATCTACAATTCCTAATCCTGCGAAGAATTCTGCAAGGTCATGTAGATATTTAAGATTCATCTTTTCCATATTCATCTTTTTAATTTTTGATGGACTTTCCTTTGATTAGAGCAATGAGCTTATCCTCATTTGTCATTTTTCGTATAACTTGGTTGGTTTCCCTTTTTGGTGTAAATAGGTAGTCATCCCAAAAATCTATACGCTTCTTTTCTCCGGAAGAACTCGGCTGTTCTCCAAGTTCTTGACTCATTTCGATATCATGAAGGAGTTCAAGAGTTTCCTTCGATATTTCACCATCGTCTCCATCCAGTTTCCGGATCTCGATGAACTTGTCTTTGGTAGATGAATATGGCGGTTGCCATAATTACACCGCCGTCTTACGGACTTCTCTAAGATCTTGGAGAACTTAGATTTGTCTGGAAGTATCCCGTTCCACTCGGGTACTCCATCGGGAATCATTGTTCGATGGGAATTTTCATGAACCGTTTCTTGAAGGTTCATCAAGTGAACATATATAGTGCAGTTAAGCATCCAGAATGCCTATAATATTCTGCTCGCATTTTGCATTGCCTTAAGGTTTCCCGTCGGCTCTGCTGTTCTTTTTCTTCATGTTGGTAATTCCCAATATGAAACCTGGTCAAGGCGTTCTTGTGCATACATCGTCAATATTTGACGATATGTCCTGTAAGGGGTACATCTCGGACATCGGTCCGGATCCATATTCTCGGAGAGATTCTCCTCACCCAATTGTTAATTACATAAATATAATAAATATAACTAAAAGTTCTTAATAAACCTAGGCTTTGATATCATTTTCGAGGATCGCAAGACCTTAGGGAGTAAATGTAGAAAATGCAATAAAATCTATAGCATAAGTGGTAAAGTGCAACAACTTCAAAGTTTAGAGGGTAAACTGAAAACCAACTATCATGAAACTATGGGTAAATTCAGAATTTTAGGCAAAGTGTAAAATTTCGCGAAGTTGAGGGGGTTAAGTGTAACGTTTTAAAGTTCGTATGGCAAAGTGTAAAAGTTCGAATAGTTTGGGGGTTAAAGGTATTTATCCCTAGTTTTATCGACATTCAATCCAAATTTTAAAATTGAAAATTGGAAAAGTAAATGAAGAAATATGGCCAAAACTTCAAACTGTTAGTGTCATTAGCCCACGCTTTACTAAACCTCCAATATTCCTCCACCCTCATCCTTAACAAAAAACCCAAATTGCTTCTGCTCCGCCCAAAAGCAGCTAATTGTCAGCTCATCTTCTCAATATGATGCAGCTGACTTCAGTGATCCTTCCGGAGACATCGTCACAAGGTTGGCTATTGAAACTCCTTTTATTGTGATATATTGGGTTTCAATAATTATGTAAAACTAATGCGAGCGTATGTGTAGTCATCGTTTCCATTTGTTCGGCACAATATATCTGAAATTAACTTTAGAAATTTACCAAATTACATCTATGATTTAGTTGGTAAAAAGTAAATGACGGTCAAATATTACCCAGATTTACCTGGATCAAGTTCAATTACTGTTTGCAGTTGAGTGTTGTTCTCATTTTTGTGGGGGTTGAAGGTTGGCCAAGTCTACTATTTTGGAAAATTCGAATCAAAGTAGATATTTTTTATTCAAAGACTTTAATTTTGCAATTAAGTGCTTTGACTATTTTGCATTCTATATTGATCCTTGAAGATATGGCCGCCATGTTGAATTTAGGACCTACAATACCTGGTTGAGTAAGAATTTGGTACCAGGTCAATTAATTAGTCCATAATATACCAAAAGTTTGAAAAATAACCATTAGTTATTTATGAGACTACTGAAGTTTCAGTCAATTCAACTAGTTGCACATTATCTATGCCTATATAATTATGAATCCTACATTCTAGGACATTCCTCATATGAGAGTTTTGTAGAGTGTCTTTTTCAACAGAATATCCTGAGTAAGATATTGTTAGTTTTTTCATTGTATTATTAATAATAGTGGAATTGCTCCTTCTCACCTGTGAACATAGACATATTGGCCGAACAACATAAGTTTTCTTACATAGTTTTTCCATTTGATATTACCTCAACTTGTCAATCGATTTTATTGAATGGGGAAATCCGTCACGGTGGATTTCTTTGATAGTGGGGATGATGGTGGTTTTGATGCTATTGTTATTGGGTCTGGTTATGGAGGTTCTGTTGCTGCTTGTCGGATGTCAATGGCGGGGTTTAAAGTGTGTTTGTTAGAGAAAGGGCATAAGTGGGAAGCTCAGGATTTTCCAACGGACTGTTTTAAGATGATGTCTGCAGTTAGGGTGGAAAATAGGAACTTGGGAGTCGACTTGGGTCCAAAAGATGCTCTGTTTCAGGTTGCTTTGTCTGATCAAACATACATGATATTCTCATCATGCTTTCTGGCGCGACATTATTAATCTAATTACAAAAGAACTCAACTATCTTTCAAAATTTCAGATACCCATTGATATTTGTTTTTATTTTACAACTTGCAACCTTCAATAGCTAGCTATTTGTTGAGAAAGTATAAACTTCAAGGGGATGTTTGTAATTTTCAAAGATAAATCTTTTTTTTTTTTTGTAATTAGACCAAACCTGAAGGGTAGTTTTTGTAGTTATCCCTTAAATTTTGAAATATGCATTATTATCAGTCTTACCCATCCCATGGTCTTCATAACATGGTTACAATGTTACAGCACAATAACACCAATAAATCAATTCCCACCTCCTTATTTACCACTGTGTTAATGAAAAACCACAGGTATGTATACAAGACGATGCTCTAGCAGCAACAGCCTGTGGCTTAGGTGGCGGTTCACTAATAAATGCAGGACTGGTGCTACCCACAACAGTTCGTGCACGACGCGATCCCAAATGGCCAAAGGCTTGGGAAGAAGATTGGGACAGATGTGAGGCTTTGGCTTCAGACATGCTAAGGGCACAGAGTGTCCCCATGAAGTTTCAGAATTCGAAGATCATGGAAGGAGTCATAGGCGAAGAGTATGATAAGAGCATCGACAATCCGATCAAATTGAGCATGAATTTTGATATAGAACAGGTTTCTGATTCGAGGATGTCTCAAGAAACTGGAAGCTGTCTGGCATGTGGAAATTGTCTTGCCGGCTGTCCTTACAATGCTAAAAATTCTACTGATAAGACTTATTTGGTCTCTGCTATCCAAGTATGCGTTAACTTTGAATTTATGTCTAAAATTTCAAGATTATCTAGTGTATATAGGAAGAGTATATCCATTTCTTCAAATTTACATCTGATCCCCTGAAATATACAAAATCTTTTCAGTTTCTGATTTATAACTTAAGAAAATTAGGGATAATTACAAAAGCTGTGGTTTGGGTTAATTACAAAAAATATCTAGAGATATTTGAAAATTACAAAAAAAAAAAAAAAACCTGAGGTTTGATTTTGTGTTAAATGTAAGGGGGTAGTGCAGTATTTTTACAAATGTAAGGGGGGTGTTCGAGATATTTTTCTTATGTAGGGGGCAAAGTGTAATATAAGTCAAACCTCATTTTCTTTTGTAATTTTCGAAAACCTGTGGATTTTTTTTTTCTAATAACCCAAACCTCAGGGGTAGTTTTTGTAATTATCCCAAAAAATTTTGATTCAACAACCATCAGTAAAATTGAAATGGACTTTCTGGTTACAGGCAGGATGTACCATTAAAACAGAATGTGAGGTTCAATATGTGGTAAGAAACAAAGACGATTCCAACAAAGAGGAAGGAAGATTCAAAACAAGAAGACAACGTCGATGGCTTGTATTTCTGAATGAATTTGACTATATAGAATGTGATATAGTTATACTCTCAGGTACATTTGTGTTTAAGGACTTAATGATTTTATTTTCATTGAGCAAAATATGAGTTATACTGTTTCTACTGCAGCTGGAGTATTCGGTACAGCAAAAATACTTTTTCAATCCCAATTGAGAGGAGTGCCAGTCTCACATAGGCTGGGGTCAGGATTGAGTTGCAATGGTAATAGCGTTGCCTATCTCGCTGGAAGCTCGGCCCCTTTGAATGCTGCTGGGCTTGATAGGAAGCAGTTTTCTAATATACCTTTTCATGAAAGACCCGGACCATCAATTTCTTCATCATATACTTCTTCATTGGGGTTTGCCATTCAGGTTGAAACATTGCCAATTAAATGTCCATTTTTTTTTTCCCAGATGAATGTCTCTTGATACATTGACATTAAATTCAGCTAGAGCAACATTCTATATTGGGTAGAAAAGGCTTGTTTTGGATATCAATCGAACTTTGTGAAAAAAGATAGTTCTATTCTCTTAAATCAGTTTATATTTAGGATAATTACAAAAAAAACCCTGCGGTTTGGGCTAATTAAAAAACCCAGAGATTTTTGAAAATTACAAAAACTCCCTTGAGGTCTTATTCCGTGGTTTCAGTCTTACATTTTCCCCTTCATAAGCAAAAAATATTTCAAAAATCCCCTAACATTTAAAAAAATATTACAATTACCCCCTTAAATTTAACACAAATTCAAACCTCAAGGGGTTTTTGTAATTTTTAGAACCTCAGGGTTTTTATGTGTGTAATTATCCCTTTATATTATCTTGGGAAAAATTCCTTTTATTTTGAACCTGCCTAACAGAATTACCTTTCATATTAAGTCACATTATTATGCATCATTGGTTGTCAATCATGAATAACCTTTTCCTCTTGCCACAGAGTGCAGTCATTCCAACAGCCTATCCAAGCTTCCTATTTAAAGGAATAACAACCTACGGATGGCAATCTGGCTACGGGTTCTTATATGGCATAACAGACTGGCTAAAGCATGTCCTAGGTTTGAACCACGGCCAAGACATGGTTCTGAATGCAATTGGACATGATGACAGCAGTGGGAAACTTACATTTGAAAAAGACACAAACAGAATTCTCTTTCAGCCTCCGCATGATCATTTGCTGCCACGAAAAGTCAAAGCTTTCCAAAAGCTGGCTAAGAAACTAGGAGGAGTTCTCTTCATGCCACGGTTTAGGAGCACTTCGGTACATCTCTTAGGAGGATGTATTGCTTCATCAGACGTCTCGTCTGGCGTTTGTAATTCTGATGGTCAAGTTTTCGACCAAAAATCTCCAACTGGGGTCCACCCTGGACTTTATATTTGTGATGCCTCCATAATACCGTGTTCTGTTGGAATCAACCCATGTCTCACTATTACTACAGCTGCTGAGCATGTTAGTAGACGCCTTGTCCAAGATGCTATCAAGAAAAACATTGGAAATTTCGTCGATATGAATTTTGATAAGAAACCAGGGTCGATACACAATGGTAAGATGAAGAGAATCTTTGATTCAGAAGTGATGACTACAGAAATCATGAGAGGGCAAGTTGGTGGTATGCCGTGTACAGCTTATTTGAAATTGAAATTCCAAACGTCGAGTGTTGTTGACAAAACAAATAATGCTACTGGAGAAAAAGCTCATCCCCTTTTACGAGGCAAAGTGGGTGGATATATTGAATGCAGGGCGATAGAAATGGACAAGATGTATATTATTCACGGTGAAATTGATTTATGCGAAACAGATATCAGAACTCCTTACACACAGTATATGCATTATCGTCTCCTTGTTGCAGCTTCTTCTGGTTCAAGGTGGTTTATACGAGTTTGGTTTAATGTATTTGCCTCTACTTTGTTGAATTAAAGAGATTGACAAAAGTCATTTCATGCAGATATGTTCTTGAAGGAGAAAGATAATGAATCCTTATCTACTAGCTTTATATGCATGGAGAGAATCCACGACATTGAATGTGACGTTGAGAAAAATCACTGATAACATGCTGGGAGAAGATGTGATGAATCTGAAAGGAAAGCTTCATATTTCCTTTTTGGAGCTTCTGAAAAGCGTGTTCGCTCTTGAAGGTGGAAGCAGGTGTAAGTTTATATGTCTTCTAATGCAATCACTTCTCAGAACGTATATTCTACAAGCACCTCGAGGAAGTCTCATCAATTTCACCCCCACGAAATTAGCCCGGGAGCCTTATCCAAATAGTACAATTCATGAGATTAAAACAGGTAACCGGTAATTGGTTTGATGTTTTTCAGTTTAGTTAATTCAGATACTCCTGTAACTTAATTCGAACTACATACTCTGCTAAAATAATTTAAAAGGATAATCACAAATACTACCCTTCTGGTTTAACCTAAGGGTTAATTACAAAATGTACCCTTGAGGTTTGACCTAATTACAAAAAGACCCAACTAACTTTCAAAATTACAAAAATTCCCCCAAGGTTTTATTTTGTCTAACATTTAACACATTTATAAGCAAAATATATTTCAAAATCCCCCTTTATATTTATAAAATCATTGCAGTTTACTCCTTAATTTTAACATTGAATCAAACTTCAGGGGTACTTTTTGTAACTATCCCTTAACCTAATTATTGAAACCCCATTTATCTTTCAAAATTACAAATACCACTTTGACATGTTTATATTTTACAATTTGCACCTATTGCAAGGTGTATTTGTAACTTGATATTTTTTTTGGAATTAGGCTAAAGCTCAGGGGTAGTTTTTGTAATTATCCCTAATATAAAAGAAATCTGGTTATGTTTGTTCCAAATCTTACCATCCTTATAATATACTGATTTTTTTGTCACCTGGGAAGGAATTTGATGTTTTCTCCTCTCTTGAGTTTTTCCATGGCATATTCTTCACTCGTCATTGTCAAAATCTGCAGATGATAAGTTTACAATCCGTTGCCAGCACTGGGAGTGCAGCCACAGTGGCGGCAACTTAAACAGGAGAAAAGAAAATATCCTGCTCTCCTAATCAATGGTTATGCAACAGAAAGCTATTGTTTACCAACTGAGCAGGATGATCTTGTTAGAACTTTTCTAAAAGATGGACATGATGTATGGTTACTGCATGCAAGAGTACACTGGTCGAATTCTTCAAACCACTTTTCAGTTGAAGATATTGGCAGATTAGACATCCCAGCAGGTAAATTTACGTATGGATATGTCATTTGTACCGTCCAGTCGTCACTCTTTGCTAGCTAGCTCAAGATATTCTCTTTTTTTGCAGCAATCAATAAGATCATTGAGTTCTATGAGGAAACCATAAAAGTACACGTAGTTGCACATTGTGTTGGAGGTCTAGCCATTCATATCTCACTTATGGGAGGCCATGTTTCAGCCAAACATATAGCTTCGCTCTCTTGTACGAACTCCTCAATGTTTTATAAACTCACAACATCCTCATCAGTCAAAATGTGGCTTCCTCTAGTCCCGGTAAGCATTTCAAGTATCTCTATACCAGCATCTTTCAATTGCATTAGTGTAATCATAAAATCTTTGATGATAATAATTGTTGAATAACAACTCATTCGATATGACCACATGCATAATTGTTTAAAATCAAAATGAAATATATCTAATGAAATTTCACAATCTAAGTCACGTATAATTACAAAAACTAACCCCGATTTTAGCCTAATTTCAAAGAGTATTTTTTGTAAGTTCCATTTAAGTAACACATTACCGTAGAATTAGGCACTGTATCATAGTATCAAAAGCTGAATGGATAAAGAAACCTGGTAGGCTTCATTTGGATAGAAGGATTTAAAGTTAAGGATTTCAAATCTATAATAACAAATCCGTCGAGCTTGTTTGGATACAATGGATTTCAAATCTTAGGCTCCTATTTTTGAGTTATTTTTTGAATCATTGTGGTGGATTTCAAATCCATCTTAGATCGAGTCTTGTGAAATCCGTCCCCTCAAATCCAAATCCTTCCATCTAAATGCAACCTTAAAGAAATAAACTGGTGCAGTCATTAGTTGTTTGCTTGACCAATTGAGGATGATATCCCATTATATTTATTTTTACCAAACAATCTTTCACATGGTTTCACTTTTCCATATTTTCAGTTCTTTGGGTCCAACTGACTATTTTACCGTATAAAAATACTATCAACTTGCAGATGTCAATGGAAATATTGGGTAACAACAATATATTGCCTATGCTCCAAGAATCAACCACAAGTTACAGACACCGGCTCCTGAAATCAATAGCACGACTAATGCCTCGCTACGAGAGATGCACCTGTGATGAATGTGAAGTTTTCTCCGGCATATTTGGCAACGCGTTTTGGCATGAAAACATAAGCGACACAATGCATTACTGGATGAACAAAGAAAATCTACCAAAGCTGCCAATGGCAGCATTTCCTCACCTCCGAAAAATTTGTAACG
The DNA here is from genome assembly GCA_016081115.2 of Rehmannia glutinosa. Taxonomy (NCBI): domain Eukaryota; kingdom Viridiplantae; phylum Streptophyta; class Magnoliopsida; order Lamiales; family Orobanchaceae; genus Rehmannia; species Rehmannia glutinosa. The sequence goes on along the minus strand of JABTTQ020000354.1, from coordinate 920,068 downwards.
CTGGTTTCATAGTAGACAGCAACAGTAATAATTCGTATTTGATTCATCCAGAGAGAATGGCATTGCCAACACTCTACATATCCGGCGGTCGAACACTCCTCGTTACTCCTGAGACTTCGTTTCTTGCTAATAAATACATGAAGCTGCACCAGCCTGGCTATAGGCATGAAAGAGTGGTAGTAGATGGTTTTGGCCACTCTGATCTTATGATTGGAGAGAAATCACATGAAAAGGTTTTTCCACACATTCAGAAACATATTGAGTTGGCTGAAGAGGAAAGAAGTGTTTTTAGGACTTCAAGAGAATACAAATACATGAAAGAGGCCTTGGCATGGAGTGCTGATCCATATGAGGACGAGGGAAGATTTGGGAGTTGGATTTTTTCTTTGATCATCATATTGTTACTTGTGCTTCTTTTCAAATTCTTTTTCTTGTCAGGGTTTTAATGATTTTGTTTTAAGGGTATTAATTAGTCTCTGGTGATTTGTTTTTTGGTAAATAGGCAGAATAATGTGCTGTAAATTTTTGGTGGAATGGAGTAATATATGGTTGTTCATAAATTGTTCACTAAATCGAAAGTAATGTGTGAAATCATCCCAAAAGAAAAAAATGAACACATGATGAATAGGAGGTGTGTATATCAGAAGTTTTTAAGTATGGTATGAAGTTTTTATGAGTTGAAGAGGAGAAGAGGACACCATTGCTATGTACAAGGAGAAGCGCTTTCAGACCAATCACAAAGAGTTGAAGGAAAAAAGAAAAACTGCAGCACAAAGTTGTGAGTTGTGACAGCTAAAGCTAAACTCATAGAAACGTTTTTGTGGTATTTTGCAAAGAATACTTTGGGGAAGAATTTCATAACGGACCCGGATTTAAGGAAACTCATTACTTTAAGATCTAAAATTTCAACTTTCTCAAAATTGAGACCCAGTTTTTATTTTATTTCTCAGACTGGGGTCTTATCCAAATTTTGGATTCTCACTTTAGATTTTAGACGTTAACAGAAGTGGAAAACATAGCATTAGGTAATCTCCACGTCCACCAAAATAAAGAATGTGTTGTTTTTGGAGAATTTCGCGTATGAAACTGTAAAATTCAATCATAATTTGGATATCTTTGGTGTTTTCAGTAACTAAGAAATAATATACTACTTTTTTTCATCAATTGAGAACCCAAAAACTTGGGGGGAGACCCGATTTGAAAATGTTGCAATTTTAGGTCTGATGGATTTTTTTAAATCTGAGTCTTCTAAATATCATTAAAAAGAGATACTTTGAACTATTTTTTTTTGAAAAAAAAGATACTTTGAACTGTTATTATCTTTTTAATATAATATTTTATTATAATAATTGACGAATAAAAAATATTACTTTTTTAATAGTACGATAATTGATAAATTATCAATATGTTGAAAAAAAAATACTGTTTGGGACACGAAGGCCTTGTATGGTTATGTTTCCATGGACTATTTCTAGTTTCTAGTGTTGGAAAATGAATTTTCAGAATTTATTGGTTTTCGTGTGAAAACTGGAATTATGTTTGGATGAGTGAATGAGAATGAGTTTTATGTAGGTTTGGAAATGAGATTATGTTTGGTTAAGTAGTTTTGAAATAGTATTTTATGTATATAATAATTTAAAAAATTGATAGTGGTTGAATATTTTAATTGAATATATAATATTATATTTGTAAGATTGTAGGCTAGTGGGTCCCATTAGATATATATAGTAGTATTTTAAGTAGATAAAGTTGGTAATGGAGGGTCTCACATATATAATTGGGTTAAAAATAAGAATAGTGATTGATAAGTGATGTAGGGTAGTGTATAGGGTTGAGAATTGAAATTGTAGGTTTGAGATGATGTTTTATGTGAAAAGTGGAAAGTGGAAATAATGATTTACATTGGAAATTTTAGAAACAAACATGATTCCATTTCTATGAATAGTTGGAAATTGGAAATGTGGCCTTGGAAACATAAACAAACAAGGCCGAAGTTTTCATCTGCTAGTTAGTTTATCGGGGACGCCTTTTGTGATAACTGATACGGCACCGTTTGTAACCACGGCGGCTTCACACCGTCTGACCGTCACTCACCAGAACTGTGTCACAATTAGCGAAGCCATAGGTGAAAAACATGGCGAAAGCCCTGACTAAAACCGGTCTAAACGGCTTACTGAACCGGCTCCTTAACGGGCCGACGCCGGTCCTCCACCACCCCAGTCGATCCGTCCAAACCCTAGCCTATGAAGAGATCAAATCGTCCCCGGAGAAACCCCATGAGTTCACGGTGTTCGTACTCCACGGCCTCCTTGGCTCCGGTCGGAACTGGCGTTCCTTCTCTCGCTCCCTCGCTTCCTACCTCTCCCCCGCCCGTACGTAAATTGTTTTCACATTCCGTATCTACTTGTCATTTTCAGGATTTGTTGTTTTACGATTACATCCATTCTTGCGTTAAGGCTTAATGTTGGTATTTGTTGTTTACGTGATGCCTAGAAATATTAGTGTTAAGAAGAATTATCCAAGTTGTGATGGTTGGATTGCCAATTGCCTGGTTTATTCAGTTCATGGGCAAATAAATTTTGGGTGATCATTAAATGAAAAAACTGAATTTGCTCAACCATGAAACACTTTGAATAAGTAAAATCCCCTGCGTGTTATGGTTCCATGGATGTCATGTGTTAAGTAATGATCTTAAGCTTGTTGCATATGCTTTTGGTTGATTTTTTTTTTATCATTTTAGATTGGGTGAATCTATAGAAACAGTTTCGTATAGCTCCACGAAGTAGCCCAACTTGGTGGAGCGCTGACACATAAGTGGTGTTTCAACTCTTCTGGTTTTTTAGTTGTGGACATCATTACGTTTATCTCAATAAGACATATGCAATTATGTATATTTCAGAATGTGGAAAGTGAGCGACAGCCAAATGGAGAGATTATGCCTTCTTTCTCTTTCTGTATGATACTTATTCATGCATTTAATGAAATCGTAGCTTATTATACATGCAGAGTGGAGGATGGTTCTTGTGGATTTGAGGAATCATGGGAAGTCTGCTGAAATAGAAGGACTGTTGCCCCCTCATACTCTGGAAAATGCAGCAAAAGATCTGGCGAATTTGGTGAAATCAGAAGGCTGGGATTGGCCTGATGTTGTTATTGGGCACTCAATGGGTGGAAAGGTTGCTTTGCAGTTTGCCCAAAGTTGTGCTGATGGGCATTATGGGGATAATGTTAGCTTGCCGAAACAGGTATTCTTTCTCCAAGGAATTAAGTTACCATGTCGTTTCTTTTGTATTCTCAAATAATTATAGTTGGCTCATAATAAAAATTCTGGCCAAAATACAGAGGGGGAGAGGTAAGAGGTAGTATGGTTTGTAGGGCAAGTTTGGCTCATCAGATAGAAAAATCTTGGCAAGTGGTTTTGTTGTGTACGCCTTCCCTTTTACGTTTTTGTGCTATGTGATGCATTTAGATCGAATATTGAACTGTTTTGATTGCTTTGGGTGGTATGTTTCTCTTATGGATGCATAAAAACTGATGCAGAACAGCTATGGGTACTGGACTCTGTTCCTGGAAAAGTGATCCGAGATAATAGTGATGGTGAAGTGGAAAAAGTTTTGCTGACCTTGCAGAGTCTACCTTCAACTATACCCTCTAGGAAGTAATTCCACTTTCCCTTGTTTATTATTTTTTTCAGAAGTGTAATCATGTTTTCAGTGTTCGGTTCCCAGTATTACGCAGAAGTTGGGATAATGACGGAAATGTTGAACGGCGTAATTGTTTGTCATTTAGTCCTGCAAATGGGCATTCTTTATTCCTGTGCAACTGAAGTGCTCAATGCTTTGCTTATTAGCCTGTTAATTGAAAATAGCTTATGTCGGTGATGATGTGGCAAGCTTATAGTTGTATGTATTTGTGCTATTGAAGCTACAGCAGTCAATGGACTTTTTATATGATTTCAGTTGGAAGGTTTGTGAGGTTGTAGATGATATTTTATTTCATTTATATTTGCAATAACTGAGGTTGTTTAAGTTCTCGTATGAACTTAAAGAGTGTATGTTTCTAACTTGAAGGAAGTCATGGTTCTTTTATAGTCAATTTATCAGGCCATTAACACTATGGTATTTTGTAAGGTGGCTGGTAGATCACATGCTGAAGCTTGGGTTTTCAAGGTCTTTATCGGAATGGATAGGAAGCAACCTCAAGAAATCAGAAGAACAAGTGACTTGGGCTTTTAATCTCGATGGGGCTGTTCAGATGTTTAATTCGTACAGGTGGGCCGACATTCTCTGTAGTTCTCTTCCATACACTATGTATTGGCTGTTTTTTTGGAATATAAATGACATAAGTATGCTTATATGACTTGAAATCCTTCTGAAAAATTATCTTAGGGAGATGGACTATTGGCCTCTGTTGGAGCACACACCAAAAGGCATGGAGATATCCATTTTGCGCGCTGAGAAGAGCGACAGATGGGACCCAGATGTTATACAGCAGCTTGAACACGTTGCTTCTAAACGTGTCGGTGATGCTGAGGGGAAGGTTTCGGTTCATGTGCTTCCTAATGCTGGGCACTGGGTTCATGTAGACAATCCTAAAGGACTTCTTGAGATTGTGGCTCCCAAAGTTGCCTCTGTAGTTTAGCCGGTCTGCAAGTTAGTTTATGGATTTAGCATTTGGTAAAACATTTGTGGAAAAATATGACAGTTTAAATTATCAAATAATTGTGGAGCCTAGGTAAGTGATCTAAAGTTTCACTTGTTTGAAGAGCATGACTCGGTTTAAGATTCTTTGAATTCCATTTTCCGGTTGTAATAATATCATGTCTTTGCATATTTCTCTGATTCTCTCTCATACCAAAAAATGGATTATGGTCTATATAAACTTTTTTTTTGTTTTTTTTTTGAGGAAAGTCTATATAAACTTTTAGGATACGCATAGAAAACGTACTTGGATCATTGTCTCGTAAGAAATTGCTGTCTTATTGGGATAATTTCATCTACTCACTGTGGAAGTGGGATGATGTCCTAGAAAACAAATAGTAATGAAATAAAGACAAATGATAACCACAACTAGCCCAAACTGAATGTGCAATAGGGGTGGCAGGGCCGGACCTGTGAAATACAGAGCCGTAAGCGGGATAAAAAAATGGGCTCTTATATCGGCCAACTTTTTTTTGTCTTAAAATATTGCTATAAATCAAGGGCGGAAAAATCAGTTGTAATATTAATCCCCTAAAAAACTTTGACAACAAGAAAAACAAAATTTCAGTCACACAAATTATTAGGTCACCCCCAAGTTTATCTGATACTCGTAAATCATAGATAAATAAATAAATAAAATTATTGCTCAGTTCATAAATCACGTTGGTAACTAAATCAATTCAATGAAAGGGCAAAATTATGCAAAAGCTAAAAAAACTAAGCAAAATGAAAAGTATTAACACAATGAAAAAATTAAAACTATTGACTCAAAGTTTGTAAAAAGATTTTTTCTAAAATTTGTCATTATTTATAAGGATTTTGGGAAACTATTGAGAATGATGTAATGTTCATTATCAACTAAAATTGCCAGTATGAGTTAGAGTTTATATGTACCTCACATTCGAGTGAACTAATTTTTTATTTTTTATAAATTTAGGCTTCATGTTGAATTCCATCTTTTTTTGGTGTTGTGTGTGTGAAAAGTATGATTTATATACTTAATCATTTAAAAAAATTGGGGCCCCCAAAACCTTAAGATTTGAATGTGTATTAAATTTAAGGGGGTGACTGTAATATTTTCATAAACGTAGGGGGAGATTTTGAAATATTTTTGCATATGAACGAGGAAAATATAAACGCATCAAACTTAAAGGTTTTTTTTTTTATAATTTCCAAAAATCACTTGTTTTTTTTTTTTGTAATTAGCCCAAACCTTAGGGGCTTTTCTATAATTACCCCTTAAACATAAAAATGGGCCCTAAAATTTTTGGGCCCTATGCACAAATTTGTTGTGCATACCCTCAAGTACGGGCATGAGGGGTGGCCATAGGGTGGATAACGTGGTGTTGCCGCACAGAACCCCTGCCGACGGCCATGGGGTGGATAATGTGGTGTTGCCGCACAGACCATCTGCCGGCAAAGGCCCTGGAGTTTTGTATATATGTATATACACATATGTTTAGTTATATACAAATAAAAGTGGATATATCTAACGTCATATTAAGTTGGTGAAGTGACAAATAGATATTATGCTTGAGCTTTGAGGTCTAGAGTTGATGCATGCAAAGTTTAAGAGAATTCTTTTCCCTTTCATCTAACTATTTTTTTCTTTTTTATTTTTTCTCTACGGTAAATTATATCGAACGATCTTTTTGGTAACTTCATTTTGTTGAAACCGAAATCTTAAAGTTAGAGAATGATATATCGGTTATTACACATCTTATTTTAAATATTATGAAATGATCATTGTTTATGTAAACATAAGGGCATTTTTTATTTTTTCGCTTCAGACTTCTCGAAACCTTGAACCGACTAACCAGAGGCGGACGCACGTATAGCCAGCACTGGGCTCAAGCCCAGTGCAAATTTTCATAAACTCTAGTTTTAGTACTATAACTTCTACAATATTCCAATTTAGCCCATCTAAAATTTAATGCAAAACCCAAGTTCACCCCAAAGTCTAAACTCAATTTAAAAATCAAGAATGGAGAATGTAAAAACTTTTTTGTCATGAGATTGATGCTATATTTAATATATTTGTGATTTTTGACTATTTTTGTGATCCTTATTTATCATTTGTACACTTATCATGTCATTACTTTATTTTAATAAGTTGAGAGTATTGGTTAAAGGAAGGGGATAAATTTCAAAAAAACTGAAAGATACCGGGTTCGAAACCCGGTTAATACCCTTATAAAGGATGAACGATACCACTTGAGCTACAAGTTCGTGGTACTTTTAAAATGTACTTAACTATTTGTATAGGTAATTTATTAGATATGTATCCAAGTATTAAATATATTAAGGTAATCATATTTTTTATTAGTTAATGGCCTAACAGTCCTAACTAAATAAATTTAAACAGTTTTGCTTATTGTGTCTATCGTGTCATACCATATTTTTCTCGTGTCTTTAGTGTGTCGTGTTTGAGTTTAAATTTTAGGCCCAAAAAGATTATTGTGTTGTGTTCGGGCTTGAGCTTATCGTGTCGAGTTGTTATTTATCGGGGCGACACGATATTTGCCAGTCCTAAGTGCCATCATCAAGTATGAAATTAAAAAATTATCTATTCTTTAGCTTTTTTATATTTAGTTATTGACTTCTTGTTATTTTGGCTCGGCCCGACCCGAGCAGCCCCATCCTTAGATAATTTTTTGGGTGAAATTTCTACTTCCCAGCCCACCCTATTACTAATTCCTGGATCCGCCCCTGCGACTAACTATTATAAAATCCACATATTTGTTCCCTTTCTAGGCATTTTTGCTTTACAACATCAACAGAAAACGAGTACAACAAATACAAGTATGCCTGATGCACCTCATAATATCAACACTTCTTACATCATCTATTTCCCATTGTTCTCCAATTAAACATAAGGAGGTAGTGAGAAAAACAATGTGTATCATACAACTTTCATTGACCTTATTTACAAAATGGGCGCAATATAGAACTGTAGAAAATTGGATATATTGAGTTATGAGATAAAGAATAAAATTTGGATGAAAAAAAATAGTATAAGGATTTTTTAGACAGAAACTTGATAAATCATATTATCGAAATAATTTATTAATTTAATTCGTTGATTACTTAAAGGCTAAAGCATCCATAATGCAGGAGAAAAGTAGAGGGAAAAAAAAAAGGTTTTTCATCAAAGAGAGGGGAAAAGTCCCCAGGGCGAAACAACCCCCACTTGTACCAGAGGCCTCTTGGCCAGACGGGTTGCATCAAAGAACTGTCACCATACGGATTCGAACCCACCAGGCGGGTTGCAGGCTTGCAGCGAAGAACTGTCACCACACGGATTCGAAATCCCCGACGTCAGAGTATTTCCAACCCAATTACCTTATCACTTACCAACTCATATGTGCCCCTAGGGGAAAAAAAAAAGAAGTTTTTCACTACTAGAAAGGAGGATGAGTGGATTGCTTGTCATGGGAATATGAGAGTTGAAAGGATGGAATGATGCAAAAGAATTAAAATTTTCCAAATTTTATAATATGATAAATTTATGCATTTTAACCTGAGTTTTTTTTTTCCACAAGTTTTTTTTTTAAATTATTGTAAAACTACACGTGCACCCTAATTATTGTAATAGTTAGTTGAAAACTTCCCAGCAATGTTAAGTTTTTATTTACACAAAAAATTACTCAAAGAATAGGAAATAAGTATAGAAAATAAATCACGCCAAGTTTGGATTGAAATTAGTAGGGTCTAGGCCCATTCTCAAATAGATTGCAACAGCCCAAATGTGTAATCCGACAATGTCATCTCAACAGGCCCATAATCCAGTATCTTGGTCTACTTGGGTTATAAACCTAGCTATAAATTCGAGACCTTACATTTCACCACTCTTCATCAGCTCTGGCCATTAGGGTTTTCCGCACTTGAGAAGCAGCTAAGCCGTCTTTTCTCCCGTAGTCGCAGCCGAAGCCATGGTATTTCCCTCAAAACTCAAGTATATACATTACATTCTCTCTTGTTTGTGTGAACATATGTATCTGTTTCAGAATCAATGTGCAATCTGCTGTTTACTCAGTAGATTTCAAAATGATCGTTTTATTTGTTAATTGGTTAGAATGTCGATTTTTGTTGCTCATCTTGAATTTTTTATATACTGCTGGCTCCATCAGATGGTTTGCTCCCATAGATTCATTAAAGTCTTAGCCTTATAGATTAGTACTGATCTATATGTTGTTAGGAAGCTGGTGCCATGGATGCTGATGATTGGCAACTTGTCTGATCGTTATTCTTTTGAAAAAATGATAGGGGAATTTTTAGCAATGCCCTGATTGATTATTGTTTTTTCCACCATAAATGTTTTCCTGTAATATTGGGATAGTTTTATAATTTTAAATTTTTGTTGATTTTGTATTCCCTCTGCATTCTTTTCTTATTTACGTAATCTTCTTATTGGTATTAATAGTCGAAGAGAAGGACCAGGGAGCCGAAGGAAGAGAATGTCACTCTCGGACCTGCCACCAGAGATGGTGAGCTAGTATTTGGCGTGGCTCATATCTTTGCCTCATTCAACGACACCTTCATTGTGAGTATTGCAGTGCTAATTCTGTGTTTCTGTCGACTTGCACATTTCTGAATTTTTAATAATTGGCATTTTACTTGCAGCACGTGACTGATTTATCTGGAAGGGAAACCATGGTGCGTATTACAGGTATGGATCAACTGTTACAGTTTTGTTTGTTAACCTAACTTGTTGGAAAGACATGTGTCCTAAAACGTTTTAACTCTCAAGTATTTGTTGTGTCTGAAGTCCATGTTTGTACTCACACGTCAATGGTTTCTACTCGTTTGTGCTGAAGTTGATTAGAACTTGTTATGACTTAAGTCGCTTGTTTACTAAACTTGTGCATGACATTTCATTTTTCATGAGTAGATCTGCAGGGCAAAGGATGAATAAGTTTGTGTCTGAATCCTTTTTGATGATTCTATATCACCTTGGAGAACTGATGCCCTTTTGCATTTCACCTTGTCATTTCATGTGATTTCTGAAGTAATATAGTCATTTTAAAGTTCTTATAAGTTATGTATTATTTATAAACTAATTTCAGCAACTGGTTTGTTATTTGTTATTCCCATAGACTACCCCTAAAATTGTCTAACAAAGTTGATTCCTTCTGTCAGTTCTGTGGGACTTGTATTAAAACAGGGTCTTTAGTAGAAGTATTCTTGACTTGTATAAGATAGAGATCTCTAGTACAAGTCTTCCAAATAGCACCGCACATATTTATTACACCATGTTATATGATTTTTAATTGCTAGACTTGCTAAAATTCTTCTGTTTGTTCTGCACACAAGCTGTGTATTATGAACTATAGTTTTTGGTATGGTCAACATAAAACCACTGATCTATATTTGTTTTGTGAGATGCTATTAGAGATTCTTTGTTTTGTGTGCTACATGCTATACTATCAAAAACTCCTGATATTGCTATACATACGTCTAATTTTGGTGGGACTGGACTATCTTTATTGGCTCGTACTATTGTTTCAACTGTTGGGTTTAATACTTTCCATTTCACGTCCTAAATGATTGTAAGCTTCTGTAATAGTTTTTTTTTTCTTTCTTTTTTAATGCTGAAATTGACTAAGAATCTTTTCTGGGATTTAGGTGGTATGAAAGTTAAAGCCGATAGGGATGAATCCTCTCCCTATGCAGCTATGCTTGCAGCGCAGGATGTGTCTCAGAGATGCAAGGTTTTGGAATATTTTGTTTTAGAAGTCGTCTCAGCTGATATCATTATTTTTTGTTTACTGATGCATGGAATTTGCAGGAATTGGGGATTAATGCTCTTCATATCAAGCTCCGTGCCACTGGGGGAAATAAGACAAAGACCCCTGGTCCTGGTGCTCAGTCTGCACTCAGAGCCCTGGCTCGTTCAGGCATGAAGATTGGTCGTATAGGTATTGGATTTAGGAATTGTGTTTTGAATTTTGTGTTGGATTTCTTATCAGTTTGATTTGACTTGCTGTTAATTCTTCTTCCAGAGGATGTCACTCCAATTCCAACTGACAGCACCCGTAGAAAGGGTGGCAGAAGGGGAAGGAGGCTGTAACTTGTCAATGGCTGTCAAGAGCTTTGCAGTGGTTGGGAGGTTTTGTGGAAGTTGCAAATTTTGTTATTTAGTGTTTGAACAATTTTTATTTTAGATATGAATGATTCTGATAATTTGAACTTCAACAATTAAGATAAGAGTGAATTTTCTGGAACTTGCCTATCTATTTTCTTGTGTTTTCTATGAATATTTACTCTCTAGCTATTCTTTACACTGTGCAAGGTCACTGAGCATGATTTGGTTGTTGAATAGCTTCAATTTCTTGATTTTAGCACGACACTTATATTCTCTTTCCTTGGTTGAACTAAAATGTATCTGCCAGAGCCAGCCCATATTTATACTTGTTAGACTACTTTTTCAAATATTTCATCGTTTGTTTTTATTTTCTTTCTGTTGGGAATGTATTTTGATGCCTCTCTATGCCATACAATGCAAGATAGGGTTTTATCCTTCCCTAAATCAAATGCCATTCTTTAACTTTGTCAGCTGGATTCATTCTGTTGCAGTTGATTTTCATGGGTGGTACATGGTTTTTATTCTTAAAATTCATTTCATTGTGAAAAATGGTCTTTAAAAAATAGTCTTTAACGTTTTCTTCAATTTTAGTAAAGCAGTACTGTTGTAATTTGTAGGGACAACTTGTGAGTAATGAGTAAAACTGCTATGTGCATGTCACTTTTAATTCAAGTTGTGATTGACTGCCAAAATTTTCAAAATATGCATTATTCATTAAGTCTCATTTTTTTCCACTTTTTCTTACACTAATTACATCTACCGACTTTCTAAAAAAACAATTATTATTACATATTATTTTATAAATTTCACTATTTATCCATTTACATATTTATAAATACTAATCATATTCAGTTATTATTTTACTATTCATATATTACATCATCTGACTTCATTACAATTTTATTTTATATCCATTCACATCTCCAATTTTTTCTTTTTTTATTCTCTAACAAAATTTTCTCACTATTCTTTAGCAAAAAAGAAATTTTCAAAATGAAAGTATATACGATTGTAGTTTATTTCCATGAATGCATGTCTTTGGTTCTAATTTGTTTCCATGCGTTTTACTTTATTGAATTATGAATATTTGATGTATTTTGGAAGTCGGAACAGGTGAAATATCAAATCAAAAACAGGTGATTTCATATTGGTGTGACGTTTATGGTATAACGTGTACGTATATCATAGTAAGGCGATTTTATTGGTTGTCATTTTCAGATTTATAATTTCTTATGTTGATTTTATTGCTATAATTTGATATATGGGTATATCTAGTTTTATAATGTAAGGTGACTCGCCCACAAATTGAAAAGAGCACGTATATTTATTTTATTGGGAGTGTTATGCAATCACTAAAAAAACACTTCTAAATTTTTGGCTGAAAAAAATTATTTTTTAGCGATTGCAAGTGTCAACTTATGTTTCTGATTCTGCTTCATTTACTCAAAATCTTAAAGCACGGAATAAGGTGCTTTAGATTTCTGCTTCTGTTTGACTTTACAACACAAATAAATAATTTTTCAACTTTTTCACCATACATTCTTAAGTTCAAATTCTCAAACTCCTGATTCTATTTTCAAATAAATTTCTAATTTTCAACTATTTTTACTTGTACTATAATAAATTACTTCCTTTAAAAGTAGAAATTTTTGCAAAACACTCACAATGGAAAAGGAAAACGTGGCTGAAAAAAATCGTTTTCATTGATTTACTTTTTACTTTTTACTCCATTATATATATTTTATTCCAAACTTATAACATTTTAAATTTCTTTACTACCAGAAAACATGTAAAATTAAACCACCATCTACCTGACAAACATAAAAAGAAAAGACCTGGAAGCTACAACATCTTGAATCCTTATTTTTGTTAAATATCTATACGTTATAATTTCCAACATGAGATCACAACTAACAAATATATAAAATATAACAATCTTTTTTTTTAAACAATACAATTTCTACATAAAACCAAACATTATCAAACAAGGTTTTTTTCACACACAATCAACATTGCCCATTGTCTGGTTTAGCACACTCATCATTTGAGCAAACAAACACATCACAATTTTATTTTCTCCACAAGAGATTTGCTATCCAATCCTTTGCTGTAAAAGTTTTCAAGGAATTCCTGCCTGGTAAAATCTCGATATATAGCTGGTTTTTCCAGCGTCAATAACTCTGGTAGGGGCCCGTAGCTACCAGAATCTCGCCATTTGACCAGATTGATGAACGTTACGATTGAGATCCGCGGCTCCTTGGCTGCGTTTGCCAACACTCGGTGTTGGACGCTCTTATATTCTCCATTTGAAACAATCTGCAAAGCAAAATTTATTGATCAACTTTACAATAATTATTAGGGATAATTATAAAAAAAAACACGAGCTTTGTGCTAATTACAAAAACCTAGAGGTTTTTCAAAATTACAAGAGACTACTAGAGTTTATTGATTAGGTTTGATTTTATCTGAAATTTGAGGGGCAAATATAATATTTCTATAAATTTGAGGAAATTATCGAAATATTTTTTTGCGTGTAAAATTGTAATTAGCACAAATCTCATGTGTCTTTTTTAATTATCCACATCCTAATTCCTAGTTATTAGGGAAAGTTACCAAAAAAGAAAAAAAAATGTGTTTTGGGAAATTACAACTATACAAAGCCTAGAAAATTTTTAAATTACAAAAATCCTCTTGATGTTCTTGTTGGATCATTAAGCCAATATTTGGCTTACACAGTGATATATATTATGGACTGTCAAATTTAATGGTTAAGAAATTGAGCTTTAATGTATTTAATAGGGTGTGATTCTTTAATATGTAGAGACTTAATGAATTATTTCTATTTTAATAATAAGCCAAAATAGAATACACAATATAATACAATTATAAAAAAATTATGTCCTTAGGTCACAAATCGTCTTGCATTCTATTCTCCTATCCCAGAAGAAACATACATAGAAATCTAAAGAGTTTTTCGAAAGACTTCGAAAGAGTTTGAGACTTGCAAATCTAGATGGTCATATCCCTAGATTAGACTCATGGATTAACGTGAATGTTCACTACAAATTATTCCTAATAGTTCTTTCTCCAACCTTTAATTGATGAGAATTTGTGGACGTCATTAAATATTTTATAATTATATTCCTTAACTTCTCCAAATATTACATATAATCCAATTTTTCATCCGACTATTTGTAATATTTTAAAATTTCGAGAATATAATTGTAAAATATAATTTTACTGTCGGATAGGCAGGAAGTTCAAAAATTAAAAAAAAAAAATCACCTGAAGAAAATCTCCAATATTAATAATAAGTCCTCCTGGAATGGGCTTCACATCCACCCAATCATCCCCATGTTTCACCTGCAATCCCTGTATTTCATTCTGAAGCAAAACCGTTATAATCCCAGGATCCGTATGTGGCGTAATCCCCAGCGTCAGATCTGGCTGAGGGCAATACGGGTATATATGCCCCACCATAGCTCTCCCATCGGAAAACGTCAGTTCCTTAAATTTTCCGGCGTCCAATCCCAGCCCCAACCCCAACAGCTCCATCACTTTATCCGCCACGTTCTTCACGTGCGCGTCCCACTCCACCACCTCCTTCCGGCAAATCTCCGGTATCTCCTCCGCCGGCGCGGCCTCCGGGGCCATCCACACCTGCAGCGAGTCGTGCCAGCTGGCCGCCTCCGCCCGGTACAAGTCGTTGTTGCTGGCGTACATGACGCCGCCCAATTCCCCGCGCGAGTAGAATTTCGATTTCGCCTCTTTTGGCTGCTCGTGGAATGATTTGATGGCTGAAACGGTGTCGTTTAGGGCCGAATTAGGTATTCCGTGGTTGGTTACTTGGAAGAAGCCCCACGTTGTCGCGGCGTCCCGGATCTGCCGGACGATTTCGGTTCGTTCGTTGGAGAGGTCTATGATTGGGATTTGGATGGATGGAGAGGAGGGATTGCGAAGGCCGGAAAGAGATTCTGGCGGGTGGAGGAACATTCTGGGAATGGTGGAGACGCCGGAATCAGAGAGGCCTTTGACTCCCATTTTGGATTCGTCAAATTCTTTTACTTCCTTCATCCTGTCGTAGCCTACTGAGCTTGCCATGATCTGTGGTTAGTAGTAGTTAATATCTGTGGTAATAGACTAATACTACAATGAATAATGGAGTTTAGATGAATGACTATGAGCGGCAATGGTGGATTGGTGGTTGTAGTTGGGAATAATATACTGTTGAGATGATATGTTTCACTCTTTGTTATTTTTTTAAGGATTTATTTTATTTTATTAAGTTGTGTGTAGTGGTTGGAGGGGATGAGATAAATTCCAAATAAATTGAAATATACATGATTCGAACCCTGTTCAATACCCATACAAAGGGTGAGTGATACAACTTGAACTACAAGCTCGTGGTTTTAAGGATTCAGGTTATGATTGAATATACTTTCATTTTAGAAACTTTCTTTCTGTTGGAGAATAGTATGAAAAATTATTAGAAAGAATAAGATTTTTTTTTTGGAAATATAAATGAATATGAAATGAAAATGTAACGTGAAATATGATGTGATATAAAAATAGAAAAATAACGATTCAATATGATCGATAGTTAAAAATATGTGTGAGAATAAATAGTGAAATTAATGAAAAAATATGTAATAATGATTTGGTTTTTTTGGAAAGTGAGTAGATGTGATTGATGTAAGAAAAGTGAGAATAAGTGAATAGTGTAGTTTTTGAAAATTTTGGTAGACGATCACATTTCTCAGTAAAAAAAAATTCTCTAGTGGAACGGGAAATGAAAAAATTTCGTAACCAAGCACAACATCATATTTTATGTTTCACAGTTCTTTATTTCATTGCATAGATGAATCATACATGTATAAGAAGATATCACGTCTCTTTCATTCAATATAGTGGAATAAGAGATTTCATTGCATTTGTAAAGGAAAAATTGCAAAACTAGCCATTAGATTTGGTTGATTATGAAAAAAAAACAAGAGATGCTTGATTATGCGTTCAATGCAAGAGGTGAATTGTAATAGTTTTACAAATAGAAGGAGGGTGTTCGAAATGGTTTCGCTTATGGAGGGAATATAAGGTAATACATAATTAATAATCAATTTTTTTTAATTAACCCAAATTTCAAGAGTAGTTTTTGAAATTATGCCTTTTTTCAAATGTATGAGTCTATGACACTTGTCCACTATATAAATAATATTCAATAATGAACATTTCGTATTTATCTAATAATATGTGTTGTGTATTTAAGAAAAAATTAAAATATAAATGAATTAAATAAGATATTAGTAGAACATTAAAGTCCTTTTGGTGTGAGAATTCTAAGCAATCTATCACATCAATTACTTGTGTTAGTCTTCTTTGGTAACCACGTCTTACATTAAAAAGTTTGAAAAATCTACCACATGATCTTCTAAGATCT
This sequence comes from Rehmannia glutinosa, assembly GCA_016081115.2. NCBI lineage: Eukaryota > Viridiplantae > Streptophyta > Magnoliopsida > Lamiales > Orobanchaceae > Rehmannia > Rehmannia glutinosa. The sequence continues at coordinate 903,849 of JABTTQ020000354.1, read as the reverse complement.
CTTTTTTAAATTCAAGGTGGGAATAATCACATAAAGTGGGTTCTCCTTTTTTTTTTTTTAAATACATAAGGTGGGTTATACTTTTTTTTTTTTTTTTTTTTTTTGATAACTCGCCTTCCAGGCTTACGCTGCGTATGAGGACAACGGCCTCGGCTCCTCATTCTTTTGCGCGCCAAGGTAAAACCGCGGGATGTGCACGCACTTGACCCGTGTTCGGCGGGTCTGGCGACGTACAACCAGATCCTCCCAGGTAAAGAGAACAATTATGTTCGACCCCCATCTACTAATAACGATCTCTCCCGAATCGAACCCACACGGATGCTATTCAAGATGAGTTCCCACCAAATCTTCACCCGGCTCGCATATGCCCGGGAGCAATTTGATGGAGCGGGGATATGAACCCCGACCTCCACCCCACAAATAATTTGATGGAGCAGAGATTTGAACCCCTGACCTCCACCCCACAATTGTTTGTGGTGGCCAGGTGGGCTAAGCCACCTGGTTTGGGTTATCTTATTATGATATTATCTCACCAATGGAACCGTGTCCATATATATAAATCACACACACAGAAATTGTGTTATGTTGTCACTTGCACTAAGCAAATATGTATTAATAATTCAAGGAGTAGTTATGATTAGAGCTAGTGGTCGGGTCGGTCCAACCCAGACCGGGTTCATAGGACCAACATAGAAAATTGGTCCCAATTAGGGTTGTAAAAGAATCGAATCGAATCGAATATTCACAGTATTCGATTCGAATTCGAGTAATATTCGAATATTCGTATTCGTATTCGTTTATTATTCGAATTGAAAAATATATTCGTATTCGATTCGACCAATATATTCGAATATATTCGATCCGATTCGAATATTCGTATTCGAATTTTTTAAATTATTTTATATAGTTTTTTCTTTAAATTGTGACTACTCTATAATATAAAATTAAAATCTGAATAATAAAAAACTTATCAAATAAGTACTAGTTGGTAATAAATTAAATTAACATAGGAATTATGAAATATATATATACATATATATAATATCAATACTAATATATATGTATTTATTAGTAATATATAATATAAATATATATTATTCGAATATTCGATTCGAATATCGAATCGAATATTGTGTAATTCGAATTCGAATTCGAAAATAATACGAATCAAAAAATATATTCTTATTTGAATTCTTATTCGAATTTGTCGAATTCGAATCATGATATTCGAATTCGAATCGCGAATCGAATAAAGAATATTTGATTCTTTTACATCCCTAGTCCCAATTGAGCGAAGCTCAAATGGGCCCATCATATTTTCGGCTCAGTCCAGTCTAACCCAAACCTTATTTTTACACCTAAATGTGTGTGGACACTCGAGTTTTGAGCTTCTTAGGTCAGGCTAAATTAGACATGATCCATTTCAAACTTCCAACTTGGCCTATCCATGGGCCAACCAACGGTTTGGGCTAAAAATTGTCAAACTCTCGTTATGATACAACATAAATTGGCTATAAATAGGGGCGTCAACTTATGACACGACACGATAATCCGACACGAATCTAACACGATTTAAGCAGGTACAAGTACAACCTTTAGCAGTTTCGGGTCAAAATCAAGTCGGACACGATTAACATGGAAAATAAATAGGTCAGGTTAGGTCTTCGACACGATTGACCTATTTAACTCATTTAATTTTATAGTGACATATTATTTTAATATTTTTATGATGTTTTAGTTGGTTATATGATGATGGAAAAACTAGTAAATCCATTTATTAATATATTTAATAATTTAATGTATTTCTTATTTGTAATTTTAGTTTTTTCTATTTTTTTCGTGTCATTTAAATTATACAGGTTTTTCGTGTTGTGTTTGGGTTACCCGTGTCATAAACGGGTCGTGTTCGTATTGTATTTCTTGACACGAATAATTAAATGGGTCGTGCTCGTGTTCGTGTCAAACCTGTTATACATGTATCAGAACACGACCCACGAACACGAAACATGACACGATTGACACCCCTAGCTATAAGGACAATATGTCGGCACAATACGTAATTGATGATACTAGAGTTGCCTCCTATGACATGAAATGTACTAAATTTTCTTTTTCTTTCGACGACCGTCCTAATATTTGGGGAGTAAAGATAACTCCAATCCCATACTCCATGATGGTTAGAATTTTGAATCCATAACATAGATGCTGCAAATATAATCCCAGGCCGCTAGACCAACCCTGGGAGTTACATGTTCATGTACTAATAATAAAGCACAACAAATTAGTAGTGCCTCAAGAAAATCACAATAAATTTAAGTCCATTTAACAGATCTTCGGACACAAAAATGTGAATTATTTTCATGGATTTGGATTTGTTTTGAAACTCTATTTAAATATAGAATCTCTCTCATGTAAATTTTGTAAATTTTTTTGTCCACACATATTTAAAAAGGGGCCAAATAATGACAGGGTGAGGGTGGGTAAAGTACGCTACTTCCACACAGCGTTGCCAACTGCGGGCTACTTAGTGATTTATTGATAATGGTTTGGTAAGGTGTCTGACCAATTTATTTCTATTTTTTACTCAAACAAATGATCATTTTACACGAAATCACTTATCGAATAGCAAAACAATTCCATAGTGATTCTTCCATAAAGACTAAAAATCATAGTGATATGACTTACATTGATGGCGTGACAATATTATCATCACTTACTGAGCTTATACTTAAAAGATCTTTGAAGGTCGTGATACATTTTCTAAGATGTTTTAAAAGATGATAAGATGTTAGATAATTTAATTTGAAAATAAGTTATTGAAAATAAGTTATTGAAGTGTTCAAATAAAATAAGATGATATAGTCTATAAAATATTGTTCAATTTGGGGCAATTTGGTACGATCCCACACATAAAGCGTACCCAATAAGAGAATGAGAGTCCAAGCCCCCCACCAAGTGAGATTTTATCATAAAACCAATTGGTGATAGGATGAGTCGCTCACTTGCTTTAAACCATCTCCAACCCAACTCTATATCCCACAACAAAACACCAAATATGTAAAAAAAAACTCCCTCCAACCCAACTCTAAACATTACACCAAATTTGGTGTATTGGTGTAATACTGTTCCTTTACACCAAATTTGGTGTAATACAAATATTCTCTCTTTGCCCTCCAATTTTATTTCTTCTACTTCAAACTTTTAATTCCTATTGTATCCTATATTTGATATATAATTCATTTGTAAAATGGTTTTAGTTATTTAAATTTTATATATAGTTATTGTTTTGGATGAACGATTATAATAACTAACAATAGTTAATATTTATCAACACAACTCTATAAACCACACTATTACACCAAATATACAAAAAAAAATTCTCTCCAACCTTACTTTAAACTTTACACCAAATTTGGTGTAATACAATATCCTCTATTAGCCCTCCAATTCTCTTCTACTTCAAATTTAAATTCCAATTGTATCCTCATTTTATATATAATTAATTTATATAACATGGTTTTAATAATTAATTAATATTTTCTATAAATAATAATAATTAACAAATGATTATAATTTAAACCAAAAAGATACTAATATTAATTGTAATATTTATTTTTGTAATAATTAATTAATGTAATATTATTTAAATGTACATTTTTAGTTAATTACATTAATTTGTAATAAAATATACGTAAATGAATATTTGTATAAATAAATAAATTTGTTTGCTATAAACTAAAAATGAATGAATAAAATATTCATTTTGTGTAAGATTTGATGTAACGAGTTGCAGATGATTTTGATAAAATTACATCAAAACACCGATTTGGTGTACTTTTTACACCAAATTTGGTGCAGTTAGTTGGAGATGGCCTTATAAACAAACTATCTTCCTCTGATTAATCAATGTGGGACAACTCACAAGTGACATTTCATCAGATGTAAGTAATTAATGACAATTTTGTAATTAAAATGGTCAAAAGTTTGACAACCTCCATCTTTGTTTAAAATATCCATAAGCTCTGAAACATGTTTTAAGATATTTTGAAGAGGTTGTAAGCTCAACCAAACACCCCCTTAACTATTATCAATGACACTTAAAGATTGACGTTCAGAAACGGGACGAATCCAGTGTTGTAACACTGCAGTGCAAAACCTTCCTCGCAAATCTGGGTTGTTATCTTGCCAGATTCTCTGTGATTATTTAATGGCATATAATCTATTTTGAGTAGCTTGCTGATTATCTCGGATTCTTTATCTTGAATTATTCAGCCAATTAATTGCCATTTAAACACTTACCTTGTGTCTTTGTTCTTACCCATAAGGAAAGTTTTGTATTATGCTGTTTTTCTTGTATAACTTTTGTAACTCCAGTTGGAAATATGCATGTCCTTGATTCCAGCCACGAGAGGATCGTTTTCAATTCTCTATATAAAGGGAACTCAGCCTTTGAAGAATATACCCAAGAGAAAAATACTATTTGAGCTTATTGTTCTTCTCCAAGAAAAACTTGTGTCTTAATTCTAGTCTTCAGGAGAAGACGTTGAAGATCTACGACGTGGATCGACTCAACCGTTCAAGGGATTTGAAGTTGAAGGGATTCCAACAAGGTTGAAGTTGTTGGAAGAATCGATTAGAATATTAGTTTTATACGAGTGTTGGTGTATAAGATAAAGAGAGAGTCTTTATGCTTTACGCAAATCCAGTCGTATTTGTAATAACTGTTTGTTTTCTAATATTGGATTATTTCTTCTCTGGGTGTTGCCTCGTGTATTAAGATTGAGGAATCTAAGCACGTTAAAAATTCTGGTGTCATTTTTTATTTCCGCTGTGCAATCTGTTTTTATAATGCATGTGTTAAGTGTTATAACACCACTTTCTGACACCAAAGATTTTTATTAACACTCACGAAAATCAGACTATATTGATTAATAGGGCAACATATTTTATCAATTGGCATCAAGAGCCTAACACTAATTCTTATTAGTGAAATCTTGTTTTATATTTGTTGTCTTGTGTTTATGAAGAAAGGTCAGTTTCAAGCCCTCAATTCCTTGACAGTCAAAAGAACAGAAGAATCAAATTCTCAATCAAAAGCAAAATGATTCAATGCAGAGAATGTGGTGGTTTTGGACACATCCAGCTTAAATGTGCAAATGCTCGAAAGAAGAATGTGAAATCATTCACCACCTCATGGAGTAACGAAGAACCAGATGATAAAGAAGAAAAAAATGTGAGCAATCATGTTGACAAAGAGGTTGGTTGTAATGAAACGCACCCCAATGCTACTTCTAGTGTTACAACACCAAGCAGGTATGACATTAACTTTCCTTTTGTTGAAAGATGTCTAAACTCTGTGATTCATGCAGAGGAAAATAACTCAAGTGATGAATACTCTGAGGATGACTCTGAAGTTGATGAAGAATCAAGGAATGAAGAACTAAGGAGAACCTGGAAAAGAAAGTAGTGTGTCTTACTGCTGAAAAATACTCACTCAAAGGAGAGGTAATTAAGTTTGAAAAGCTGGCAACAGAGAGAAAAGAAGAACTTGCCAAAGTAAAGAAAGAACTCAATGAAATGACAAATTCTGTCAAAAAACTGAACACTGGCAAGGAAAGATTAGATGGAATTCTATCTCAAGGAAAATCTCAACAAAGTCGTGCAGATATTGACTTTAATTCTAATTTTAACAAAAAACATTGTGAATAAAAAGAAAAATTCTAAGATTGTTTTTGTTAAAGAGGGAACATCCTTTAGTCAAACTGAGAAAAGAAACAATGGCTTTGTTCCTATATGTCATTATTGCTATCGTCCTGGCCACATAAGACCTAAGTGTTATCGTCTTAAAAAATACATTAGGCAAGGCAGGGTGCAATCTCAAGTGTACCAACATCAGCAAAGAATCACTCCTCATTCTAAAATAAATTTATCAAACCAACCCAAGAAAATCTGGGTTAGGAAGGATGAATTCTCTTGCTATGTTGTGCACACCTCTTTGAAAGCCAATGTAACTGAATCCTGGTACTTTGATAGTGGATGCTCCCGTCATATGACCGGAGAACTGGAAAAACTGACCGAATTTGAAAAACATGAAAATGGATTGGTTACTTTTGGTGATGGTGCTAAAGGAAAATTTTTGGGAAAAGGAACCTTGAATGTGTCTGGTCTTCCTTCTCTCAAAAACGTTTTATATGTTGAAGGATTAAAAACCAATCTTATCAGTATCAGTCAGCTTTGTGATGATAATTTACTTGTGAGATTTGATAAAAATGTGTGTGTTGTTTTTGATAAAACTGACAAATGTATTTTGAAGGGTAACAGATCTTCTGATAATTGTTATCTCATGCAGGAACAACTCCAGTGTTACAACACTAAGTGTCATAACACTAACTTGACTGTATTTAGTGATGTTAATTTGACAGGTGATGTCGATAATCGAAAGAGCACCCCTGTGTAAGTCCAAGCGGCTACGATAATCTAGAGGGGGGGTGAATAGATTATCTCCATTTTTTCGATTTCGTCCTCTTTTTCGAACCAAATGCTCAAACACAATAATAAAGGTGCGGAATGTAAACAACACACGTTGATTTATAGTAGTTCAACCCACCTAGGGCCTAATCTACTACCACCCCAAAGATATCCGGGATGAATTTCAAAGAAAAGAATTTTATTAATTACCAAAATTAATACAAATTCAACTTACAACACCTTGAAGAGCACCACACTCTTCTTCAACACCACCTTTGGAGATTACCACAATCTCCCTTTGAAGATTACCACAATCTTCCTTCAACGACACCTTGTGAAGATTTCCATAATCTTCAACCTTGAAGAATACCAAATTCTTCAACACCTCAATAAGAAGATCACCACAATCTTCTCACACCTAACACCTAGATCACCCAAGTGTGCTCTTACCACAAGAACACTCACAATGATATCTTGTGTTGAATGATTACCCAAATTCAAGATTACAACTCGATAATTGATAATACAATAGAGTGCAAGTGTAATCAAGAAAAGTCTAGACCTCAAGAATGTGAAAGTGAATAGCTAGACAAATTACAACAAGAAATAAGACAATGTAAGAACAAGTGTATTCTTGAGTGTATCTTGTTGTGTTGTAGTTTTCTCTCTTATTTTTGTGCTACAAATCTTCCTCTATTTATAGGAGATGATTGATACTTGATAGGCTCCTCTTGGAATCTGATATCTAAAAAAAATTGCAATTAAAATCAAGATTATAGCTGTTAGAAATCAATCTCACAATTTAGGGAAAAGTCTGTCACGCCGACAACGGTCGAATTTTCTTTTGTCAAACTTGAGAGCGGCCGGTCGCGACAAATAGACGTTTGAAAATGAGAATACACATTTACAGGCGGCGGGCGACGGTCGGGACGGTCCGACCAAATTCGACCCTATGCCCACCGGTCGAGCAAAACCCAAAAACGAGTCCAAGAAGTTCTGTTTCAGAAATTGCTCCCAGGCACCGGTCGACCGGTCGACGCCCACCGGTCGACGCCCTGGTCAACCGGTCGACCATACCGGTCTACCACCCCTTGACGCCAACCGGCCAACCACCTTTTTCACCAAATAGCTTATTCACTGTTTTTCACAACTTTCAGTGTACGGGATGCCCTATAGGGTGACCGATTGACCTCAAAACAAAAGTGTTGTCCAATTTTATATCGAAAATAAACTTCAAGAAATACTCCGAAAAATAGTAAAAATATTTTAGAACGATCGGGAGTATTAGGACAACATTTTAGAAACATTGTTTTGGTGTAAAAATACATTAACACAAAATCATCAAAAGTGTTGCCCAATTTATATCGAAAATAAACTTGAAGAAATACTCCGGAAAATATTAAAACCATTTTAAATCATTTAGCAGTATTTGGAAAACCTTTAAAAACATTGTTTTGGTATAAAAACAAAATCATCAAAATCATGATAAAACCATTTATCAAACAATCTCCCCCTTTTTGATGATTACACACCAAAACAATTTTAACGAGGTCGATTTTGAAAACAAAACATTTTCACCGGTAAAAAGGAACTTTCCGTTGTGAGCGACAACATTCCACACAATATAAACACAAGGATGAGAGTAGAGATATTAAACATATATAGCAAAAGCTCCCCCTATCAATATGCACAACAAGAGTAATGTAAAAGCAATCATCCACAAGCTAAAAGCTTAGCTTTTACATACTGGTCCTAAGTACAAGAGCTTGCAAGCTCCCCCGATCAACAAAACATCATTAGACAAGTGTATAAGTCCATCATACAACGACAACATTCCACACAATATAAACACAAGGATGAGAGTAGAGATATTAAACATATATAGCAAAAGCTTGATTCAATCTTGCCGAGTTATACTTTGAAAATTCCAACTTAAAACAATCATAATTATTTATTGTTAGTCCAAGTGGCTACAATAATCTAGAGGGGGGTGAATAGATTATCCTGGTTTTTCAGATTTTGCCCTCTTTTTCGAAAAACTCAAGCAAAGATAAAATGCTAAATGCGGAAAGTAAATAACACACGTCGATTTATAGTAGTTCAACTCACCTAGGGCCTAATCTACTACCACCCCAGTATATCCGGGATGGATTTCAAAAAGAAAAAAGATTTTATTAATTTACCAAAAATTAATACAACACCTTGAGGATTACCACAACCCTCTTTCACCACCTTGAGGATTACCACAACCCTCTTACAACACCTTGAGGATTACCACAACCCTCTTACAACACCTTTGAAGATTACCACAACCTTCAAACACCTATCACCTAGATCACCCAAGTGTATTCTTACCACAAGAATACTCACAAGGATGTCTTGTGTTGAATGATGACCAAAATCAAGATTACAACTCAATAATGATTGAAACAATATGAGTACAAGTGTAATCAAGAATTGAAAGCCTAGACCTCAAATTTGTGCAAGTGAAAGTGCTTAGGCTAATACAACAAGATATATGAAAGTGTTTGCTCAATTGCTCTTTTGCTTGTGTAGAGTGTTGTGTCTTGTTGCTTGAATGAAGCCTCTATTTATAGGAGATGACTTGGCTTTCATTTCCGGACATTGGCTCCTCCTCCTTGGGGAGTGATTTGCTGCAAAAGAAACCATTTAAAATGATCAATATAGTTGTTAGAAATCAATCCCACAAAATAGGAAAAAGTTGTCCAAAACGCAACGGATAGTTTCTTTGATAAACAGGGGTTCGACCGTCAGCGCAGAGATAAGATTGAAATTGAATTCTGCGAATTTTTACACAGAGGACCGGTCGGAGGGTGTGCGGCCGTGCAGCTAAGCAGGACCGGTTGCCGCTTGAAGAATTTACGAAACAGAGAGTCTGGAACAAAAATGCAACTCCAGTGCAGTGTCGCCGCCCGCCGTCCGACCGGCCGACCGTCGCCACGCCCTATTTTTCTTACGCCCCATTTTCTCTTTCTCACCAACTCGTGTCTGCGGGTTGCCCTATAGGGGCGGCCGGTCGAGCTTGAAACAAATGTGTTGTCCAATTTTTTATCGAAAATAAACTCCAAAAAATACTCCGAAAAATAGTAAAAATATTTTAAGTTGATCGGAAATATTTAGACAATATTTAGGGACATTGTTTTGGTTTAAAAACTCATTTGAACAAAATCGAACATAATCATCAAAATCATGATAAAAACATTTATCTAACAAACTCCCCCTTTTTGATGATTACAAACCAAAACAATTTTCTTGAGGACGATTTGAAAAACAAATAAAATTTTCCGGTTTTACAAGTAAACTATCCGTTACAAGTATTTCATACAAAGCTCCCCCTATTTATGAGCATATCAACAAACGATTATTATAAGTAAGAAGCACAAGCTATAACAAGCTTATATAAGATGCATCATGAGCTAAGAAGCTCCCCCTGTCACAATACTTATAATCAATTTCATTTGAGTCCAAAATTCAAGCCATGGACTAGGTATTCGAGTCCACAATACTTATTGCGAGCTTTTATTAGCTTTTCTTATTAGCTTTTCTTGAGCTAACGAGCCAATATCCCGTTTCTCCCCCTTTGGAATCATCAAAAAGAATGTTAGAATGGTGAAAACACCATACAATAATATCAAAGTGCGCCAAATGGACGGTTTATTAACCGTTGAGCAATTAAAGCGTAACAATCCAAGGAAAATGGGAGAAATGTAATATGAAGAGTTCATACGCTCGTTTTGTTTACCAAATCATGATCTCAATAAGTATAGAAGACTTTTGAAAGCAAGAGAATCATGTAGAAGTTGAAATTTTCATTGCGACATTTCATCGAACACCTTGTGTGCGTGAAAAATAAAAGAGATTGTATATAACCCTTGTAAATGTTTCAAGCCAAAAATTTTATCACCAATTCACCTCATTCAATATACAATTCAACATAATAGATAAGCTCATCAAAATCACATGCAAAAATTATCAAGAAATATACTATAAGGTCATTAACTCAAGGGTTCAACCCAATTGAGCAAAAGAAGAGAAATTCTTACCATTTGATCGGAAAAGATGAGCCATGATGATGATGATCATGCTATATAACGTCCATGTTGTGAAAAAAATGCATGAAAACCATTTTTGAATGAAATATGTGAAAATTTGGCAAAGGGGACGAAAAATGGTCAAAAGAAGTTAAACTTGTGAATGCTGAAGACAGAACCATTTTAATCCAAGATTTTGCTTAGGGCGACCGATCGTGGTTGAGGGCGACCGATCGTGGTTGAGGGCGACCGGTCGACGTTGAGGGCGACCAGTTGCCCTCAACCCTTTCAGCCCACTGTCTGTCAGTTTTTTTTTAAATCCGAATTTTCAACCAAAAATCCGATTTTACATTCCTAAGTTTTAAAAATGTGCAAAATGCAGACGTAAGCTTCATTCAATATGCATTATGCCTAACCGAGCTCGTATCGAAGTAAAAGTCTCGGAAGATAGCGGTTTTGTAAAAATGTCCGCTAATTGATCTTGAGATGGTACAAAGGATATCTCAATTTTTCGTTTTGAAACACAATCCCTTAGAAAATGATGTCGAATCTCAATATGTTTGGTACGGTTATGATGAACCGGGTTTTGAGCAATATTTATAGTGGATATATTATCACAAAAGATAGGTACGATTTCAAAAGAGCATTTGTAATACGCTAAGGTTTGTTTTATCCAAAGAATTGAGTACAATAAAATGCGGCGGAAATGTATTCGGCTTCGGCCGTTGAAAGAGAAATACAATTTTGCTTCTTTGAAAACCAAGAAACTAGGCAATCGCCTAAAAATTGACATGATCCAGAAGTACTTTTCCGATCATCAATATTTCCCGCATAATCCGAATCACTGTAACCTTTAAGAGAAAAATTTTCATTCTTTGGATAAAATAAACCATATTGAATAGTGCCTTTTAAATATCAAAAAATCCTTTTAACGGCACTCATATGAGATTTTTTGGGGTTGCTTTGAAAACGAGCGCATAGGCATACGACATGAAGAATGTCCGGTCTACTAGCGGTTAAATAAAGTAAACTACCAATCATACCTCGATACTTTGATTCATCCACGGACTTGCCTTTCTCATCTTTGTCAATTTTGACATTTGTTGCCATGGGAGTAGAGACGGCTCTTCCTTCTTCAATGCCGAACTTTTTCAAAAGTTCTTTTGTATACTTAGATTGTGAAATGTAAATACCTTCTTGACATTGCTTAATTTGGAGTCCAAGAAAGAAGTTGAGCTCCCCATCATGCTCATTTCAAATTCTCCTTTGCATCAACTTAGAGAATTTCTTGCACAAAGAATCATTAGTAGCACCAAAGATAATATCATCAACATAAATTTGCACAAGTAAACAATCTTGTACTTTTTCAAAAACAAATAGAGTTGTATCAACTTTACCTCTTATAAAACCATTTTGTAAAAGAAAAGAACTAAGTCTATCATACCATGCACGGGATGCTTGTTTTAAACCATACAAGGCCTTTTTAAGTTTATAAACATCATTAGGCCTCGAAAAATTTTCAAACCCGGAGGTTGTTTTACATAGACTTCTTCTTGAATAATACCATTTAAGAAAGCGGATTTAACATCCATTTGGTAAAGTTTGAAATTTTTAAAACAAGAATAGGCAAGTAAAATACGAATAGCTTCTAAACGTGCTACGGGTGCAAAAGTTTCATCATAGTCAATACCTTCTTCTTGACAATACCCTTGAGCTACTAACCTTGCCTTATTTCGAACAATATTGCCTTGACCATCAAGTTTGTTCCAGAATACCCATTTTGTACGAATAATGGTTTGAGAAGGAGGACAAGGTACCAATTCCATACATCATTTCTTTCAGATTGATTCAACTCCTCTTGCATCTCTAGGAACCAATCCTCATCCTCAATAGCCTCTTTAGCATTTTTAGGCTCTTTTTGAGAAATAAGAGCTTTCTCGGCAAATTTTCTCCGAGTCATTACTTTGTCAAGGGGATCACCAATAATAAGATCTTTTGGGTGATCTCCCTTAAATTTCAATGCAACGGGAAGATCCGAGATATCACCTCTATCTTCTTGAGGACCATTTGAAGTGGATGGTTGATCATTTGATGTAGACGGTTGATCATCAATTTCAATAATATCCTCTTCATCACTTTCATCATTAGGAATTCTTTCAACTCCCGAGGCTTCATTGAATTTAACATGGATGGATTCTTCAACAACTCCACTAGTCTTATTGTAAACCCGATATGCTTTGCTTTTTGTTAAATATCCCATAAATATCCCTTCATCGGCCTTAGGATCAAGTTTGTCCAATTGATCCTTGGTATTCAAAATAAAGCATTTACAACCAAATATCTTGAAATAACTAATATTTGGAGTTCTACCTTTCCAAAGTGTTTGATACATGTTTTTATCTTAATTTTGATGATTTTATTTTATCACCAAAACAATGTTTTTGAAGGTTGTCCAAATACTCCTAAATGATTTAAAATGGTTTTAATATTTTTCGGAGTATTTCCTCAAGTTTATTTTTGATAATAATGGACAACACCTTTAATGATTTTATATCAATGGATTTTTTACTCCTAAACAAGATTTCTAAATGTTGTCTAAATACTCCCAATTGGTTTAAAATGTTTTTACTAAATTTTCGGAGAATTTCTTGAGTTTTATTTTCGACAAAAATTGGACAACATTTCTGTCTCGTGGTCAACCGGTCGCCCTATAGGACAACCCGTGCACGAAGATGTTTTTAGAAACAGAAAATGAGACGGAAGTAAAAACAAGCGGTCGGCCAGTCGCCGCCCAGGCGTCGACCAAGTCCGGTCGGCCGACGCCAAATCGACCCGACTGCAAGTTTCATTTTGAAACAAACATAACCCCTTCGTTTTTGATTAGGGGACCGGTTGAGATGGGGTCGGCCGGTCCCTCTTCGTCGACCGTCGCCTGTTGAAATTTTCAAAGTGTTCTTATTTCTCTTATTTCGTGCGCGACCGATCGCCCTATGTATTGACAAAAAAAATATGACCGTTTGACAAGACACATTTCCTTAAATTGTGGGATTGATTTCTAACACTATATTCTTGATTTTAATTGTATTTTTCTCAGAGATTTTCAATCCCCAAGAGGAGCCTATGCTTGATCAATCATCTCCTATAAATAGAGGAAGTTTTGGAGCAACCAAAACAACAATTGTGATACAACACAACAAGATACACTTCAAGCAAATACTTGGTCTCTCATTGTTATTATTCTTGTTGTAAATGTGTCTAGCTTATCACTTTCACATCCTTGAGGTCTAGGCTATTCTTGATTATACCTTGCACTCAAATTGTATTATTCATTATTGAGTTGTAATCTTGATTTTTGGTTATCATTCAAACACAAGATATCCTTGTGAGTGTTCTTGTGGTAAGAACACACTTGGATGATCTAGGTGATAGGTGAAGAAGATTGTGGTGATCTTCTTATTGAGGTGTTGAAGAATTTGGTATTCTTCAAGGTTGAAGATTGTGGTAATCTTCATAAGGTGCCGTTGAAGGAAGATTGTGGTAATCTTGAGCATTTTATTAGACTTATGTGGCTTATTATCTCTTATGAAATCTTATAGCATAAGCTCTTTTTGATATCTCCTATTACTTGCCTACACTTGTATTTTCTATGCAAATATTGTCTAAGAATTGTGTAGGATACATATACTCATTGGCTATTACGTCATCAAGTTTCTTAAACTATCGAGGTATGTCTACTCGTATTTTTCTTTAAACTCGATATTATGCTTATGCACATATCTTTCAAGATATTTCATTTTAACCCCTTAAGTGCCCCTAAATGATTTTTGGCAAATACTTTCTTTAAAAAAAAAAAGGGCACTACTTGTTAAGTCTCGATTTTCTCGAATATATGTTTTCCCGAAACCCATATTTATTGGATATAGTCCAACCTTATATTTTTGCAAAGTTTTAAAACTTTTGGGGTGAAAAATCGAATTTTGGAAAACTCTGGGAAGAGGGAAAATTACCTGGGACGGTCAAAGCGGCGACGGTCATCGCCTCGCGTCGACCGTCGCTCGCCTACCTCGGCCGGTTGCCCAGGCCATTTTTACAACTTAAAACTCTCTGTTCTTCGTTTCAAAACAAAGAGAACTCAAAACCCTTAACAAAATGACGCCCTTCCCCTTTTCTTATATTCTTCAATTCTTCATCATTTTTCACGATTCTTGTTGCTAATCTTCTTATTTTCACAAGAATCTTACATATATGGCTCCCCCAAAGAATTCCACCGGTCAAAATCCCATCTCCAAGCGTAGAAGGGGCAGAGAGGGTTCGTCTAGAAATCGGCAAGAGGAAGCCGAACAAAGGGATATTCGAGCCGCTCAAAGAAACGTGGCTCAAGAAGGTGATGATGTTCAAAATCCCATTCTCTCTCGGACCCAAATTTCCGAGCTACGCGGAACGATTTCGCTCCAAAATTGCCATTGGGCGAAAGGTAAAAAATCCTTTGTTACTCAAGCCCCTAATTCCCACAATGTTCTTAATTTCATCAATAAATATGCGGAATGGTATTATGAGGACTCGGGAATGGGAGGAAAGTCTATTGCTCGGACTAAAATGTGTCATTTTAGTTCATTTACAAATGAGTATCCTACAATTAGAGGATTTTTTGAGGAGCAAGGTTGGATGTATTTATGGGAACATGCTTATGTGTTGTATGATGATGATATTATCCAACTCTTTTATGCCAATATGTGGGTCGAATATGATGTTGAAAGAAAGCCTATAGCCGTAAATTCACTTATAAGGGGATGACATTTTAGATGGACTCCCAATGATATTTGCCGGTTTTTACGTGTTAGAGAAGGTGGTTGGGATTATTTCTCTTGTGGGACTTGGAATGATTAAATGTTGGGGGTGTCAATGAGAGAAGTGAAGACATATTTGGGAGTATGGCCAAAGTACTCTTTGTTGGCAATGGCACTTGAGCATCGTATTTTGTCGGTCATTGTTGCATATTGCATTTGTGGTAAGTCGGGAAAGATGTCTAGCAACATGGATTACTTTTTGACGTATAAGATTGCTAGGAGGGAACCACTTAACTTTGGTGCCATACTTATTCAATGTCTAATCGAGTCCATCACTCAAGGTAATAAGAAGTTAGTTATGGGAAATTGGATTTGTAAACTTCTTATTCAATCGGGACTTCCTTCGTCGGAGTGTAACTCGGAAGTATTCCAAAATGACTTCGACATTGATAATATCTCCCAAATGGTCACGATGCGCAAGAATATGGACATCCGACCAACCAAAATGGCTAGAGGAAGAGGTCAAGAGTCCCCCGATCCTAATGACTACTTTGATGACGCCGAGGCCACAAGATTGGCGGAAGAGGGTGAACCGAGCAATCCTGAGGGTAATACCGGTGCTCAACCGCCTAGGAGGTATACTCAAGCCGAATTTGATGAGATGAGGACTTTTCATGAGACGAGATATGAGGCTTTGGAGCAAAAGACCTCCAAGATGCAAAAGTCTATCGGCAAATTGAAGAAATTTATCAAGGATTTTATTCCCGGATCTTGCTTCTCCTCGGATGAGGAATGATATCCCCACCCCCTTTACTTTCTAGCACTTTCATTAATGTTGCTTTGTATTTTGATAAACTTTTGTAAAACTCATTTGTACTAATGATATTTGCTTGTCTTTCTTAAAAGGGTTAAAAATTGCAAGTTGATAATGACTTGTGGATGATCATGATTTTGATGGAGTATTTGATGGTAAAAATACTCTTAAGCATTGTTTGATAATTGGTATGAAGTACTTGATGGTAAAAGTGTTTCTTTTGATACTTTGATCATTATGCTTAGTTGGGACATTTGACATTTGATGCATGTATTGTTCAAAGCATGACTTATTACTTGATAGATGTTCTAATTTTTGACATTTGTAATGCATTGATCATTATTAGCTTATCTCAATTGGGTTGAACCCTTGAGAATCTACTTTGAGCTTCTTATTTGATGAACAAATGTTGCATAAGTTGCATATGATCTCTTTGTGCTTTGGAATGAGGTTGATTGATGATATGAAAATTTTTGGCTTGAAACCTTTACAAGGACTACATGCAACCTCTTTTATTTTTCACGCTCACAAGGTGTTTGTTGAAATGTCGCAATGAAACTTTCAACTTCTACATGATTCTCTTGCTTCAAAATGTCTTAGAATCTTTTTGAAATCATGTTTTTAGCTTACTATAAGCTTATGGATCTCTTATGTTTCAATTCTCCCATTTTCCTTGGAGTATTATGCTTTAATTGCTCGACGGTTATTAAATCGTTCCTTTGGTGCGCTTTGATATTATTGTATGGTGTTTTTCACCATCCTAACATTCTTTTTGATGATTCCAAAGGGGGAGAAAAACAGGATATTGGCTCAAAGAAGCTAATAAAAGCTTGTCATAAAAGCTATAAGCTATGGCTCATAAAAGCCATAAGTTGTGATTCGCTTTTAGTCCAATTGTTGCTTGATGGACTTTATATAATTGTCTAATGATGTTTTGTGACAGGGGGAGCTTATAAGCTCTTAAACAAATTGTAAAAGCTAAAGCTTTTAGCTTATGGAAAAATTGCTTTTACATTATTCTTGATATGCTTGTTGATAGGGGGAGCTTGTGCTTATTATTGAAAAATATTTACTCCCTACTTGGTTGCTTTAATATTTTTGGAAATTTTGGTTGCTTCCAAACGGTCAAATGTTTTTACCGGAAAATCATTTCTAAAATTGCTCTCTTAGTTTGTGTAAAAATTGTTTTGGTTTGTAATCATCAAAAAGGGGGAGATTGTTTGATACATGTTTTTATCTTAATTTTGATGATTTTATTTTATCACCAAAACAATGTTTTTGAAGGTTGTCCAAATACTCCTAAATGATTTAAAATGGTTTTAATATTTTCCTGGAGTATTTCCTCAAGTTTATTTTTGATAATAATGGACAACACCTTTAATGATTTTATATCAATGGATTTTTTACTCCTAAACAAGATTTCTAAATGTTGTCTAAATACTCCCAATTGGTTTAAAATGTTTTTACTAAATTTTCGGAGTATTTCTTGAGTTTTATTTTCGACAAAAATTGGACAACATTTACCTCTGCGTGGTCGACCGTCGCCCCTATAGGGCAACCCGTGACTGAAGATGTTTTTAGAAACAGAAAATGAGACGGAAGTAAAAACAAGCAGGTCGGCCGTGCATCCAGGCGTCGGCCGACTGACCGGTCGGCCGATTCGGTCGCCAACGGCCGACCGTGCACTGCAAGTTTCATTTTGAAACAGAACATAACCCCTTCGTTTTTTTTTGATTAGGGGACCGGTTGAGACAGGGGGTCGACCGGTCGGCTCACGTCGACCGTGTCGCCTGTTGAAATTTTCAAAGTGTTCTTATTTCTCTTATTTACGTGCGATCGGTCGCCCTATGTATTAATGACAAAAAATATGACCGTTTGACAATGAGACACATTTCCTTAAATTGTGGGATTGATTTCTAACACTATATTCTTGATTTTAATTGTATTTTTCTCAGTAGATTTTCAATCCCCAAGAGGAGCCTATGCTTGATCAATCATCTCCTATAAATAGAGGAAGTTTTGGAGCAACCAAAACAACAATTGTGATACAACACAACAAGATACACTTCAAGCAAATACTTGGTCTCTCATTGTTATTATTCTTGTTGTAAATGTGCCTAGCTTATCACTTTCACATCCTTGAGGTCTAGGCTATTCTTGATTACACCTTGCACTCAAATTGTATTATTCATTATTGAGTTGTAATCTTGATTTTTGGTTATCATTCAAACACAAGATATCCTTGTGAGTGTTCTTGTGGTAAGAACACACTTGGATGATCTAGGTGATAGGTGAAGAAAATTGTGGTGATCTTCTTATTGAGGTGTTGAAGAATTGGTATTCTTCAAGGTTGAAGATTGTGGTAATCTTCACAAGGTGCCGTTGAAGGAAGATTGTGGTAATCTTCAAAGGGAGATTGTGGTAATCTTCAAAGGTGGTGTTGAAGAAGAGTGTGGTGCTCTTCAAGGTGTTGTAAGTTGAATTTGTATTAATTTTGGTAATTAATAAAATTCTTTTTCTTTTCAAAATCCATCCCGGATATCTTTGGGGTGGTAGAGGATTAGGCCCTGTGGTGGGTTGAACCTCTTTAAATCGACGTGTGTTGTTTATATTCCGCACCTTTATTATTGTATTTGAGCATTCGATTATAAAAAGAGGGCGAAATCGAAAAGATGGAGATAATCTATTCACCCCCCCTCTAGATTATCGTAGCCGCTTGGACTTACACAAAGCTCATATGGAGTTTTATTCATTTTAGGACGAATATAAACTCGATTAATGACATAGCAAGCGGTACTTACGGCTTCGGCCCAAAAATATTTTGGAAGTGAAAATTCATTGAGCATGGACCGACTCATTTCTTGTAATGTCCAATTTTTCCGTTCGGCTACTCCATTTTGTTGAGGTGTCCTTGGAGCCGAGAAATTATGAGCATATCCTTTGGTTTCATAAAATACTCTAAATTCACCGTCAAATTCTCCACCTCGATCGCTTCGAATAGACTTGATAGTATCTTCTTTTTAATTCTCAATAAGTCTACACAACTTAACAAACTCATTAACGGTATCGCTTTTATTGGTAAGAAAAAGAGCCCAAGTATATCTAGAAAAATCATCGACGATAACAAAAGTGTAATGTTTTCCACTTAGACTAGCCGTACCAATATCCCCATACAAATCAAGGTGAAGCATTTATAGAGGTTTGGTTGTGGAAATTTCGTTTTTGGGCTTGAAACTACTTTTAACTAATTTGTTCTTTTGACAAGTGTCACATAAGCCAAGATTTTCAAAATTCAATTTGGGTAGTCCTTTCACATGTTGGTTTTTGTAAATATTTTTCAAATTCTTGTATCCAACATGTCCAAGTCGCCTATGCCATAAGCTAGTTAAATCATTATTGGCGACTAAACAAGAAATATTTTGACTAACCAAATCACTTGTACAAATTTTGTAAAGATTGCCTTTTCTATTTGCTTCACAAATAATTTCACCATTTTTAAGTATAAGGCATTTTTCTTTATTAAAGAAAACATCATATTTTGAATCACAAAGTTGGCTAACACTTATCAAATTAAACTTAAGCCCTTCAACTAAAAGAATATTACTAAGAGAGAAAGAAGAGTTACCAATTTCTCCATTTCCAAGAATTTTTCCTTTGCCATTGCCGAACATGACCATACCCTCTTCTTGGAGCTTGATGTTGGTAAAAGTTCTCTCCTCCCGGTCATATGGCGTGAACATCCGCTGTCCACGAGCCATTTTGAATCTTCCATTGTTGTTATAGCCCTATTACCTACAAAAGAATTTCTTTTAGGTACCCTATAATTTTGGGGTCCATGGGGTTAGTCTTGAGACCTTTGGGTCTCCAAACATGTCTTGAGCTATTTCTCAATTTGCAATTATTAGCATAATGTCCAACTTTGCCACAATAAAAATAAGTAGGAGTATTATAATTATTAGCACGTACAAAAGTCGGACCTTGGTTATTTTTCTTAAAAACACTTTGAAATGGCTTATAACCAAGTCCCGATTTGGAATGCTCACCTCTTTGTGCATCTAAAATTTTTGTGACTTTATCCGTACTTATGTTGAAACGATGCATATCATTTTTCAAACATTCAATATCTTTTGTGAGCGATTCCTTTTCGGTTTCAAGAGAATGAATTCTAGTAAGAGTAAGAGCATGAGCTTTGTCTAGAGATTCATAAGAGGTAAATATTTTTTCCTTTTCAACCTTAAGCTCCTTATGCTCCTTTTTCAAATTTTTGTATTTAACAATTAAATTTTGAAACTCAATTTGCAATTCATCAAAATCACATTGCAAGTCATCAACTATGGAGGAAGTAGAAGAATTTGAGTGTACCTCATTGTTTTCATCGTCTATGGCCATGAGACCGTGTTCGGTTTCTCCTTCCTCGTCGGTTGTTTCGAGTAGTTCATCCCATGTTTTGACTTCCGCATTTAGAGCCTTCTTTTTTGTGAAAGGCTTCTTTTTCTTTTGCTCTTCTTCATCGAGCTTCGGGCAATCGGCAATGAAGTGCCCGGGTTTTCCACATTTAAAGCAAGCATTATCTCTTGGTTTTCTCGCTTTATTTTTATTCACAAATTTTGCAAATTTTCGAACAAGTGCGGCCGTCTCCTCATCATCATCATCATTATCATAGTATGCATTATTAGAAGAAGAAGCAAGACCTTTAGGAATAATTTGCATACCCGATTGATTTGTGGATGGTTTGGAGTTTTTCCTCTCCTTGAGATAGACTTCATAGATGAGTAGATTTCCAATAAGCTCGTCAATAAGTGTCTCAAGATTTTGTGCCTCCGTGATTACCGTTACCTTTTCGGACCATGAGCCGAGAAGAGCATTTAATACTTTGGTCACCTTGTCTTCTTCGGAAATGACTTTGCCGAGGGCCACAAGAGGATTGACGATATTGTCAAGCCTTTCCACCATTTTGGAGATGCTTTCGCCATCATACATGTTAAAGTTTTCGAAGTCTTTAACAAGCATGGTTTTTCTTGCTTGCTTGACTTTCTTAGTCCCTTCATAGATTGTCTCCAATTTTTCCCAAACCTCATGTGCCGACCTTATGCCTCTTATACGATTGTACTCGGTGGCGGTAAGAGAACAATGCAAAATATTTAAGGCCTTACCGTTTAGAGAGAAAGTCTTTTTGTCGTTTTCATTAAACTCCTTGAAAGGTTTATGAGCCAAGGTGCCATCCTCCGATTTCTTTGTTGGTTGATCAACTCCTTCAATGACCACATTCCAAATGTCGAACCCGCACCATTGTAGGAAGCACTCCATACGGTCTTTCCAAAATGCGTAGTTGTTGGCGTCGAATAGTGGTGGCTTATTGGTGGAGGCGCCGGTGGTGAGATGAGCATCATTTGTAGCCATGGATCTTTCCTCTTTACTCGAACGAGCTAGCCAAAGAGTTTGGCTCGATACCACTTGTTAGTCCAAGTGGCTACAATAATCTAGAGGGGGTGAATAGATTATCCGGTTTTTCAGATTTTGCCCTCTTTTTTGAAAAACTCAAGCAAAGATAAAATGCTAAATACGGAAAGTAAATAGCACACGTCGATTTATAGTAGTTAACCCACCTAGGGCCTAATCTACTACCACCCCAGTATATCCGGGATGGATTTCAAAAAGAAAAAGATTTTATTAATTTACCAAAAATTAATACAATACCTGAGGATTACCACAACCCTCTTTCACCACCTTGAGGATTACCACAACCTCTTACAACACCTTGAGGATTACCACAACCCTCTTACAACACCTTTGAAGATTACCACAACCTTCAAACACCTATCACCTAGATCACCCAAGTGTATTCTTACCACAAGAATACTCACAAGGATGTCTTGTGTTGAATGATGACCAAAATCAAGATTACAACTCAATAATGATTGAAACAATATGAGTGCAAGTGTAATCAAGAATTGAAAGCCTAGACCTCAAATTTGTGCAAGTGAAAGTGCTTAGGCTAATACAACAAGATATATGAAAGTGTTTGCTCAATTGCTCTTTTTTGCTTGTGTAGAGTGTTGTGTCTTGTTGCTTGAATGAAGCCTCTATTTATAGGAGAGGACTTGGCTTTCATTTCCAGGACATTGGCTCCTCCTCGGGGAGTGATTTCTTCGCAAAAGAAACCATTTAAAATGATCAATATAGCTTAGGGATGGCAATTTCCTCCGAACCCGACGGAGGATTCGATACACCGACCTAACGGAGGAGGGTATGGAGGGTAGTTTTGTACCCGATTAAATAAATGGGCGTGGGTATGGGTATTTTTCGGGTATGGGTATGGAGGTGGGTCTAGGTACATCCTACCCATACCCTACCCGATACACCGATTAAATAATAATATTATATATATATATATCTACATATATATTTATTTATAATATTTTACATATTTTGTTTTATTTATACAACTCTATTTATTTATATTTAAAGAAAAGGATTTTTTCCCAAGTCTCAATCAAAATCTACAAACCCACTAACACTTTTGTTTAATCCTTTTTAATATTTTGCTATATTTTTATAATATTTAGTTCGCTAATTCTTATTTGTATTCTTTTTCCTTATTGTTTCCTTAGAATTTAGTAAATATCAATATCTTTATTTAAATAACTCAAATTTCTCTTTAAAAAAGAAATAACTTAAATTTGAAAAAATACAATTGTCGGTGGTAAGAGGGTATGGGTAGGGTATGAATACCCGATCATCCGATGGGTATGGGGATGGGTATGAAATGTAAGAATACCCGATGGGTATGGGTATGGGTATGGGTATGAGTATAATAAATGGGTATGGAGATGGAGGATGTAGAATCCTACCCGAATCCTACCCATTGCCATCCCTAATATAGTTAGAAATCAATCCCACAAAATAGGGAAAAGTTGTCCAGAAACGCGGATAGTTTCTTTGATAAAATGGGGGGTTCGACCGGTCGCACGGAGATAAGATTGAAATTTAATTCTCGCGAATTTTTACACGGGGGACCGGTCGGAGGGGTGCGACCAGGCCGCTCTAGTCATGGACTGACTGGGTTGCCGCCGAAGAATTTACGAAACAGAGAAGTCGGAACAAAAATGCAACTCCTGTGCATGGTCGACCGCACCGGTCCGACCTGGCCACGCTCGCCCTATTTTTCTTACGCCCCATTTTTCGTTTCTCACCAACTCAGTGCGGGTTGCCCTATAGGGCGACCGGTCGAGCTGAAACAAATGTGTTGTCCAATTTTTTATCGAAAATAAACTCCAAAAATACTCCAAAAATAGTAAAAATATTTTAAGTTGATCGGAAGTATTTAGACAACATTTAGGTACATTGTTTTGGTTTAAAAACTCATTTGAACAAAATCGAACATAATCATCAAAATCATGATAAAAACATTTATCTAACAAACTCCCCCTTTTTGATGATTACAAACCAAAACAATTTTCTTGAGGACGATTTGAAAAACAAATAAAATTTTCCGGTTTTACAAGTAAACTATCCGTTAGAAGTATTTCATACAAAGCTCCCACTATTTATGAGCATATCAACAAACGATTATTATAAGTAAGAAGCACAAGCTATAACAAGCTTATATACGATGCATCATGAGCTAAGAAGCTCCCCCTGTCACAATACTTATAATCAATTTCATTTGAGTCCAAAAAAGACAAATAAAGCCAACCAAACTTTGGCTATTTTTTGGTCAAACGAATCTCCTTCAAGAATATGAATGTAGTCCTTACCAAAATAGATGAGAGAATGAACCGCCATAATTGGAGTGATACAAATAGCGACTATGGGAGTTTCCAAGAAAAGCTTCCAACTGTAAATTTGAAATTCAAATATTTTTGGAAAAGTCTCATAATTCAAGGTGTGCAATTAATCCAAAACAATCACTGAAGATCAATTCCTTTTACAAAAGACAAATTTAAGGAAAATATCATTTCCATAATAATACACCACATCGAATCAATAAGGAGGATATTTTCAACAAGCCAAAAAAAAAATAATCCTAAGGGATGCCTAGAATGATGAGTTTATTTCTGACAAGAATAAAAAGGCCCCAGGCGTTTTGGTGTTGTAACCCAGTGTTGTACCACCTTTTTCAAGAACACCACCATACAAAGTCAATGGATCAAAATCCTTTTCCCATTTAAAAATCTTTTGAGTGAAAGAATCAGCAGAAGAACAATAGCCAATCGGTAGTTTTCGCTCCAAAAAACATGGGTAGATTTTTCTCAGAAGATCATAACAAGATTCAAGCATATAAAAGAACATAGAATAATTCACAACTGAATGGCTTTCACACACAATGTAAGGGCAACTTTTTCCGTCAAAGGCCCAAAAAATAAATACATCTTTCACATGGGAAAAATCATTCTGTTTGCAATTTGATCCACAATTGTTTTTAGGCAAGGAATTCATCAAATAAGTACTCAATAGAGTTACAACAATAAAACAAAGAAGCCAATGTATTGTTAATGTTATGAGGATTGTCAATTTTGTGTTTATCTGCACAGTGCAAAATCTAGTGTTGTAACACTGCAGTGCAACACCTTCTGCGCAAATCTGGGCTGTTATCTTGCCAGATTCTCTGTGATTATTTAATGACATATAATCTATTTCGAGTAGCTTGCTGATTATCTGAGATTCTTTATCTTGAATTATTCAGGCCACTTAATTGCCATTTAAACACTTACCTTGTGTCTTTGTTCTTACCCATAAGGAAAGTTTTGTATTATGTTGTTTTCCTTGTATAGCTTTTGTAACTCCAGCTGGAAATATGATTGTTTCTTCTCTGGGCGTGGCCTCGTGCATTATGATTGAGGAATCTAAGCACGTTAAAAATCCTGTGTCATTTTTTATTTCTGCTGTGCAATATGTTTTTATAGTGTCTGTGTTAAGTGTTGTAACACCACTTTCTGACACCAAAGATTTTTATTAACATTCACGAAAATCAGGCTATATTGATTAATATGGTAACATATTTTATCAAATATAGTAGCTACAGTGGGTAATATTAGAACATTTGGACCTGCCTATATAGTCATAGCATCTCATATGTGGTGATCTGTCATGGATCGAACCATATAAATAATTATGATTGTTTTAAGTTGGAATTTTCAAAGTATAACTCGGCAAGATTGAATCAAGCCCATTTGTACCGTGAAGAAATGATGGGCTTTCCCAATTTCTAGCCCAAGCGATAGGCTTTCGGATTTCCCAATTGCCTTGACCCAGTTCATGAAATATTCAGCATTCTCAGTTCTAAGCTAAGTTAGCCCTTCCTCAAGTTGGGCCTATTGCGATTCCTTCGTAAGTATGAAATTCTTGGGCTTGATCCACTGGCGTTCTCTGTTTATGCCCCAATTATGCCATAGTACAGATATCTATCAGTTTGGTGTTTAAAAAAATAAAATAAAAAAGATATAAATAATGAATTTCTGTCGAACTTTTTTAATAAAATAAGGATTAAATTTATTGTGGGCAAAAATATATTATTATTATATCATTATAATTCAATTTATAATATTTATTTAATCTCATTAATTGTCTATTAATTAGTGGGCTACAGTTGGAATAACCCAGCCCACGAAATCCGGATCCAGTCCACGTGTCGTTTTCTCCTACGCAGCCCACAAGGCCCGCTACCTAAATATATAACAGTTCCTCCATCTCATTTGAAAGTCATATTCCCATAATTAGCATAATACACATTCATATTTCCAATCGTGATAGTTTTACTTTTACATGCCCCATGGCCATAATATTGACTCGAGATAATTAAGGAAAGAGGAAGACCATAACTTGTACATGTGGAAGCTAAACAATAAAATAGTAAACTATTTAGTTTAAATTATTTTAAAAAGAAGTATAAAAGCAATAATGAAGAAATTAAACAAATAAAATATCCATTATGGTGTCAAGTTTTCAACCTCACAAAATAAGTTATTTAACAGATTAGATAATTTGGCGATATATTTAAGATTGTCCAGCATTCATTTAAGGATAAAGGGTTAATTAGGTCGTCAAAAGTAATAGCCGAATATATTTAATTAAGTAATATTGCACGCATTTAATCTTTCCTATTTACATTAAAAAAAAAATACATTTGATTTGAATGGTTGGTCAATAATCATTATGACAATACGAGAAGATTCTTAAGTATGCGTGCCACGCCATTGATCCATTTTATTCTCACAAGTATTCTAGTTAAACTTGTCTACTTCAGTTTTTCTGACCATTGTGTTTGAAATTTTGAAGAAAAACAAAAGAATAGAAACAGAAAAAAAGAAAGTTACTGAAACCCTTCTTCTATAAATCGTGAAATTAACAAATCCAAAAAAAATAAAAATTAAATTCAGTTACTGAAAGTGAACTAAATCAAAAATCGCATTTAGTCAATGTTAAACCTGGACTGGATTAATTATTGTGTAGTTGTTCACAATAATTCTCATCTCGCATCTAGTGTAAAAAAAAAGTGTAGACTTATATATATATGAGATATTGTATTGTAATTAGATTGGATATATGTATGTTTAGGCTCAAATGGTATGTGCTTGCACTAATATTATTACAAGTCCTGGGCACTTGGCCTGGGACCAAATCCAATATATTAGTTTATGTTTTTTTTAAATAATATTAAATCGAGTTTACTAATTTTAAATTCCAAAATTTAATTAAACAGATGTGATTCTTCACAAAGACATGTCTATTTGTAATATGGGACATGGCTGTTGGAAATGAGATTTCGAAATCTATAAATATTTTCACTACAATAAAAATCAGTTTACCTACAGAAAAATATGTAGGTAAGTATTAAGATAATTGTAAAGTGTAGGTAAAATCATTGTAGGTAAAATATTTACATACAAAATCTAAAACTGTTGGTACATACCTATAGAAAATCTGTCGGTAAATTGAAAATTTGTTGGTGATGTGTCGGTATAATTTGGGAAAAAATAATATTTTTTTATTCTGTAGGTATTCTATAGGTAACTGTAAAAATTAAAGACAAAATCATTTATGTCGGTAAATTATGTCGGTAAACTAGAAATTTTCTTGTATTGTTTGTAAAAAGTCAAGAAAAATACACTCGAATTTTTTCTCATAGTTTTCTTCCTAATACTTGTAGTATATTGGAAGCTTATTAAATTTCACCAAAAAAATACTATTTTTAGGAAAGTGACAATATCACGCTAAATTATGTGTTTTAATTTTGTTTCCATACTATTTTTCTACCACAGGTCAGTCAATCGAACCGATTTAACCTGAAACCAGCTATGGCACCAATTCGAGTCTGTAATTAAATGGGTGATATAAAAAAAACCATTGGCACAAAAAAAAAGTGAAAACATGTTGACCTAATGACCCATTGATCCGATTCACTACAAGAAAATTCCACTTTACCGACAGAAATGATTTTGTCACTAGTTTTTACAATTACCTACAGAATACATACAGAATAAAAAATATTATTTTCCCCAAATTATACCGATAAATTACCGACAGATTACCGACAGTTTTTCAATTTACCGACAGATTTTTTGTAGGTATTTAACAATGAGAGATTATTTTTCTTTTAATTTTATATTTATTCATATATTGTCAAATTTGTTTCCCTAGATTTTTCAACTTATATGCATATACATATAGCCGATTTTCAGCTGGCCGAACCAGTTATATAGTTACTAGTTAATTATCCGACTCAATATCCGGTCCGAGCTGTCTAAAAACATCGCATTTAGTTGGAAAATTTTGGAGTGTTGTACTTCACTTTAATCTTGCATATATACACTGGGTTTTCTATCCGCAAACAAAATGTAGATTTACTATATTACACCAATTGTTGTCACATATACACTTTATGAGTAAGATTTACACCATACTTAATGCAATGTAATAAAATTTGCAATAACAAATCATGTTTGATAGATTTGTTCGCGGTGCGCAACACTACAAAAACTTTGTCACTACATCATCTACTTTTTAGCATTATAATTTATTTTATTGATATGTAGTTGAAAATTGTAATAATAACAAAATAACTTTTCGAATAATGTAAAGTATGAGTAATACTTCACTAGAAATAAAAGTCCAGAAACAATGTCCCAGCTTAGAGGATTGGCATAGAAATTTCACAAGTACAAAAAGATGAATTGGTACAAAAATAGGATGAGCATGCAAGACTTATCACAAAAGATGAAATCCATGAATTCATCACAACAGTAAGTGGCGAGCAGATTTTGGTATGCATTTTCCCACTAAGTATCCTTCCTAGTATGCTTCCAATACACAGTGGTCCTCATCAAAGATTGTAAGTTTTCATTCTTCAAATCTCCAGTCTTTATATTCCACTCAATAAAAGTTGGCTATTAGGATGGACCAGAAAAGGCAAAAAATAAAAAAAAAAGAAAATCAGAAAGAAAGGAAAAGAAAATTGTGAATCAACCACTTTAATGGCATTGCCATTTTCCAATTTCAAATGAAAAGTTTTACAGACTGCAAAATAATGTTTCATCTCCTATTTTACAATGATTTATTGGCACGTATAAAAATTGTTATATTAAAACCCACAATCTAGTTTTGAGTTATGCTGCAAAATTAATATGATCATTTTAATACACATGAAAATTATTCTATGCAGTGAAATAAGAAATAAAACGCCATTTTACAATAGAAGATCTCATCCGCAAATCATGGGGTGTCATAATCTTTCCCTCAATAGTTTTCAAGTCCACCAGCTAAGTATTGAATAGCCAATTCTATTGATTCACAACTACACAACACAATGTCAATTAATTACTCTATATATATATATATTTAATGTTGGCCAAATTGCTTTTTTGGTCCGTTAAGTTGGCTCGATTTCACTTTTAGTCCTTTAATTTTTATGGGTTGCGTTTGGCAAACACTAACTTTTCTAAACCTGCAAATTTAGTCTGATTTCAGAATTTTGGGGATATCTTATCCCTAAAATGCTGAGTTGGGTCATTTTTCCATGAAATGACTATTTCACCCCTTTTTTTGGAAAATTAAAATTAAAGAAAAAATAGAAAAATAATAATAAATTAAATAAAATAAATAAATAAAAAAACTTAAATTAAATTAAATAAAATAGTTGAACATATATTTTTATATTTTTCAACATTAAATAAAGATTAAACAAAAATAATAGAAATTTATTTTCTTTTTTTGTTTTGGTTTTTCGTCTTTTTGTTTTCTATTTTTTTTAATTTTTATTTATAGTAGAAAATTGTAAATAGATATTTTTTTCCTGTTTTATTGTTTTTATTTTTTATTTAATTTTAATTTACAGTGAAAATTGCAAGTCTATATTTTTTCCTTTTTTTGTTTTCTATTTTTTTTTAATTTTAATTTATGGTTGAAAATTACAGATATATACGTTTTTTTGGTTTTCTAATTTTTTTTATTTTTACAATAATTGAAAATTGAAAATACATATTTTTTTGTTCTTTTTTCATTTTATTTTTTTTAATTTTATTTTCAGTTGAAAATTATAAATATATGTTTATATTATTTTCTTTAAATTAGATTAAAATAAATTTGTCGAACATATATTTTATATTTTTCAACTTTAAATAAAAATTAAGGAAAACTAGAAGAAACAAAAAAATACATTATTTTTCTTTTTCTTCTGGTTTTTCTATTTGTTCTATTTCAATTTTTCTTCAATTTCAATTTACAGTTGAAAATTATAGATATATATGTTTTTTTTTGTTTCTATTTTTGTAATTTTTATATGTAGTTCAAAATTGTAAATACATGTTTTTTCAATTTTTTTTTCATTTTTTTTAATTTTATTTACAATTGAAAATTATAAATATATGTTTAGATTATTTTATTTAAATTAAATTAAAAAAAAGTCCAACTTATATTTTATATTTGTCAACTTTATATAAAATTATAAATATATGTTCATATTTTTTCTTTAATTTAATTTAATCTTATATTTATTTTTGTTATTTAATTTTTTTGAGATATTAAACAAGTCATGTGATATGCACATGACCAAGGTTTCCCTCCAAAAAAGGGGCAAAATTGTCATTTCATGAAAAAATGACCCAACTCAGCATTTTAGGGATAAGATATCCCCGAAATTTTGAAATCGGACTTGTTAGTGTTACTTAATTGGCAAATTTGGTCTTTGAGCTCGGTGCAAGTTCTAGTGTTGTAACTTTGGTGATGCAATACCGGTTGCACAGAATCTGGGCGGAGTTTATGGCAGATTCTGTGTTGTGATTTTTGGCAAGATCTTTATATTGTGAATGTTGCTGATATTATTGGATAAAGTTTATCTTAATTGATTCAGCCACTTGCCTTTTAAATCACTTTCCTTATGTAATTGATTCTTACCCAGAAGGAAATGATTTTTTCTGATTTCCTTCCTTTAGCATGAAATCGCCCACTGAAAATCAGGGATTGGATTCTTCTTGCTTGCTATAAGAAGTGAAGTCAGGCTTTTGAAGAAGACATCCAAAAAGCCTTTTCGAGATATATTTGTACTTTTTCAAGAAATCATTTGTTCGATATTTTTATTCTTCGGGAGAAGAAGGTGAAGATCTACGGCGTGGATCGACTCAACCATTCAAGGGATTTGAAGTTAGAGGGATTCGAACAAGGTTGAGATTGTGGAAGATTCAATTAAGAGATTAGTTTTATACGAGTGTTGGTGAATTGATAAAGAGGGGGCCTTAATGCTATTCGTAAATCCAGTCGTATTTGTAATAAGCTTTGCTTTTCTAATATTGGATTTTTTCTTCTCTGGGCGTGGCCTCGTGCATTAAGATTGAGGAATCTAAGCACGTTAAAAATCATGGTGTTATTTATATTTCCGCTGTGTGAGTGTGTCGTATGTTTCAGTGTTACAACATTAACATACAACATTGTTTGAATCCGAACATCCAGGGTTTTGTATTGATATATTGATTAATATGGCAACATATTCTATCAATTGGCATCAAGAGCCTAACACTAATTCTTAATAGTAAGATCCTGTTTTATATTTGTTGCTAACATGTCTTGTGTTTATGAAGAAAGGTCAATTTCACGCCCTCAATTCCTTGACAGTCAAAAGAACAGAAGAAACAAATCCTCAATCAAAAGCAAAAGGATTCAATGCAGAGAATGTGGTGGATTTGGACACATCCAGGTTGAATGTGCAAATACTCGAAAAAAGAATGGGAAATCATTCACCACCTCATGGAGTAACGAAGAACCAGATGATAAAGAAGAAAAAAATGTGAGCAATCATGTTGACAAAGAGGTTGGTTGTAATGAAACGCACCCCAATGCTACTTCTGGTGTTACAACACCAAGCAGGTATGACACTAACTTTCCTTTTGTTGAAAGATGTCTAAAATCTATGATTCATGCATAGGAAAATAACTCAAGTGATGAATACTCTGAGAATGACTCTGAAGTTGATGAAGAATCAAGGAATGAAGAACTAAGGAGAGTTTACCAAAAGATGTACGAAAAATGCTTGGTTGTCTTGAAGACAAATGAGAACCTGGAAAAGAAAGTAGTGTGTCTTACTGCTAAAAAAGACTCACTCAAAGGAGAGGTAATTAAGTTTGAAAAGCTGGCAACAGAGAGAAAAGAAGAACTTGCCAAAGTAAAGAAAGAACTCAATGAAATGACAAATTCTGTCAAAAAACTGAACACTGGCAAGGAGAGATTAGATGAAATTCTATCTCAAGAAAAATCTCAACAAGGTCGTGCAGGTATTGGCTTTAATTCTAATGTTAACAAAAACATTGTGAATAAAAAGAAAAATTCTAAGATTGTTTTTGTTAAAGAGGGGACATCCTTTAGTCAAACTGGGAAAAGAAATAATGGCTTTGTTCCTACATGTCATTATTGCAATCGTCCTGGCCACATAAGACCTAAGTGTTATCGTCTTCAAAAACACATTAGCCAAGGCAGGGTGCAATCGCAAGTGTTCCAACATCAACAAAGAAACACTTCTCGTTTTAAAATAAATTTATCAAACAAACCCAAGAAAATCTGGGTTAGGAAGGATGAATTTTCTTGCTATGTTGTGCACACTTCTTTGAAAGCCAATGTGACTAAATCATGGTACTTTGACAGTGGTTGCTCTCGTCACATGACTGGAGAATTGGAAAAATTGACTGAATTTGAAAAACATGAAAATGGATTGGTTACTTTTGGTGATGGTGCTAAAGGGAAAATTTTGGGAAAAGGAACATTGAATGTGTCTGGTCTTCCTTCTCTCAAAAACGTTTTATATGTTGAAGGATTAAAAGCCAATCTTATCAGTATCAGTCAACTTTGTGATGATAATTTACTTGTGAGATTTGATAAAAATGTGTGTGGTGTTTTTGATAAAACTGACAAATGCATTTTGAAGGGTAACAGATCTTCTGATAATTGTTATCCGTGTGCGAATGTACTCCACTCGGTGTTACAATACTAAGTGTCATAACACTAACTTGACTGGGTTTAGTGATGTTAATTTGACAGGTGATGTTGATGATCGAGAGAGCACTCCTGGAGGATGTGTCTACTTTGGTAACAATTTAGTTTCATTGTACAGTAAGGAACAAAGTTGTGTATCCCTATCCACTATTGAGTCTGAATATACAGCCTTAGAGAGCTTTTGTTCTCAAATGTTGTGGATGAGACAAGTGTTGACTGACTATGTGGTTGAAGAGAAAACTCTTACTGCTTACTGTGATAATTCAAGTGCCATAAACATTTTTAAAAACCCAGTGCAACACTCCAGAACTAAACACATCGATATTCGACACCATTTTATTAGAGACTTGGTTGAGAATAAGATTGTTACCATTGATTTTGTTACCACTGAGAATCAAATTGCTGATATTTTCACCAAAGCCATAGACTTCCAAAGGTTTAATTACCTGAAACAGTCTCTGGGGTCTGTTCTTTCTGACCAGTGTGAGTTTCAGTGTTGCAACACCATATGCATCATTTCTTTTTCTTGATGTGTTGCAACCTCTTGTTGATCTTAATTCTTTTGCATTAGTCATTTTGCATTTTTTAAGATCATTTCATTGGCTTATCTCTGTTTTATTGTTGTAACTCGATTGAGTACTCATTTGATGAAACCCTTGCCTAAAAGCAATTGTGGATCAAATTGCAAACAGAATGATTTTCCCCATGTGGAAGATGTATTTATTTTTTGGGCCTTTGACGGAAAAAGCTGTCTATACATTGTGTGTGAAAGCTATTCAGTTGTGAACTATTCTCTGTTCTTTTATATGCTTTAATCATGTTATGATCTTTTGAGAAAGAGCTACCCGTGTTTTAGAGCGAAAGCTACCGACTGGCTAATTATTTCACAACTGATTCCTTTCACTCAAAAGATTTTGTAAATGGGAAAAGAATTTTGATCCATTGACTTTGTATGGCGATGTTCTTAAAAAAGGTGAGATGGTGAGATGAGACCCAATTGAGGGAGAGTCCGAAAAGTCCGGTGATAAGGAAGAAGATGATGATGCTGCTTCTGAAGAGGAGTTTGAGTATGAAGATGAAGATGATATTGATGCTGACTGTGAGGGGGAGTCAAAGAAATATAGTGGTTCTGATGAAGACCACTGCATGTTTGTGTTTATCTTGTTTCTAGTACGAATGATAAACTAGTTCTATTGGACAATGTGTTGGATGAATTTGAACTATGTATGCATGCTTTTTGAACTGTGCTAACTTGCAGGGCTTTGTGATTCCTAGTGTTGCATCTTTATCTATATCTGTTTTGATGTTATCCTATGAATTGTTGTTTTGACCAAAAGTGCCAAAGGGGGAGATTGTTAGTGTTACTTAATTGGCAAATTTGGTCTTTGAGCTCGGTGCAAGTTCTAGTGTTATAACTCCGGTGATGCAACACCAGTTGCACAGAATCTGGGCGGAGTTTATGGCAGATTCTGTGTTGTGATTTTTGGCAAGATCTTTATATTGTGAATGTTGCTGATATTATTGGATAAAGTTTATCTTAATTGATTCAGCCACTTCTTAATTGTCTTTTATTCCTTTTAAATCATTTTCCTTGTGCAATTGATTCTTACCCACTAGGAAATGATTTTTTCTGATTTCCTTCATTTAGCATGAAATCGCCCACTGAAAATCAGGGATTGGATTCTTCTTGCTTGCTATAAGAAGTGAAGTCAGGCTTTTGAAGAAGACATTCAGAAAGCCTTTTCGAGATATATTTGTACTTTTTCAAGAAATCATTTGTTCGATATTTTTATTCTTCGGGAGAAGAAGATGAAGATCTACGGCGTGGATCGACTCAACCGTTCAAGGGATTTGAAGTTAGAGGGATTTCAACAAGGTTGAGATTGTGGAAGATTCAATTAAGAGATTAGTTTTATACGAGTATTGGTGAATTAATAAAGAAGGAGTCTTAATGTTATTCGTAAATCCAGTCGTATTTGTAATAAGCTTTGCTTTTCTAATATTGGATTTTTTCTTCTCTGGGCGTGGCCTCGTGCATTAAGATTGAGGAATCTAAGCACGTTAAAAATCCTGGTGTTATTTATATTTCCGCTGTGTGAGTGCGTCGTATGTTTCAGTGTTACAACATTAACATACAACACTGTTTGAATCCGAACATCCAGGGTTTTGTATTGATATATTGATTAATAGGGCAACATATTCTATCAGGACTAAATGTGCAAGTTTAGAAAAGTTTGTGTTTGCCAAACGCAACCCATAAAAATTAAAGGACTAAAAGCGAAATCGAGCCAACTTAACGGACCAAAAAAGCAATTTTGCCCTTTAATGTTTGTAGGTAATAGCATAATCTATTGTACAACTGTACATCAGATAACCTACTAATTAAGATCACAGTAATTTTTCGGATCAACTTATGGTAAGAATAATCCATGGTAATTAATTATGATGAAAAAACTTCTTATCTAGAATTGGATGATGCACTCATGAGTTCAATAAAACTCCCAATATATATATGTACGAACTATTTTTTTTAGTACAAATCCTGAGAGGAGATGGAGTTAGGTGGGAATCGAACTCAGTCACATGTTTGAGTTTTATAAATGTCTTATCACTAGGCTATCAATCAATTACCAACATTTATTAAATAAGTTAGGAAGAGATCAAATAAACTGAAAGACTCAGAGAACAAACCTTGATTAACACATTTGCAAAGAGTTAGAGATACCACTTGAGCTAAAGGCTCGTGGTTATTTGCCAACTATTTATTTCTAGAGTTGGAAATGGGTTGGGGTGGGAACCCAACATGAGCCAAGGCATAAAATTGGGTTGGGGTGGGTCGAAATTTCATCGGACTACATTTTGGTAGGGTTGTTCGGGCTCATCGGACTTCGCGCCATTTAGGTCGAGCCAAAGTAGACTCTACCCTTTTTGTGTCTCTAAAAATAAAGTCTAACTCAGTCATATATGCAGGCTGATTGAATCGAATGATTGGATCGAGTTAATTTTGACAACTCTATTTATTTCCCAAACAAATTGCTCATATCATATATAAAGCCTGGCATTTTTTGTCCCCTTGATTTTAAGCTAAAGTAAGATTAATTAAATAAAGATTTGCCAGTTTTGGATTTGGGGAACTTATTATTTAAATACTTGACTGTAATTAGGGGTGTGCACGGTTTGATTCGGTTTGGAGATTTAGAAATCTCCAAAACTATCTCGA
This sequence comes from Rehmannia glutinosa, assembly GCA_016081115.2. Classification (NCBI taxonomy): domain Eukaryota; kingdom Viridiplantae; phylum Streptophyta; class Magnoliopsida; order Lamiales; family Orobanchaceae; genus Rehmannia; species Rehmannia glutinosa. Next base: position 868,032 of record JABTTQ020000354.1, on the reverse strand, counting down.
AGTTCGGAGATCTCAAAATTAAATCTCTAGAACCGAACCATAAAAAAAATCTCTATCCCGAACCATCCCGAAAGTTCGGTACGATTCGAGACGGAGATTCGATTTTAATGGGACGGTATGAGACGGTTCGGAGAAACGGAGATTCAAATATTATTCATAAATAAAACACACAAAAAATGTGAGAGAAAAAATCATTGTAAAAATCATTAAACGGTTATACTTTCAATCTTTTTTTAGTGCAATCTACAAATCATATAAACTATTAGTACTATGCGAGTTTAACTTTTTGATATTTTATATCTAATTTATACATAACATTTCTTTCATTCAACTTTAATTAAGCGCTAAATTTTTAATATTGTAATTCTAAATATTTTCTCATGATATAAACTATACTACGTTATTAGTCTTATCTAATTTATAGTTAAAAGTATTAATTTTTCTTTTTGGATTTCAACATATTATGTTTCAGATATTATGTTATTCGTATAGTAATTAATGGTAAAAGTCTAGAATCTCAACTAAAGATAAATTTAGTAGCCTCTATTACACAATAATATTCTATAATCTTGTCACAATGTCATGGTCTATTGACTTAGGGAAAATATAATTAGTAATATACAAACCGAATATGATTTTATAATTTAGGTTATTGGGTACATTTAAATTAATATAATGGCAACCAATATTTGATAAAATATGCCAATTTTTTAGTTTGACAATTTTAGTATTATATATGTTTTATATAGTATTGGATTTCAAAGGAATGTGTAGTTAATTCAATATCAAAATATAAATAAGATAAAAATATTTTTATATATATGTATGTATATAAAAAATTATTTAAAATTAGTTATGATTTTGGATATTCGGTTCGGTACGATTCTCGCTACGGATATTTGAAAAATCTCTAGAACCGTACCATGAAAATTTTCAAAACGGTTCGGTTCAGGAAAAGTCAACGGATATTCTCGGTTCAGATATTGGTTCGAGTTCGGTGATCTTCAGGTCCCGTACACACCCCTAGTTGTAATTCCATGCTTTATCAAACAAGCAAACACACAATGGACAAAAAAAAAGAAGTAAAATACTGTAAAAGAATTCAGTTAAAGTAAGTGGACTTTCTAAATTGGTGTATGAACACCACCCAAATAGGGGTGTAAACGATCCGAGCCGAGCCGAGCTTTAACTTGTTTGTCAAATGTTCGTTTAATTTTATACATGTTCAAGCTTGGCTTGAGCTTGATTCAATTTTAAAAAAACTTGTTCATGTTCGGCTTGATAAAAAAATTTAATGTTTGAATGTGTTTGTGAACATGTTTGTGAACATGTTTGTTTTGAGTTCGTGTTCAATATGCTCGTGAACAATTAATACTTTGTTCGCGAACAATAAATAAACAAAAATTTGACTTTTTCGTGAATGATAAACAAACAAACATTTTTTTAAACTTATCGATGAATATAAATAATTGTAAAAAATAAACACACATAAACTAAGTAACTAACCAAACAATTGGCAAGCCTGGCAAAATATATTAGAAATAGTTGAAAAAATATGGGCCAGAGCTTATTTAATGAGAATTATCATTATATTACATATTAGGATAGGGTTTAGTGAGTATTGTGTATCTTAAGAGTTTTAAGTCTTTCTAATTTTATTAAAATAAAAAAAATTAATTCTTTATTTAAAATAATCAAGCTATTAGTCGAGCCCTTAATGAGTTTGTTCACGAACAAGTCTAAAAAAATATTATACGAGCTTGTTCTTGAACATTTATAAACGAACACTAAACAAACTTGTTCACGAGCTTTTAGTAAACGAGTATAGAATTGTTCAAGCTCTGTTCGTTTATTACACGAGCCTCAAAATGTGTTCGTCTATGCTCACTTAACTAAATAAACGAACGTTATCCGAGCATATTCACGAGTTGTTTGTCGAACGCTCTGTTCACTTACAGCCCTACACCCAAATTCAAGTAGGATGCAACAAAAATTAACAAGATCGATTATTTTTTTCTTTTCATAATGAAAAGTGACTGATTTGGAGCATGAGCTCTTCAAAAAGTACACTAAAAAACCCAACTATGAAAAAAGCAAAATAAAAAAATAAAAATTAGAAGCAAGCTAAAGGCCAAAAAGGTTGGGGGACACCTATCCTACTTCTACACAAAATGCTAGGACAAATAGAAGGAATGAGAAGGTCCAATATAATTGTGGATTTCACTTTCACAAGAACGAGAATGATTTCTTTCCTCTTATGTGTTTGTATTTTTGTCCCAATGAATGTGTTGTTGTGGGCTATACCCTAAATTAGGAATGTGCATAGTGGCACATAAAGGTCGATATCAAGAATCTCGGGTAGGCATGCACTTTGGTATTCTTGGGCATGGCATGGTGCAACCTCTCCTGTAATGGAAACCCTCTAATATAAATTTGATGTGTGCAATTCAAAATGTTTCGAGTAAAAGACATGATATATGGAGGAGTATTCGTTGTAAAATTGTGTTCTAGAACCTTATAGTTAAGTGATACATGTATATGAGTTTGGTCGTGGGTGGTAATTTCGACACGAATAATGTGTCACACTCAACCCGTAAACCTGAATCGCCAACCCAAAATCGACACGAATATCCACTTACCAATTTTAATTCATTAGCAAATTTAATTCTTTTAGCCTAAAAAGTTTCAATTTTTTTATGATTTTTTTATTTTGAAAATGGTCGTTATATGTTACTCGCGTTTGCAAGTAACGTGATAATTGGGCTTAATTTACATTGTGGCTGATTATTAATTTCAAAAATATTTGTAAATTAACCAAATATTATTAATTATTATTGGGTCAAAAGTATTATCAATTTGACCATAAGACCCAATTTACAGATAAAGTCCACTAGGCCTAATTAATCATATCAAGTTCATTGGGCTCATCATCTCAGATATATAATATCCCTATGTTCATTTTAAATAATTTGAACCGAGTTCATTAAATTAAATTCTTGGGGATTAATGTATTTTCTCCTATATTCGCCGACTTAAGAATTAGAGAGATATCCCTGGCAACATCATGATTATTTTAACCTTGTATGTGTGTTGCAACCGTGACTCTTGGGGTTTGACTATTCGACTCTTGGACTATTCGGATTGACTTGGATTGATTTGAATGTTATATCAAATATCAATGAAAATTTGACTTAAGAATGGACAACCATTTTGGAAGAAAAATAGTGGCGTGGCCTGTCATTAATAAAGGGACTTAAACTTATGTCCGTCAAGCATGAGATTGTCGCACAACCGCTTATCAGTTATCAGTATCTTGTTTGCTATTACTTGAATTTAATTAATTATGTAGATGATTGTCTCAATTGTTGCATAATAATATGTAATATGTTGGTATTGTTCTTCAATATTGATGTTACTTCAATATATGCCATTAAAATATTACTACGATATGTTTATATTTATAAAATACAGTAGATACAAATATGATTTCAATATTTATATTGTACATAATTACTTTATGATTTAAAAATTTTAATTTGAAAGAATTTATATATGTTATTTGTGTTGGAAATTTGGTCTTGAGAAATGGGTGTTGACCCGATTTTGACCAAATAATTAAGTGGTTTCCATTAGTGAAAAATTGAATTAAATTATTTGTAAAGTTCTACTAAGAGGGTAGATGAGAATAGCATTTGGAATTTCTCAAAACCGATTCCGGGTGAATGAGAAATTAATGCTAGAAATTAGCCACTTAATACAAATAAATGGTATGAAAATGGAAAATGTGGGGAATAAGAGATGCTTCATCCCACATAGGAAAAAGAGGATAAAGTTGCACACTTAATATATCCCAAATTGGACATTTGGGTTTGGGCCCTTGGGGACACCCAAGTTTTTAAAGGGGTGAGAACATATATGCTTGTGGGTTTGGTTCAAAGCACACACACGCGCGCCAGTTCGCCCGGCCTGGGTCGTGGGCTTGGGCCCTTACTCTTTTTGGACCAAAAACCTTTAAAATTAAATGTTTAATTAATTTTTATAATTAATTAAATAGATTTAATTAATTTTGGTCGAGTCGTGCTACCCTCGAGGGGTTTCGAGCAGTAAGACGGGCTGGCGCACGGCCCGTGCGTCTGGTCGTGCTCCCCTGCGCAGGTGCGTCTGTTCAGTGCAAAATGTGTCTTTTCGAGCCAAAAGACGTGTTCTTTCCATTTGAGGCACCTAAGGCCTATAATATTCGGTCCCTGGTGACTGAAAATGATATACGAAATTATCAGATAACAAAAACCGAGCATTGCATTTAGCATCTTGTCCCATTTCCTCCTTGAAAAGCTTGAAAGTTGTCAAACACTTTGTAGTTCGTTGTTGTTCCGGTTTTGCTAGTGCTGGTAAAAAGTCGTTGTATTTTAGAGGCGAGCGCCGAAACCGTAAGCACTCGGTATACGGGGCGTTTTCGTCTTGCGGAGACATAATCTAATTCTGGCCTTGACTTAAGCCTATACACTATATCCTTGTCATTTTCCTAAACAGAAACCTTCCACCAGAATATTTTTTTCCAACAATCTAGAATTTATATATATCGTATGAAATTTAGATTATGATCATTATTCACTATTTTGAAAATCATATATTAATTACTATAAAAATATATTTGTATTTTAACATTATACATTTCAACAGTTAATTATATAAACAAATTAGCAAACAACATAATAAATTTATCAAATTGATCATATGTATATACGAAATATATATATAGCAATATACTTATAAATATAATAACATCTATTTTACCAACCCTTACACTCCCATGAAGACTTAAAAACACTTTAACTGAAGTTTAATCTCAACAAGGAAAAATAGCACACTTGAAGTTTATTTTAAAAGCAATCCTACTAAAGTATGAATATCAATTCATGGTGGCAAAATTATTTGTTTTTCTAGTCCTTTATATAGGCTCATTGATTACCTTGTTTGTTTATGTTTCCAAGTCCATGTTTCTATTTTCCAACTATTCATAGAAGTAAAATAATGTTTGTTTATAAAATTTCCAATGAAAACATCATTTCCATTTTCTATTTTTTCCACATAAAATAGCATCTCAAACCTATAATATTCTCAAATCTATATCCATCTAATGGACCCACCACCTACAATGTTACAAATAAAATATTATATATTCAAATTAAAATATTGAAAGTGGATCCCATCACCATCAACTTTTCAATTATTATATACATAAAATAAGTATTTCAAACTACTCAACTAAACACAATCTTATTTTCAACCATACATAAAATACATTTCAATTCATTCATCTAAACATAATTCCAATTTCCACATGAAAACCAATAAATTCTCAAAATTCAATTTTCAACACTACAAATTGGAAATGGGCCATGGAAACATAAACAAACAAGGACTTAGTCCTTCTTTTCAAATTTAGATTTTGACCTTTAATAAGTGTTAAAAACTCCAAGTTTTGGTGTAGTGACATGTTATAATAGATAAACTTTACCTGCTAGGTGACATGACATTTAATTTTGAAAAATAATTAATCTTGATAAAGATTGAACTAATAAATAAATATCGTTATAATTTTCACCTTTATGCAAAGGCAAATTTGGAAAATAATTGATTATTACATTGCACATTAACTTGAATCAAATATATAAGATATGTATATATGGCGAAATATCATTCATTATAATATTCACTCAGGTAAACATTAAATCCGGCCAGCTTAATTGATAATTAATATTCTACACATATCGGAACATCTCACTGTATATACTATGCAATCTAATCATTTAAATCAAACGAGACTTATAGGAAATACAATAGTATTTGCTATAGGATCCTATTCAGATTTAATTACTATATTGATTAGTCTCCAATTATTTTTTTTCCTTTTTATTATTTCACTTAATTTGGTAAGAAAATCATGCAATAAATTCATTTGGATGAGTTTTATCGAATCAATTCTTTCATATCATAAAAAGTTACTAGTCAACCATATACAACATTTATTTATTTATTTGTTTTTATTTAAACTAGATCCCTGCCCAATTCTCGGAAATAAAATAATATAATATAAAATCAGTTAAGTTTTAACTTACATTAAATCTTATCCGCATCCAAGCGCGTTGACAAACATAAAAAATCGGATATTCCACCATTATATGTCAACGATATCTGCTCGCTAGTCATTTTAAATTTTAATCCAAATAAAATAAAGGGTTTCCTCGCCAAATCAAGATAATCACATCAGAAGATCATTCCAGTTTGGAATTCTCTTCCCATCTTTTGTTTCTTGAGACGGATTTAAATCCAGATCCTACAAAATACAAAAAATAATAATAATAATAAGTAAGTTTTTTTTAGTACATTTGAGTTTGGATTAGAGTTCCATTTATGTATAGTACCGGTCTAGTGAACTATGTTCATGAGACCTTGTTTCTTAAGACTCTACAATACATTTTTGGGAAGGCTTACATAAGACCTAAATAAGATCTAAGCTAATCATTTCCTCTAACTCATGAGAGACTCATTTCCATGACAAAAACGTAAAAAATGGTCAAAACAGACAATACATCTTATTCAGACATTAACAACACCATACCACATCATGTCTGTCAAATAATTTAATTAAATTTTTGATTTGGTGGTCTAACAAACTCGATTTTTGCAGCACGAGAATATCAAATATTAATTTAATGTAATTACAATTTTAAATTAAATATATAATTTAATTAAATCCAAAACTTTTTTTAATTAAAAGAAGTATTGAGACGTCAGCCTTACCATATAAAGAAAAGCTCTTGTCACAGCACACGCACGTCTGGTAATAACCTATTACCAATTAAGGTATCTTGAAAGGTTGTCCACCTCTACACCGAAAAGGAGAAAAACAAAGTGACTTTTTTATGACTAAAACAAAAGGCACCTTATAAGTTATAACAATTATCTTAATTGCTGATAATTTCCAAACTATACAATTTTGAATCAATTTTTTTTCTCCTTTTTGTGTTTACTTAATAGCATCAAATAATTTCCTCAAAAAAAAAAAATAGCAGCAAATAATTAGTATTTACCATATTTGTTTTGAGGGGTAGTATTTACCATATTTGGTAATATAATTTTCTGGGTTTTTTCTATTATTTTAGTAACATAGTTGAAAGTTGAATTTTCGTCCCAGTTGTAGCATGGAAGACAACACTTCAATAAATTTTCCACCATGCCTAATCATTCTTCTTCGTATTATTTTTTTCTCTGGATATAAAGATGGTCTATGATCTTTATTGAAAATGACTAATTCTTATATACAATTTATTGCGTTTTATTTATTCTTATTTTTTATCTTTTGGTCTTTTCGTGTCCTTTCAACCATGGTCTCTATGGTTAATAGGGGTTAGTCGATGCTACCCACTTGGGTAGCTACCCAACTAAGTTCTATACCATTGGATTAACACACACCCATGTGGATGTGTGTGTGTATGTGTTGATCTAACGGTATAGAACCCAGTTGGGTAGCTACCCAAGTGGGTAGCATCTACTTACCCGGTTAATAGAATCTTACGGTGACAATGTTGAGGAAATTAGGAAGCTTTATGGTACTATATGGTAACTGAATTTGAAACAAATTATTTAGAATTCATCCTTAACTATTAGTAATCTTTCACACACTTTCGGATCAGGTTGTGTTATATTGGGTTTATATTTCTGTATACTAATTGGTATCTTCATCAAATTATATATATAAAAAATTGAAGTATTTATTGTCAACCCTCCTACTCAGAAACAAAATTATAAGAAAAAGAATGATAACGGAAAACTTTGTCATCATTATGTTTAGATTTTATTAATATTATTATTATTATTATTTTGATTTTAGGGGACGATTAAAATTCAATTTAGTTTAGGAATAGCATATAAATAATCCACTTTCTAGGGCCAGACCAGACAGAACCGCCAATTAAAAATTTAATTCACTTGTCTTCTAGCCCCAAGTCCCAAGATTTTAATCCTCATCAGGATTTGAACCAATGAATTTATAGTAATTAATCCTCCTAATTTGTAAATACATTAATTCTTGTCAGACCGTGGCTTGACCAAATGGTAATTAAGAGTAAGACACGGTCAAATACATATCTTCCTAATGAATATATTCCACGAATTAATAATAACATTATTTATATTTTCATGAGTTGGAAATAATTCACTTATGTTGTAATAATTTTAAATTTATTATATCATCATAATAATTCATATCAATCTTAATATATATTAATTACCTCTCACAATCCAGATCTCGTTACCCTAGAAGACTTGTACCAAATTACGAATTAACAATATCATTATTTTTTATTTTCACGAGTTTGAAATAATCCACTTATGATGTAATAAAATAATTAATATTTTTATTATATATATCTTAATTTTATCTCTCTCTGTCTCCCACAAAATCCAGGAGAAAAAATAGAAAACGGTTGAATATTTTCCTTAGAGATCGGAATAAATAACCCAATCACAGTCTATTTAAATTCTTATCCATTGGGTGTCAAAAACATAAATCCTATCCATTGACTAATCACATAGATAAATAAACCCGATCCAGATTATTCCATCCATTGAAAGATCTAATATCCCTCTTTTTTTGCCTATAAATACCCCCTTTCGCTTCCTGGATTCTCATCATTGTACACATTATTCTTCTTCTTGTATAGAAAAAAAAATCTACTGTCAAAGCCCAATGGAGTTTTCAAAGAGTAGCGTCAGTTGGGCTTTGCCAGTTTTGTTTTTATGTTTTGTAGCATTGCTCAACAATGGTGTCCACGCATCCCATAAGGTTTTCACGGAATCGCAATCCTTAATCGCCGTTAATGTCAGGCAACTGCACAGAACTGGATACCATTTTCAACCTACCAAACATTGGATTAACGGTAAGTAGTGTTTTTATATTATGTGGTTCTTCTTAATTTTTTTGGGGGAATAGATTTGTGCATTAGAAAAGTAAAATCGTGATATTACTGTAGTATTAGGATGCATGTGTTTGATATAATAGATTCATATCTTGGGATTTGTGTCTCAATCAGACTAAGTCAAACAAGATAGTCTTTTCGGATTTTCTTAGTTAATATTTTTGTCGACCCAATATCTCACGTCAGTCTGGGACATAGATTCCACACTTCTTTCAAACTATGGGATATATGCCCTTTTTAGGAATGATCCTAATCTTTGGGGGAGGAGGAACAACCCGAGATTCACTCTGTGATAGTCAAGGTTTGAACTCAGGACCTTAAGGACCATTCATTGGAAGGACGAATGTTCCATAGTCTGAAGAAAGTGTCGGATCTGTGCCCTTTGCTAGCGTGGGGATAATCTGGATCGACAAAAAAAGGCCGCCAGGCAAACCCTTGGGGTTTTAGATTTTCTTAGTTATATTGCATATTTTTAAATTGCAATGGGTCCAATATACGCTGTTTTGGTGTTGATGTATGGGCTGAACTAATTAATTCAGAGCCAGAAAATAAACAATACGAAACCAGATTAATTAAAGAAGCGTTTTTAAATTTTTTAGAGGTCAATATTTTAAAATTTAACAATTATATATAATAAAAATTGTAAATTTAAATACATAAATAATTGTACTAATTTTGGAACATTTATAAAAATTGCTGTCTCCAGCCCCAGGGTAATATATAAATTGATCTTGATTAGAGACTAGCTTGTCCCTTGCAGATCAGTTTAATTGCATAAAATAGTATTAAATTAATATTAATGACACCTTGATTCGATATAAAAAAATCTTGATTTTCGTACTTTAGGTTAATTAATCATGAATAATTGAATATGTAGGCAATAGGCATGTGAAAGATCTTATGGATGTTAAACTTAAAGCGTCATCGTTCTCTTGGTTGCCTTACTGTTTGTGTGAACCACATTTATGCCCCCTTTTTCAGGGTTTCTTTAGGGTAATAAAAAAGTAGGTATATTTGCTAGTTGATATTTAGTTTTCTGACTTTAAGTGGCTTTAATACAACAATATCACGGTCCCCGCAGGCTGTATGATCATGTTTGATTTTTCTCTTGTCAATATTATCAAGCATGGATTGATACAATTAATTAATATGACATTTTGAAGTGGAATATTCAGACTGCCAAACTGAAAACATAGATGCTATTTCCAGAGGAATGCACCAGAATCAGTATTTATTGTATCTGATTGTGCATGAATTTGTGCATATCCACAATAAATTTACCATAGTTATTCACCTTGAATATTTCTTCGGGTGTAGCATTCACTGTATCCAAGGGTGGCAAGTGAGGGCTGCTGCCCCTCAAAATTTTCCATTTGTTTTTAATTTATTTGCTATTTGTCTATATTTATATATTTACGTATAAGTTATGGGAGAAAATACATTTGTCCCCCAAAAAATTTGAGAAAAAAATCTTGCAATTGTATTCAAAAATTAAATAAATTTCGTCCCTCAAGTCTCAATTCCCGCGTCTGCCACTAGTAGCATGGATAAAATCCTGGAAGCATATATATTGTGTGAAAGCTATTATTGATAGTATAATTCACAACTTTATAGTCAACTATTGCAATTTGCATGCATGCATAAGTGTGAACTCAGTATTATTCCATGGTCCCCTGCCAAATTGTAGGTGTCTTAATTTCTTGATCAATTTTATGTATACCTTTTTGAGGGTGCAAATCGGATGAAATAAAAAGTAATTCAAGGGACTTTTCTTATAGGGTAGATGACGACAGTGATACGTCATTATCTCACACTTAAAATGGAATTCAGTTTTACTACGGTACTTGTTAGGTCTATTTAATTTCCAACATCCTTTTCTGTTTGGTATAAACAACGAAAAAAGTGCATGTGCTTTGAAGAGATTCTTTGCACTGTTCTATGTGTGAAAATTGCTAATTTCTGATATCATTTTTGGCAGTACTGTGGAAATAATTAATGTTTCTTGAATTAGACAAGTGCTTATGTTTAGATTTTTCTGTATACTCTTGGCTTTGTTTAATTTTGGGTAGCTCAAATAATGGTTTTCTTAATATAATTTAAGAAATTATTTTTTCAATCTCTTTTCGTCCTTTTGTCCCACTGTAAATATCTATCCTTGAGGTTCAATTTAATTACAAAATATTTCGGTTATCTAGATTATAAATACTCCCTTGAGGTATGATAAATACACTTTTGAATTTTGTGTTTGGTTTAGTTTTACCCTCAATAGGTCTGAATTATTGTAAAGTAGAAACAAATGTCAATGGCTGTTGATAATTTTAAAATATAATTTGGTTATTTTGTAAATAGAGAAAACTTAGAATGTCTTCTAAACCTTTTTTTCAGATTTTATTGCAGAATTATACCACTTAGAAAGAGATTGTTACACATCATGTTCACTAGTTTCAATAATTAGGTATTATTTAGTCTGTGCCCAAAAAAAAAATATATTAAGTCTTTGAATTTGGTGGAATTTGACTGTTTTAAATTTTTTCTAAACTTGAATTTGACTGTCTTATTGATGACTTGATTTGTTTCTTTCATGTGCCCTGGTGGGTGATACACTGATTAATCAACATCAGATCCAAATGGTGAGTATCTCTTTCTATCTTTATTTTATTATTTTTACATTTTTTAATTTATGGCAATTTTTCTTACTTTATTTCCTAAATTTGCCCTTTTTGTAACAGGCCCAATGTACTACAACGGAATATATCACCTCTTCTATCAGTACAACCCAGAAGGCGCTGTTTGGGGCAACATAGTTTGGGCCCATTCAGTATCCACAGACCTAATCAACTGGAAAAAGTAGAACACGCAATTTACCCATCAAAGCCCTTCGACAAATACGGTTGTTGGTCTGGATCAGCCACAGTCCTCCCAGGAAACAAGCCCATTATTCTCTACACCGGAATCGTCGACGAAAACAACACCCAGGTCCAAAACTACGCCGTCCCAGCAAACCTCTCCGACCCATATCTCCGCGAGTGGATCAAGCCCGATGACAACCCACTCATCGTCGCGGACCAGTCCATTAACAAAACCTCATTCCGTGACCCAACAACAGCCTGGTTGGGCCGAGATGGCCGCTGGAGAATTGTAATGGGCAGCAGAAGAAAGCACAGAGGGATGACCCATTTGTATAGGAGCAAAGATTTTAAGCACTGGGTTAAGGCCAAGCATCCATTGCATTCTACTGCCAGGACTGGGAATTGGGAATGCCCTGATTTTTTCCCGGTTTCGGTTTCTGGAAAAAATGGGCTGGACACTTCGGTTATGGGCCCAAATGTGAAGCATGTGTTGAAAGTGAGCCTTGATGTAACCAGATATGAGTATTATACTCTGGGGACATATTGGGCCCAAAAGGATAGATATATTCCTGATAAGGATATGGTTGATGGCTGGAATGGGCTGAGATATGACTATGGTAACTTTTATGCCTCAAAGTCATTTTTTGACCCAAGCAAGAATAGAAGGATTGTGTGGGGTTGGGCTAATGAGTCTGATACTACAGAGAATGATATCAAGAAGGGTTGGGCTGGTATCCAGGTACTGTGTTTGATTAAAATTAAGGAATAATTGCAATACTACCCCGAGGTTTAGCTTAATTATAAAAACACCTAACTATCTTTCAAAATTACAAATAGAGGGTGCAATTTGTAAAACAGAAACAAATATCAAGTGGGTATTTGTAATTTTGAAAGATAACTGGGAACTTTTGTAATTAAGCTAAACTTTAAGGTAGTTTTTGTATTTATTACTAAAATTTATTTACTTGGAATTCTTGGTTTTAAATTGCAATTATACTAATCTTATTATTTTTTCTTTTCAGCTTATTCCACGTACAATTGTGCTTGATCCTAGTGGCAAGCAATTGCTACAATGGCCAATTGAGGAAGTTGAAACTTTAAGAAGAAACAAGGTGGAATTGAGCAACCAGAAGCTCTCAAAGGGTGAAAAAATTGAAATTAAAGGAATTACAGCTGCACAGGTATTATTTATTTTCACCCGATATTATCACCGCTCAGCCCCGATTAGTACCCCTGCCTAGGCACTAGGTCCCCTTGTCCGCCTACGCTATTTTCCCGATTAGCCCCCGCTTAACCCCACCCAAGCTCTTCCTAGGCGTTAGGCCAGTCGACCGTCCAACTAGCGTCTAGTTTATATAGGGATAAAAAACACCCCTGCTATTTGGGATAACTAAAAAAACCTAGAGATGTTTTAAAATTACAAAAATCCGCCTCAGATTTGATTTTGTTTAAGGGTTATTGTAATATTTTATAAATATCAAGGTTTTTTTTAAAATATATTTTACTTATGAAGTGGAAAATGTCTTGATTAACCAAGGTATTTTTTGTAATTTTCAAAAATCTCTGGAATAGATTATATGTATATACTTGAAGCTATAGAGGTAACTAATTGTTAGGCATGAATTTTTACATCCATGACAGGCTGATGTGGATGTGACATTCTCGTTCAATAGCTTGGACAATGCTGAGCCGTTTGATCCAAGCTGGGATAGATATGATGCACAAAAGCTTTGCAGCCAAAAGGGATCAACGGTTCAAGGTGGATTAGGACCATTTGGGCTATTGACATTGGCCTCAGAGAATCTGGAGGAATATACCCCTGTTTTTTTCAGAGTTTTTAAGGATCAAAACAAGCATCTTGTTCTTATGTGCTCTGATGCATCCAGGTATGTGTATATTCTTGCATAAATTTACCGGTAAATTTTTCGACCATTCGAAACATTTTATCAAACAATATTTGCAAAAAAACTCTACTCTAAGATCAATAAGATATACAAATGCTAAATTATGCTTCTAATTTTGTTATCAAAAAAATATTCACTAGCGATAATTACAAAACTACCCCAGAAGTTTAGGTTAATTACAAAAAACTCCAATTTCTTTCATATTTACAAATGCCCACTAACTCTCTTTTATAAGGAATAATTATAACAAAATACTTCTGAGATTCGGCTAATTACCAAAAAAAAAATCATGGTTTTTTGAAAATTGCAAAAAAACCCTTCAAGTTTGATTATGTATTGTATTTTTTTCTTCACAAGTATTATAGTTACTTGGGTGGTGTTCGGGTTCGTGTTGGATTTCGGGTTGATTTCGAGTTATGCTTAAATACATCAAAAATTGATTAATACATAAAATAACTATGTTTTAGACAAATTGATAACATCGTGTCAGTCGTGTTCGGGTTTGGGTTTCTCGTGTTCGGGTTTCTCTCAGTAGCTTCGGGTTGCGTTAATTTCGAGTTGTCGTGTTGTGTCAGAAATTGTCACCCCCACTTATACTTAAGACATAATTAATTCTGATGGTTTTTTTGTAATTTTGAAATATTTCTGGTATTTTTGCAACTAGCCCAAACCTAGGGGTGTTTTTTGTAATTTTCCCTTTTTATAATTTACAAATTACAAACTCGGTATAATTAACCTTTTAAAAAAGTTTGTAGCACAAAATCTAGTGTTGTTTATGTTTCTTATGTAATCTCTGTTGACAGGTCCACCTTAATGGACGGTAAGTCCCACATGAAGAATGGGAACAATGCATACAGACCCTCATTTGCAGGATTTGTAAATGTGGACTTGAAAGAAAAAAAGCTTTCTCTCAGGAGCTTGGTAAATAATATACACATAATTATTTCATATTTTTTCTTTTTTTATTCTAAAATTTTATACCTTTCTCTAATTAAAGCTAAAGGTTCTAATTAATTTTCATTGGCTATTATTTTCTTGTAGATTGATAATTCTGTTGTGGAGAGTTTTGGTGAAGGAGGAAAGACTTGCATTACTTCTAGGGTTTATCCAACTCTTGCAATTTATGGAAATGCACATTTGTACGCTTTCAACAATGGGACAGAGACTGTACATATTGAGAGTTTGAAGGCGTGGACCATGAGTAAGCCTCTGCAGATGAACCATTGAGATGCGGAGATGATGGAGACTAAGGACTAATTATGACTTAGGTTTCATTTTTTCCATTTTGATGCTATTTTTAGTTTGGTTTTGTTGAAGTAATGAGGATTTTTGTACATATTTGTGAATGGATTTTAGATTTTAGAGTTTTTAATGAGTATTTTGTTGGGTTTTCTATTTTGATGGTCAGGTTTTTCTTAAACCAGCATTGCATAAAGGACTACTTTGAAGTTTAAACAAGATATTTTCTTTGTTTTTTTGATGGATAAATTGGATGGAAATCGAACTTGGCCTTTCTTAGTCATCTAATATGTATATATTTGAGATAATTGCATTTGGCCCGCCAAACTATTGCGAGTTTTGCACTTTTCCTACTAAACTTAAAGGAGAAGAAAATTAAAGAAAGGGGAAAAACAATAAGAAAACATTCATGATTACTTGATTAGTAATTGCGTCACTTTTAGAAAGTTTTAACCTTATCCAAGTGAGTCTCTTGTAAAGGATGGGGACTTTATTTGCCTAACTTTGAACATTTTATATTTAACTTCCTGGAAATTGACTTGGACCTATCACGAGTTAACACGTGTTTACTTTTGGTTTGTCTATGGGCAAATTACAACAAATTATATAGTTAGAGAGAAGAATACATATTTTACATCATCAAAAAAATTTATTAACATTAATTTTTTATCTATTAGTAAAAGAATTTATCAAACATTTTTAGCTTTAATAAAAGAATTTAAGTGGGCGAGTGTAGTTTGTGGAACTCGTTTAGCCTGCTATTCCTCTACTATTTTATCAATATTAATAATTTACATATTAGTAAACTTTAATATCTTTGGTTCAAACTAAAATTCCATCATATCGTTTAAGTATTTAACTCGTACTAAAATATTTCACCAAATGAAATTCAAATCAAAACAAGACAATTTATCTTCGCTTCTTGATTTATTTGTCATGTATTTACTCTGATATCAATCTCATCTCTAAAGAATTCACTAGCTCAGTACATTAGCATCCTCTAATACGGATAGACAAGTTGTGATGGTTTGTGAACGACACAAATCCAGTCACGGAGAAGCATTTCAGATCATTTTTGCCTGTCACACAATACAGGCATACATTGAGATTAAATAGAAACGTACTCCTTAAAAAACAGGTAAGTAATATTTTACATAGCTTAAACATATATATTGATCACCTTTTCAATAAAAAAACCAATGTGAAGCTTACAACATTTAGCAAATCCCAAGAAGGGATCTATTTCAATTCATTACCCTACAACATTCTGCATTTCCCAACTGTGAACATTTCCACATACTTCTTCCCGTTGGGAGTAAGGCATACATGAAAAGTACAACTACAAAAAGCCAGATAAGCATCACACTGCAGTTGCTAGTTGATCTGTGAAAGAGGTGCGCGAGGTGTAACCGATGGCCTTAATTCCTTCCCTGTAAATGATTCATATGAATGGTTTTCTCGAAATTCTTCTTGAAGGGCTTCCATAGGCATGGCTCGAAGTGACTCAATAGTGCCCTTGCTGGGAATATCTGGCTCGCTTCTAATAGGCGTGGAGCCCGTTGGCTCATAATCCTGACATTTAAGAAAGAAAATGAAAAAGAGAATTATGGTTTCCTTAGCCACTGAACTGAACATGTCACGAATAATTTAAGTTGTTTCAAATCCATCAAACCAGATGAAGCCTCGAGGTAGTTGTTTCTTATATTTCACTAATCTGAACCACTATAGGTTGTAAAATGTATAAAATAGGACTTACCATGTATTTTTGCCTGAAAGTATCGGTCGCATGCTGTTCAATACATGTTGCCTGCTCAGAATGATCTCTCTGAAGGTTCTCAATGGTTTCTGAATGGTTTCTTAATTAAAAGGTAACTATTTAAAGAAAAATGACTACCAAAAATAATGAAATACCAAATATTTATCAATTCTTATTTTTACACATATTATTATTACTTATTATAGTAGATGCGAAAAGGCGAGAAATTTCAACATACTATTTCCAACGACTCTTATTTTAAATATATATATATATATCATATATTTTGTTTTTTTTTATGCTTATTTTTTATTTTCAATATGCAATATGGGTGTCAAACTGATGATCGTAGAAAGACGATTAATTTGATATATACATAAAAAAAGATCAAAAATAAAATAATTATTATTTTACAAAAAAAAATAGATAAAAATAATAATTAATGCAGTCCACACATAGTTTTGGAAAGCTTGTTTTATATAATGCTTTGTTATTATATATACATATGAATTTTCCAAAACTAAAATACTAATTACCAAAATTAACATTACATGTTGTAATTATATTTTACTAATTCTAGAAATGTGTTTTAGGCGGGAAATTTTTTTGATTACTATTTATAAGTGACTTGGTTATTATATATATATAGAGAGAGAGAGAGGGAGAGAGATATGATTTTCAAATATAATGACCATTAATATTAGAATTTAGCACACTTTGTACATTTTGTTTTTCAGTTTTAAAGTAACATTATATGCCTTTTTCATCATATACTATGAATTTATATATTAAGGATTTGAGTTATATCAAAATTTTAAAATATATAAAATAATTCAGAGTTTGTAATTTATCTGAATTGTTTGTAGGTAATTCGTTTTTAAGTTAAAAATATGATATACACTCCAAACACGTGTTTCTAGTATTGTTATAATTTTTAAAAATAAATTAAATTTAAATTTATCTATAAATATATTAGAAGATTAAACTCTAATGATGTATATTGTACGATTCTTAAAGGCATAAAAAATGGAATACATATTCAGTTTTCAGTTCGGTTAATCAAACTGTGAAGACCCCTATATTAGATAATACAAGGGCTAGTTATAAAAATTATCCCGGGAGTTCTGGGTTAATTACCAAAACTATTAAATCCCTTATATTTGAGTTATAGATGCCTTTAGGATTATGAAACATTACCCTGATGGCAAACTGTTTCATTGTTGGACTTGAATTATTAGCTGCTTGTTTGTCGCAACGAATATGGACGTTAGTTGAATCATTTATACTATATAATGTAATATAAATGAGACATTTCTTTTAATTTGAATTAGTTGATTAGCTTCAACGAAATCATACTACACTATTTTAGATACAATCATTATGTACTAATAACAGTAATATCATATGTTCTTATTATAAAAGTCATTTTTTAAAATCAGAAAGTTGATTATTAATTTATTAAATTATTAGCACATAGATTTAATTACTTAGTTAATATTACTTATTTAATATATTAACAAACTCTACTTACATGATGTCTATTAATATTATCCTTATGGTTTGGTTCTTGCAAAAAAAAATGTGTTGATTCACTTTTTTTTTTTTAAAAAAAATACAGTTTTCAGTATTGAATATTAATCAAGTTTGAAAAACTTGAACAAATTATTCAACCATCAAATTAGAAGTAGTATTTCATCATGTATATGCAGAATAGTGTTGAATATAATACTGAGAGGCAACAACAAATTTTTTCGTATGCCCAGTACAGTAACATTTAACATCAAAACATAATGATATAATAGACTATTTATTTTTCTATAGATTTTAGTTTCCCTTTAAGATTTATAATTGCTAGCATATAGGTGAACGTGGATTTTGATGTAATTATATTTTTTATATAAGAAGAAGAGAATTCTTTCAATATGAACTTTTGATTGTTTCTAATGAGAATTGTTTTTTTTAATTCTGAATTATTGTTAATATAAAATTCAAGTAGTAGACTATGTGCTACATAGGGATAATCTTTCAAACACCAAAAGGACTCTGTTTTGTCATGAAAAACTGAATGTAGTAGTCGATACAATCCACTTTGAAGAATGATGACAGAGAAAAGAAATCAACTACGTCTGTGATCTACGCTCGAGCGAAGAATGCATATGAAATAGGAAAAGGAGATGATCAAAAGAAGTAAGTGACATATAACCAAAATATTTGTGGAAGTCTAAATTTTAATTGACAATGAAAGCTACTTTCAAGTATCGAGCACAAATATCTAAAGAAATTACTGAATTCAAATAAGGAATGGACAACGTCGTTTACAAAAATAAAGCAATAGAGGGCTTGATGCAACTTCAATTCGTGTAACAAATTTCTTACAATAGTACTTTCTAATGGTTTCATGGACCCATCTTGATTATTTGTACAATTCAAACCCCAGTGACTTGAAAGAATGCATTTTTGTAAATTGAAGTTAGCTTTAAATTGTTTGTAAGTGATTTCCAAAGGCAATCTTAAAGCTTTTTACATGCATCTTAAACAAAACTTCCCTGTTAGAAACAATTCAAGACTATATATGAGTTTTTGGTCCGTCGTATCTTCACTATATATTTCATATGCATTGTACGATATGTTCGATTTTTATAATAATAAATAAAATTATATCATATAAAAATTCTTTTTAATTAGATTAGTAAAATAATATGATTCACGTGCAACGCACGTGCATTTTACTAGTATATATTAAATGAGCCATTGATTGTAGGGAAACAAAAATTTTAAATTATTTTCAATTCGAGTGTGATATATAATATATCACGCGAAGTGTGATACATGATTCCTTCCATTAAGCGTGAAAGTGAAAAGTAAAATTACATTCATACCCCCAACCTTTTTCAGAACTTTCCTTGCTTTCTATAAAAACCTTCGTCTCCCTCGTCTGAAGCGCTTCAGAGAAGAAAACAAAAAAAAAAATCAAATCACAAAACTTTGCCTCTATCATTGCACAACATGTTGAAGTTGTTCACGAATGCTCTAAATGGGCGCAATTGGAGGGAGACTGATGACATTGCTCAAGTGTTGATAACATTCTCAAGAATTACGGCCATCACTAGAAAACAAGTCAATGCCTCTATCATTTTGAAGGAAGTATATGGGTTTAGAGGCAGAGTCATGTTTCCTAGGTTCATCTGTGGGAGGATGTTCCATAGGCTGAACCACTATGTCGTTGCAAACGGTCTGCTCATTGCTCGCAACCGCCGCCGGAACGACCGGGGAGATTTTCTGATTCCGATTGAGTGAGCTGGGATTATGGGTGCTGGTTTCTAGTTAGTTATATGTAGGATTTCATTTATGCTTTGTAAGAAGTGAATTTTCACATTTAATGAACAATTCTATGCAGCGGTGGTTTCCCCATTTCTACTTTTGTAAGAAGTAAAAGTTTGTTTTCACGTTTAATGAACATTAATTTTCGTCTCGTGTTCTCTGTTATCTTGCTCATTTTGTTAACTAAAAGAAACAAAAAGGAAAAAGGAACAAGTGAACTTCCTTAAACATAACGAAATATTTCAACGTTATTATAAATATTTGATAAGTGTCATTTTGTACATATTTTGTATTATTAATTCAATAGTTTTTGGATTGTTTTGTTAGAAAAATCATAGTTTCTCAAGTATTTCTGTAGCATTTCATCGTGTGATGTGTTTAACATTATAGGTGGAGCAATTTGGAGCAATGTGAAGCCAATATTACTTGAAAAAAGGCAAGAAAATCACTCAACATGACTTGGGGTGTTAAGTAACATGGCCATGTTCAAAAAAGAAGAAAATAAATTGGATAAAAATTGGAAAAAGGGTCCAAAACGGCCAAACCGTGTCACCGAACACGGCCATGTTGAAGGGATCAAAAGAGGAGAAAAATCGCACAAAACAGCCCGAACACGGCCCGGCCGTGTCGTACAACACGCCTGGCCGTGTTGTTTAACACGGCCGTGTCGGGCGTGTTTCGGCATTTTTGTTGCGGCAAGACGGCTGGCCGTCTTTGCCAACACGCATGTCCGGACCTCTTTTTGCAACTTTTTTTGCGGAATTTGGGAAAACTCACCAACCAACCCATTTTGGCCACTTTTGTACACTTTTAACACCATATTTTGTTTGAAACATGTCTCCATGTCCCCTCCCTCATCACTTGAATACAAGAATTCACCAACCAACAAGGAAAATGGGGTGATTGTTTAATAAAAGAGAGTACTATCAATGTATTGGTTGCTATAAAAGCCAGGGTTGAAATTGAGAGAGACATTCATTAGATATTCAGAAATATTCATTGTATTCATTTCATTAAGTAGAATTGGGATCAAGGGGTCTTGGAGAAGAAAGCTTGGGGCAATATTGGAGAAGAAGGCTTGGAGCAACATCATCAATCAAGGAAGAAGTCCATTGAGGTTTTGAGAAAGATAAGTACACCATGTCTACAATGCTTAAATCTTCTTGTGTAATTTACTCTTTTGTCAAAATCATGAGTAGCTAAAATCTTAGTGTTTGAGTGTAATAAACTCTAGAATGGATTTGTGATTAAGGTTTGTATGTTTTTAATAAAATTCTCATGTTTTGTGTGATTCACTCATATCATGCTTAATGAAATGTTTAAGGAAAGTGGTCCTTGCGAGTAGCATCGTTAAGTCATCGTGTCGATGCAAACTCGCCAACTTTACCGTCGCATCGGAATAAGTTCATTCTTTTCATTTGGTACCACCGTCATCCCACCTTTCTTTGGGACCACTTGAACCGGACTTACCCACCATTCACGGAGATTGGATAGATGAGCCCAAAGATCTAGTAGTTTGATTACCTCTGCTTTAACTACCTCTTTCATGTTTGGATTTAAGCGACGCCGAGGTAGAACAACCGGCTTGAAGTTTTCCTCCATCGAATCTTGTGAGTGCAAAAGGAAGGATTGATCCCTCGAATGTCGGAGATTTTCCAAGCGATGGCCTTTTATGTTCCCGTAATATTGCCAACAATCTATCCTTTTGATGAGAAGATAAATTGGAGGAAATAATTACGGGAAGTTTGGCGTTCTCGGCTAGAAATGCATATTCCAAGTGTTCGGGTAACTCCTTCACTCAACAAAGGTGGATCCTCAATGGATGGTTTGATATGCCCCACCTGTGAGTTTTCAATCTTTTCGAACTCTTTACGTGTTCGTTGGTTTGTTTTCCTCCAATGCGAGTACGGATTCCCTAAGAAAGGGGTTTTCATCCGATATACCCGCACTTTGAACAATACAAGTCTCCAAAAATTCGTTAGAAATCATGCTTGGTAGAGAGTTGGTTATCTCCATATCGATAAGATGGGTTGAAAACCGCCTCCAACTTGGAAATTTTGCTTGTCCTCAAGCAATTTTTAAAACAAAGAGATGGGTTGAAAACAAAAAGAGATATCTATTTTCACAATTTCGACATGATTGAAGTGAACTGCTAACCTTTTCCTTCCCAATTAAGTCAATGCATCCGTTTTTCAAATCAACCAATTTGTAAAAAGAGAGTGACTTCAATAATTGGAATCGTTCAAAACATCACAAATTGTCATATCACGAAAAATTTGTCGTTCATATGCTTAGATCAAATACAAAAATGTAATGATAAAAGGAGAAGTCCAAAACTCGGGTCTTTTCAATTTTTTTTTTTTATATTGCAAATATTATTATAAAATCAGGACATTTTTGAGGCAAACTTCCACTAGGTTTAAATTTTGAATGTCTTTTCAAAAACTCCTAAGTGTCCCATATTCATATTTGTGTCGCCGTTTTACGTAAGAGACAAACATGGGGCTCATGAATGCTCCTAGTTACTAAGCAACAACAAACAGAGGAATATAACCTCGATTTGTCCCTTTATATAACAGTATTAGCACATTTTTTTTTTTCGTTTTTTTTTTCAGCATATTTTTTTTTTCCGTTTTTTTTTTAAACCCGAGTTGTGGTTTCTCTAGTGATCATGACACAAAGTATCTAGATTTAAGCAAAGTCCAAGCTAACTTCATGACATTAAACTCTTTTGGCCAAATTCATCCTTTTACTAGAGTCACGCAGTTTAAAAACATTTTGGCAATTTGAGTTTTCAAAAAGATGACTTTTTCGGGATAAAAATGGTCATAACCAATCCACAACTAACCTATCTAATTGTAAAAAAAAAATTACCTCATGTTTGTTTGCAAGATATTGATAAGGTGCGTAAAAAGAAAACGAAATATCCACAAAGAAAGCTAAAACACGCAAAGCTAAAGAAAATAGTCCAAATCCAAGCGTTCTAACAAATCTCGCCACCCCCAACTTCAAGGGTCACATTGTCCCCAATGTGAAGAGGAGATGGGATACAAAATGGAGCAAAGGAAAGCGACAACTAAGACAAAGACAAATACGACCTTATGACGGTGGTGGGAAGTGTCCTTGAGAGAGGTGCCATTGATGGAGTTGAGAGAAAAGGGCATTTTGTTGTTGTTGGTCCTCTCGAATATCCCTAATGACGCCAAATTGCTGCTCCATCATTTGTTGTTGTCGGTCAAGCATATTCTCACTGGCGTTCGAGCATCGTTTGTTGATATGATAGCATGTCTCTTTGGTGTTGTTGCTCTGTAGAATAGCTTGAAGATTGACTTGTTCATGCGGTGGCGGTGGTGGTGGTGGGTGAGATGAAGGAGTATGGGGTGGTGAACCCCTTGGAGGAGATGGGGATTCGGGAGCATCATCCTCTATGGGAGGTAGTTCAAGGCGACCACAGCATCCTCCGGATTGTGTCGCATACCCATCAACCAATTGTCACGATTACGAATTGTAGTTCGTCTTGCCTCGGGAAGTAATAGTCGTTGGGATGTATGTCGAAAAAGCAAGCAAAATTGATCATTGATTCTTTCAATTAATTTTATAGCAATACATACCTCGAGATCAATACGCGTGCTTCCTCGCTTGTTGTAAATCCGTTAAGTCATGCTCGAAGTGAAGAGCAATTGGAGTGATTAGGCCTCCAACAAGAATTTTACTACATTCGCCCCGCCCGACTTTCGAAAATGGCGTGCTAAGTGAGACCCTGTGTCAAGTGTTTTGCCATAGACCATAGCCCATAAAAAACAGTGGTTCGTCCTTCCTCAAATTCCCGTCACTTTCCCCCCTACCGAAAAGTGTGCTAGCCATCACACGATGCATATAACGAAAACAAGGATTTATTACGCGTGATACTTTAGCACGAGAAGCAACATAGTCATATGAAGGAGCTATTTCATTCCAAAATCGTTGTGCATTAAAGTCGCTAGGAAAACGTCTGTTACCATCAATTGGAAGACCATATATTTGATTGAAGTCGGCAAGAGTCAATGTATACTCTTGATTGAACAAGCGAAAAGAGATGAGGCCGTCCCTAGCATGAGTTCCCGTGAGGATTTCGGCGTTAAATGAGCTAAGGAATTCCAGTGTGACGCGCTCATAAGTTGGTGCTTTCGCACCCATGAATTGTCCCCACCCAACTTGTTCAAACATCCAATCAATATCTTCTTGTAGCCCAAGAGTCTCTAATGTCGTGGCGTCCGGATACCTGGTGTTGTGCAATGGTTTACTCAATAATTGTTGATATCGGGTTGCTTGCTCGTCATCCCGGAATAGAATGCCGTGACGATTACTTGGTGGATTAGCCCGGGAGGGGCGGCGAGAGCCAGAGGGTCCCCCAGACCCGGAAGGAGCAGTAGAGCGGCTGCGTTTTGACATAGTAATCCTGAAAAAGAAACTTCAATAACAAGCAAGGATAAACCCATGATAGCCACAACAAAGAAATGATTTCTACAGATATGTTTATGAAACTCGAGTAGCAAGGTTCGTGGGAATGACCAACAAATGCAACAACCAAGTATGCCTCAATGGTAATTGTCACACTTTTAAATCAACATGGTCAACATTCCATAAGGAGGTGTATCCATATATAGGCATAATATAATTCCATCAAGTAAACAATAACAATCCGTATATGAATAAGATCACCAATTTCGACCATCAATAGACAAGACATGAATTTGATTACAACAACGAGAATGTCTATCGAATAAAATTATAGCCACAAATTCCCTCAAAATTCTCATTTCGTCTATTCAAGAAATAATTAGTGAAATTCATATGAGAAATGTCCAATGACCCAAATTCATCCTAGAAATTCAATAAGCATCCTTAATTGTAACACAAAAAAAATTAGGCACACAAACCCCTAAAAAAAAATTCTAAATTAAATTGAAATCACAAAATCCTAAATAAGGGAAATTACACACATATATGAATAAGTTGAAATCACAAGAACAATAAAAAAAAATTATAAGCAAATTCATACCTTAGATAAAGACCCACAAGAGAGATGTCAAAACCCACAAAATTCCCAATTTTTTTTTGAAAAATCAATCGGTAGAAGTGTTTGTAATGAAGACAAGATGGTGTTTTTGTGGAATAATCTAAGTCTAAAGGGAAGATTGAGGTGAATTTGGGGGAAATTTTGGTGAAAAAGAGGGGTTTTTAGGGTTTTGAAATGAAAATAATCGAAAAAAACTGACCCAAATCGACCCCTTCCCTGTTTTTTAACAGCCCGGACACGGCCGTGTCGGGCGACACGGCCTGGCCGTGTTCCGGGCTGTTTGTTGGAAAAAAACATTTTGGGCCCGAACACGGGCGTGTCGGGCGACACGGCCCGGCCGTGTTCGGGCCAATTTTCATTTTTTTTAAGGAAAAAATGGGAAATTTTTTGACACGGCCATGTCGGAAGACACGGCCCGGCCGTGTTCCGAGCTGTAATTTTTTTTTTTTATAATCCCGAGTAAAAAAAATGAATCCTAAGTAAAAATTTGAAACAAATTGACACAAAAATCATCGGGTTGCCTCCCGGGTAGCGCTTTTTAATGTCATATACCGGGTGATTCACCTCTAATTGTGTGATGTATTTGGGAGATCCTCAAGTTTGAGGAATCTCTATACTTATCATCGATGGTGCCCCAAAATAAAGCTTGAGACGGTGTCCGTTTACCTTAAAGGTGCCCATTTCCTTGTGTGTAATTTCGATAGTTCCGTAAAGGAAACACTTGAGTAACAGTGATGAATGGCCCGACCACCTGGATTTTAACTTACCGGAAATAGGTGAAGTCGGGAGTTGAATAGTAACACCGATCACCCTTGAATTCCCTCGTGTGCTTAATGTGCTTGTCATGCCATTGTTTCGTTCGTTCCTTGTAAATTTTCGAATTCTCGTATGCCGAATTTCGCCATTCTTCGAGTTCGTTAATCTGCAATAAACGGTTATTTCCGCGCACTTGACAAGTCATAATTAAGCATTTTAATAGCCCAAAAGGCTTTATGTTCAAGCTCAACCGCAAATGACATGCTTTACCATAGACGAGTCGGTATGGGGTAGTCCCTATTGGCGTTTTGAAAGCCGTTCTATAAGCCCAAAGGGCATCATCGAGTTTGAGGGACCAATCCTTGCGAGAGTGCCCAACCGTTTTTTCCAAAATTCGTTTTAGTTCGCGGTTGGACACTTCGACTTGACCACTAGTTTGGGGATGATAAGCGGTCGCGACTCGGTGTGTGACACCATAACGCTTTAAAACCTTATCAAATTGATTATTACAAAAGTGAGTGCCTCTATCGCTAATGATGGCTCGTGGTGTACCAAACCGGGTAAAAAGTTTTTTTGAGAAAATGCACCACCACTCGAGCATCATTTTTAGGTAAAGCTTGAGCCTCTACCCACTTAGACACGTAGTCAACGGCTACCAAAATATATTTATTGCCAAACGACGGGAAAAGGTCCCATAAAATCAATACCCCAAACATCAAAAATTTCACAAACACGTATACCGTTTTGGGGCATTTCATTTCTTCGAGAAATATTCCCTGTTCGTTGACAACTATCACAAGTTTCAACATACCGTTTTGCGTCCTTAAAAAGTGTAGGCCAATAAAAACCCGACTCAAGGACCTTGCGTGCCGTAGTATTTGCTTGATAATGTCCACCAAAGGTGGGTCCTTTGTGACAATGATTCAAAATGGAGATGGTTTCGGAAGTGCAACACACCTTCGTATGATTTGATCCGCACAAACTCGGAAGAGGTGGGGATCGTCCCAAATATAATACTTGAGGTCCGAAAAGAATTTCTTCTTTTGTTGATGGGTCATCCCTTTTGGGAGAATTTTTCCCTGCAAGATAATTAGCGAAATCGCAAACCAAGGAATATCAATTGAAATTGAGTTAAGGGCAAAGAGTTGCTCATCCGGGAAAGAATCGTTGATATGTCCATTGTGTTGCTCATCGGTGCTTGGAGTGCTCAAGCCGAGATAGGTGGTCGGCGGCAAGATTTTCGGCACCCGTTTATCTTTGATCTCCACATCGAATTCTTGGAGTAAGAGAACCCATCGAATCGAGTCGTGGTTTTGCGTCATTTTTGTCGAGCAAATAGCGTAAAGCGAGTGATCCATATAAACAATGACTTTGGATAGAATCAAGTATGACCGAAATTTGTCAAAGGCGAAAACCACCGCAAGTAGTTCCTTTTCGGTAGTTGTATAGTGGGATTGAGCAGATTCAAAGTCTTACTTGCATAGTAAATTGGCCGGAAATGTTTATCTTTTCGTTGCCCAAGTACCGCTCCTACCGCATAGTCACTAGCATCACACATGAGTTCGAACGGTTGAGACCAATCCGGAGCCACCATGATGGGAGAAGTGGTGAGTTTTTCTTTCAAAGTGTTGAATGCTTGGAGACATTCATCGTTGATATAAAAACTCGCATCCTTTTCTAAAAGCGAGTAAGCGGCCGGGCGATTTTGAAAAATCTTTGATAAAGCGCTGTAAAACCGGCGTGCCCCAAAAAGCTTCGGATAGCCTTCACCGAGGCGGGCGGTGGCAATTTGGAAATTGTATCAACTTTCGCTTTGTCAACTTCAATTCCCCTGCAAGAAATTTTATGCCCCAAAACAATACCTTCTTGTACCATGAAGTGGCACTTTTCCCGATTAAGTACCATGTTAGTCTCTTCGCAACGAACAAGGACTTTTTAAGATTTGCAAGACAAAGATCAAATGAATCCCCAAAAACCGAAAAGTCATCCATGAAGACTTCCATGATTTCCTCTACAAACTCGTCGAAGATGGCAAGCATACAACGTTGAAAAGTTCTTTGGTGCGTTGCACAACCCAAAAGGCATGCGTCTATAGGCGAAATCACCGTAGGGACAAGTGAAAGTGGTTTTCTCTTGATCCTCCGGTGCTATCGGGATCTGAAAATAACCGACATGCCATCAAGGAAGCAATAATAGAGGTGACCGGATAAGCGTTCAAGCATTTGATCAATAAAAGGTAAGGGAAAGTGGTCCTGCGAGTAGCATCGTTAAGTCGTCGTGTCGATGCAAACTCGCCAACTTTATTCACGTTACGCATCGGAATAAGTTCATTCTTTTCATTTGGTACCACCGTCATCCCACCTTTCTTTGGGACCACTTGAACCGGACTTACCCATTCTTGTCGGAGATTGGATAGATGAGCCCAAAGATCTAGTAGTTTGATTACCTCTCGCTTTAACTACCTCTTTCATGTTTGGATTTAAGCGGCCGAGGTAGAACAACCGGCTTGAAGTTTTCCTCCATCGAGAATCTTGTGAGTGCAAAAGGAAGGATTGATCCCTCGAATGTCGGAGATTTTCCAAGCGATGGCCTTTTTATGTTCCCCGTAATATTGCCAACAATCTATCCTTTTGATGAGAAGATAAATTGGAGGAAATAATTACGGGAAGTTTGGCGTTCTCGGCTAGAAATGCATATTCAAGTGTTCGGGTAACTCCTTGGCTCAAAGGTGGTGGATCCTCAATGGATGGTTTGATATGCCCCACCTGTGAGTTTTCAATCTTTTCGAACTCTTTCTCGTCATTCATTGGTTTGTTTTCCTCCAATGCGAGTGCGGATTCCCTAAGAAAGGGGTTTTCATCCGATATACCTGCACTTTGAACAATACAAGTCTCCAAAAATTCGTTAGAAATCATGCTTGGTAGAGAGTTGGTTATCTCCATATCGATAAGATCAATAGCAAAACAGAGTCATCTTTATCTATCGTATTTTTCATTGATGTAGCGATTTTAAAAATGACTTGTTCATCTTCGACTCTTAAAATTAGTTTGCCATCATGCACGTCAATGATTGCCTTAGCAATAGCTAAAAATGGACGCCCTAGGATCAAAGGGACTTCGACATCTGTATGCATATCAAGAATTACAAAATCGACGGAAATATAAACTTATCGACTTTGACCAAAACATCTTCAACAATGCCTCTAGGATATTTAATAGATCCGTCGGCTAATTGCGGGCTCATCCTAGTTGGTTTTGGCTCCCCTGAGACCCATTTGTTTGAATAAATCATAAGGCATCAAATTAATGCTAGCCCCTAGATCCGCCAATGCCCGATCAACGATCAATTACCGACATGACAAGGAATAGTGAAACTCCCGGATCTTTGATTTTCTGAGGTAACTTGTTTTGCAAAATTGCCGAGCATTCCTCATTTAATTGCACCATGGATATTTCTTCAAGCTTCTTCTTATTTGAAAGAAGATCTTTTAGGAACTTGGCATATTTTGGCATCGTGAAAGGGCTTCAACAAAAGGAATATTAATGTGCAACTGTTTAAATAAATCCAAGAACTTACCAAATTGGTCGTCATATTTGTCCTTACGCAATCGACTTGGATACGGAATAGGTGGTTGGAATTCCGGTACCATTTTCTTTGTTTCCTTGGATACTGTTCGTCTTTTTGTTGTATGGGCGTGGGTTCGTCCTCCCGCATCCGTCTTGTCTAGTTTTGTTCCACTCCTTAGAGTAATTGCTTTTACCTGTTCTCTTGGATTTGGCTCGGTGTTGCTAGGTAAGCTCCTTGTGGCCTTTCGGAGATCATTTTGGCAATTTGACCAATTTGATTTTCCAAGTTGCGAATGGATGCTTCTTGGTTCCTTAAGGATGTTTCGGTGGCCGTGAAAGCGGTTTCCGTTGTTTGGACGAATTTGGACGATAAGTCCTCCAAACTTGGTTTTCGCGGTTGGAAACCGGGAGGTGCATAAATTGGGGAGTGCGTTTGGATTAGGCTTGTTGACCTTGGTTTCCCCAACTAAAGTTCGGTGTTGGCGCTAACCTGGATTATAAGTGTTCTTTGAAAGGATTATTTTGAAAGGGTCGAGATTGATTACCTAGATAATCCACTTGTTCATGCGGCGGTATCGCGTGAGGGCAATCTTGGTGGTTGTGCGATCCTCCACAAGTCTCGCATGAGAAGGCTTGTTGTGGTGGTGGTTTTGGAGCGGCCAACCCGTCGATTTTCTGAGTTAGAGCTTCGACCTGTGCGGCTAGTGTCACCACCGCGTCCGCATTATATACTCCCACCGACTGTTGGTTTTTCCTCGTCACGGATTGCCATTGATAGCCATTCATGGCCATTCCTTCTATGAGATCTTGGGCGGCTTCGGGTGTTTTATTATTCAATGTTCCCCCTGCCGCCGCATCAATCATCTGCCTTGTCGATGAGAGCAACCCATTGTAAAATGTTTGGACTTGCATCCAAATGGGAAGACCATGATGTGAGCATTTTCGCAGCAATTCTTTGAATCTCTCCCAAGTGTCGTACAAGGTTTCATCGTCCTCTTGAGTGAATGAAGAGATCTCATTCCTCAATCGTGCGGTTTTAGCGGGTGGGAAATACTTTAAAAGGAATTTTTCCGCCATAATGCTCCATGTTGTGATTGTTCCCTTCGGTAAAGTGTTTAGCCATTGTTTAGCCCGTCCCCGAAGAGTAAATGGGAACAAGCGTAAACGGATGGCATCGTCGGAGACTCCATTTATTTTGAAAGTATCGCAAATTTCGAGGAAATTCGCGATATGATTATTTGGATCTTCATCTGGTAAGCCGTCGAATTGGACAAATTGTTGCACCATTTGAATGACATTCGGTTTGATTTGAAATTATTGGTACCGCAACAATGGGCCTTACGATACTAGGCGATGTCACCGTCCATAGATGGCTTAGCGTGGTAAATCGTACATGGTTCTTTGTTGTTCATCCGCCATATCGGGATCCTTGCTTTCGTTAGTATCCTCCTCGTGGTATGTACTAATACTTTCCTCTGTGTTGCTTCTTTGGCGGTCTCGCGCTTCCCGATTCGGCGAGTAGGCATGCATGCATGTAGTAAACAAGGAGGATAAGTATAATCCAAGACTTACAAAGATAGATACCTAGAAAGACAATTGATAAAAATAAAAAAATGATTAAATTAACAAAAATAAGGTGTTCTTAATATTACAATCCCGAACGGCGCCAAAAACTTGATGGCTCAAAAACTACCTTTAAAACCGTAGGCAAGTGCACCTATCGTTTTATAGTATAGATTATTAGTCACAGTGTCATTCCCACGAGGATTGTAAGTACTAATAATTACCGTCTTTTTGTTATTTAATCTAACAATTTTCAGAGTTTTTGTTTGATGAAAAAGGAAAACAAATTATAAATTGTAAAAATGAAGTAAAATTTGTAGAATAAGAAATCAAGAGATAAAAGTGTGTTTGAATGTAAATCCCTCTAGAATGTTTTTGTGATTAGACAAGTTAAAAATTCAACCATAAGCCCTTAAGCAAAAACCAACCTCTTTTAATAAAATCTCATGCTATGTGGACCGTAGAAATTCCCGATTTAAGTTAATCCCTTTCTCAAGGCGAAAAACTCCTAATCTCAAGTTGATTAACTGAAATCTCTTTCTAGTTAAAACCCCCAAGATTGCATTATAACGATTTTTGAATTCCCATATTATGTTTGACCCTAATCCAGAAGATTTATGTTGTCCTATATCTAGGATTGCATGCAACTCTTTTCACTTATACAATTTCTTTTTCACCATAAATCTTTCAATTACCCGATGAAGAAAAGATATCAAATCAATATACCGGAAATATTAACTTGAATGAGATAAGCATGATATGAGTGAATCACACAAAACATGAGAATTTTATTAAAAGAGGTTGGTTTTTGCTTAAGGGCTTATGGTTGAATTTTTAACTTGTCTAATCACAAAAACATTCTAGAGGGATTTACATTCAAACACACTTTTATCTCTTGATTTCTTATTCTACAAATTTTACTTCATTTTTACAATTTATAATTTGTTTTCCTTTTTCATCAAACAAAACTCTGAAAATTGTTAGATTAAATAACAAAAAGACGGTAATTATTAGTACTTACAATCCTCGTGGGAATGACACTTTCGGTACTCAATAATCTATACTATAAAACGATAGGTGCACTTGCCTACGGTTTTAAAGGTAGCTTTTGAGCCATCAATATTTTATTTAAGAAACCTCGATCCGTTCATCCTCAACTATTGCGAGACCAAAAAACAATTAACAGATATTCAAAAAGGCTTTACAAATGGAAATGTTCAAGCTGAAATATGATTGAAGTCATTGAAATACAATTAAAGAAGAATGACAAAAATGTTGTATTTATAGGAAAGTATTAGAAGTTATAGGAAGTTTTTTAAAGATCAGTGATAGATATGTTGCGCATTTCTAAGAAAATGTTGGAAATTTTATAAGAATGGTTGAAAAATGTTGAAAATATATATAATAGAGCATTTTAAGGAAAGGTTGAAAAATATTTTTTGAAACAAATTTAACGAAGAAATTTATAAAAAAAATTAATGATAGTGAGAACAAAGTCTTCTGTAAGTATTTTAATAAAAACCTAAGTAGGATTTACTTAGAAGTATTCTTAAAAAATTTGGAAACAATCGTATAATAGTTTTATATCATCGAATGACTTAGTTCCCCACCCTCCATTTGAGAAAACGACAAGTAAAATAAGGGTAAGGGGAAAAAGGTCTAATTTGTAACAACAAACTTGATTAAAATTATTACACTTGCTTTGCAATATCTTTCAAATTATAATTCTACTATATTCATGTTCAGCTAAGATGGGTTGAACTTGATGAACTTTTAAGCTCAAATAGAGAAGTCGAGGATTTAATGAGTTTTCCTCCCTAACACCTTAAAGTGTTCAAGTTTTGTGGCTATTATGGCCACACAAGTTTTTGAATTAGTCAGACACATTGTGGCCACAATGCCATTGCAAACGGTCTGTTCATTGCTCGCAATCTTTGCCGGAATGATTGGGGGAGATTTTCTGATTCCGACTGAGTGAATTGGGGTTATGGGTGCTGGTTTCTAGTTAGTTCTATGTAGGGTTTCATTATGCTTTGTAAGAAGTGAATTTTCACATTAAATGAACAGTTCTATGCAGCGGTGGTTTCCCCGTTTCTACTTTTGTAAGAAGTGAAAGTTTGTTTTCACGTTTAATGAACATTAATTTTCATTTCGTGTTCTTAATTTTTGTTTCGTGTTCTCTTTTATCTTGCTCATTTTGTTAACTAAAAGAAACAAAAAGGAAAAAGAAACAAGTGGACTGCCTTAAACATAACGAAATATTTCAACGTTATTATAAATATTTTATTTAAGAAACCTCGATCCGTTCATCCTCAACTATTGTGAGACAAAAAAACAATTAACACATATTCACAAAAGCTTTACAAATGGAAATGTTCATAATAATGTGAAATATGATTGAAGTCACTGAAATACGATTAAAGAAGAATGACAAAAATGTTGAATTTATAGGAAAATATTGAAGTTATAGGAAGTTTTTTAAAGATTAGTGATAGATATGTTGCGCATTTCTAAGAAAATGTTGGAAATTTTATAAGAATGGTTGAAAAATATTGAAAATATATCTAATAGAGCATTTTGAGAAAAGGTTGAAAAACATTTATTGTGTACATATGTTCAATAAATATTTTTTTAACCTTTTTTCCATATTGAAATCGCACCTTACGTCTTTGCATGGAGTAGCTACACTTTCTTGTGTACATATTGTCATCTCTATTTTTTCCATATTGAGAAAAATCCAATCTTTATTAGAAGAATTGAATGGCTTGTGTTTGTAATGAAGGCCAATAAAAATGAGGGAGACATCGTAGAATAGCTTGAAGAAGTAAATGAAAAAAGTGTGGAGAGAAAAAAAAAAAAGACTAGGCAAGACTAAGCATGACGATCTGGTAATAATAAAAATATGTATTATTTGCCTCTGTTTTCAAGGGCGATCTCGGTGTGTTTTTCTGGAGTTTATTTTAGTATTTACTCCTATGATGGTGTGTTTGTTATGTTCATCTTTTAGTTTACTCCTGTGAACTTGCCCTTGTTTGTTTTGTAATTTTGCCCTTGCTGGAGTTCTTTTATTTTTTGGGTACTCTTGGTGTGTTTTTCTTAGTTTACTCGAATATATTTAGCATTTTTCAATTAGTCTGTTTTTCTTTTTTCTGTTGTTTTATTTTTCTGGTCTTAGTGTGTTTTTCTTAGTTTACTCGAATTGATCCTTGTTTACTGAAATAAATTATTATGTTATATTTTTTTTTTGAAGGGGTAATGGCAAATATACAATTCTGTGATGACCCCTTCTTCCAACAGGTACGATTTAATTTTTTTTAATTTCTAATTATTACCTTATAAGCATCAAAGTTTTGTGTAGTAATTATGAATAAAGTTCTATCAAATTGGTACTGTTTCATTAGAAATTTGGAATAACAGCTATCTTTGTCATCGATATTCATCTTTCTCAAGATTTACCATCATGAAGTAGATACTTTGATAAAATAAAAATTACCCTCAATGCATTGATTCTGTTGTAGATTTGTAGTACTAGATGTTAAATTCTGAATTTGAATAATGAATGTATTTTTTATATAAAAAAAGTCATTAAAACTTATGATATTAAAATTACAAATATATATATATATATATATATAGCTAGATAAAGAAAACCAATGGACAGTAAAAATATATTGTAACTAACAATTTTGATTAATTTGAGTACAAACAAATATATATAGCTAGATAAAGAAAACCAATGGATGGTACAAATATATTGTAACTAACAATTTTTATTAATTTGAGTACAAACAAATATATATATGTATATATATATATAGAGAGAGAGATCTCCATAATTTTTATATATATATATTCTTTTTTATTAAACTAAATAAAAATGTATTTCGATAAATTTTGGACTCGTAGGATAAACATGAATAATTTATTTTTATTCAATCTACATATATATATATGTGTGTAGCTTAATCAAATTTGGGATATACTTATTATCTTTATTGAGAAGAATTCTAATTTTATTTACTTTAATTCGATACTATTTTTTCTGTAGAAACTAAAACTATTAGAAAATTTAAAATATTTCAAAAATTATGATAGAAAAAGACATTTTTTTAATATAAAAGGAAAATTACCATATAAATAAACGAACAAATTAATGCTAAGCAAATATCACAAGTTCTCCTTCTCAAAAAAATAAAAAAAACATCATAAGTTCTTAGTTATCAGTAACACCAACAAAATTGGTTCAATAGAAACCCCAAAAAATCCCCAAAAATTCCGCAAAAAAATAATATATGTATTTTATTGGTGGAGTTGTTTCAGGCTGAGTTTTGCTGGCTATTGACTAATCCTGATGCTTTGCTGTCTGTCCGTGATCAAGGGCGAACGAGTATATTTTCATAAATAGTTTTATTACCATTCTTGTTTTTTCCTCTCTTAAATGTGAGTTTGTTTTTTAGATTGCTGTTATGCCTTTCCGATCATTGATGCCATGTATGTGGAACAACGCAAACAAGAAATACCTCAACAAGCCTCAGCTCAAGAATTACTTGACTATTTGCATAAATACAGACCTTATGGACCGGTTCCAGATGTTATTCCGCCAGAAGGGCTGCCGAACAACTATAAGAATGCTTTTAAATATATTCAAGAGCATGGTCTATGCACTTAGGCCCAATACCCTTACAAGGCTAAACATGTGGGTTGTAGAGTTCCTGATATGAATCTGGTAAGTGAAATATATTTTTATATTTGAGTCTTTAATTAGCTTTTATTCAGTTGTTAATAATTATAATGTTTTTGTATTTGAGCCTTAATAGTTTGCATTTTATTCACTTGTAGGATTTTAAAAATTTTATCAAGGAATTTGGACACATTAATGGAGGTGGAAGCCAGAATCAAGTTATTGAGAAGTTGCGTGAACATCCTCCCGCAGGATCCATTTGTCTAACTCCCAGTTTCAAAAAATGGAAACATAGTGTAAGTCAAAAATGCTTTATTTATATACTAGTAATCAATTTTTTTTACTGAGTTTCAATGTTAAAGGATGAAGTTTACAATCCTGAAGCAAAATAGGTCAATAAGATGAATGAGTACAAAGAAAGAAGCAACGAACACGTTAAGAAATCGTCATCTTACGGGTTTCATGCCTTGACAATACTTTCTTGTGTACATATTGTCATCTCCACTTTTTCCATATTGAAAAATATTTATTAAAACAAAATTTAACGAAATATATTGTACACAAGAAATTGGAGATGACAATATGTACACAAGAAAATGTAGAAAAATATTTATTGAAACAAAATTTAATGAAGAAATTTATAAAAAAGTAATAATAGTGAGAAAGTTTTCTGTAAGTATTTTTAATAAAAACCTAGGTAGAATTTACTTAGAGTATTCTTAAAAAATTTGGAAACAATCGTATAATAGTTTTATATCATCGAATGATTTAGTTTCCCACCCTCCATTTGAGGAAACGACAAGTAAAATAAGGGTAAGGGGAAAAAGGTCTAATTTGTAACAACAAACTTAATTAAAATTATTACACTTGCTTTGCAATATCTTTCATATTATAATTCTACTATATTCACGTGCAGCTAAGATGGGTTAAACTTGATGAACTTTTAAGCTCAAATAAAGAAGTCGAGGATGCAATGAGTTTTTCTCCCCGACACCTTAAAGTGTTCAAGTTTTGTGGCTATTATGGCCACACAAGTTTTAGAATTAGTCAGATACATTGTGGCCATTGTGCCGTTGCAAACGGTCTGTTCATTGCTAGCAATCGCCCCCGGAACGATTGGGGGAGATTTTCTGATTCCGACTGAGTGAATTGGTGTTATGGGTGCTGGTTTCTAGTTAGTTCTATGTAGGGTTTCATTATGGTTTGTAAAAAGTGAATTTTCACATTAAATGAACAGTTCTATGTAGCGGTGGTTTGCCCATTTCTACTTTTGTAAGAAGTGAAAGTTTGTTTTCACGTTTAATGAATATTAGTTTTCGTTTTGTGTTCTTAATTTTCATTTCGGGTTCTCTGTTATCTTGCTCATTTTGTTAACTAAAAGAAACAAAAAGGAAAAAGGAAGAAGTGGACTACCTTAAACATAACGAAATATTTCAGCGTAATTATAAATATTTTATATAAGAAACCTCGATCGGTTCATCCTCAACTATTGCGAGACCAAAAAACAATTAACAAATATTCACAAAAGCTTTACAAATGGAAATGTTCAAGATAATGTGAAATATGATTGAAGTCACTAAAATACGATTAAAGAAGTATGACAAAAATGTTGCATTTATAGAAAAATATTAAAAGTTATTGGAAGTTTTTTAAAGATCAGTGATAGATATGTTGCGCATTTCTAAGAAAATGTTCGAAATTTTATAAGAATGGTTGAAAAATGTTGAAAATATATCTAATAGAGCATTTTAAGGGAATGTTGAAAAATATTTATTGAAACAAAATTTAACGAAGAAATTTATAAAAAAATTAATGATTGTGAGAAGAAAGTCTTCTGTAAGTATTTTTAATAAAAAAACTATGTAGAATTTACTTAGAGTATTGTTAAAAAATTTGGAAACAATCGTATAATAGTTTTATATCATCGAATGATTTAGTTCCCTACCCTCCATTTGAGGAAACGACAAGTAAAATAAGGGTAAGGGGAAAAAGGTCTAATTTGTAACAACAAACTTGATTAAAATTATTACACTTATTTTGTATCTTTCATATTATAATTCTACTATATTCATGTGCAGTTATGACAATTGCCGCTCGAGGATCCTGGGCCGACATTTCACATGCTATATCTCAGTCCAATTTATCGAGTTATCAAGATGATACTCGAAATACTAAAAAGACAAATGCAATTGCTGTTCGAAAATGCTCTAGAAATAAACGCCTTTCATTTAAATTGCATTCTTAAGTTATTTTTGTTGTTTTTTCTATAGTTTAGTATTATTTTTCCCTTTGCTACCTGATCGGCTTGTGTTCAGGACTTTTTCCTTTATTTTTATATATTTTTATTTAAATTTTAAAAAATATCAAATAGAGAAGTCGAGGATACAATGACTTTTCCTCCCCAACACCTTAAAGTGTTCAAGTTTTGTGGCTATTATGGCTACACAAGTTTTTAAATTAGTCAGATACATTGTGGAGAATTGTGTCGCGCTTGAAAAAATATTTATGGATCTATGTGATTGATTATTATACCATGAACCAATGGATAGTGATGCTTAGATGAATCAGACGCAGAACAACAAAATACAAGAAAATGTGCGAAACAACTGTTTAAAAGAAAATTAACTCAGTGCATCAAGTTGTTTATTATTTAACTTATCTGAATTTCTTTTTGGAAGCATTGATGACATTTATATGATCACTTGTTTAGTTTAATTTTTAGCGCCTAGCAATTTCTACAACCTTGTTTGAAATACAAGTATTTGTGATGAAAATAATAAATTTTAGATATCATTAATTGGTCTTATTTCTGTTTTTTGAGTATGTTGTGCCTCTCTAAGAATAATGTTGGAAGTTTTTGGAAAGATATTTAATAGAGAGTTCTAATAAAGTTAGAAAAATATTTATAGAAACAAAATGTCACGAATAAACTTCTAAGAAATTCATGATACCGAGAAGAAAGTTTTCTAGAAGTATTTTCAATAATACCTAAGTAGAATTTATCTAGAGTATTCTTGGAAAATTTGGAAACAACCGTATAATAATTTCCTGTCATCAAATGATTTAGTTCTCCAACCCTCCATTTGAATAAGAGACAAGTATAAGTAAGAGTGAGAAAAAAATGTCTAATTTGTAACAACAAACTTGATTAAAATTATTACATTTGTTTCTAATACCTTTCATATTCTAATTCTACTATTTTATATTAGAAGCGTCTATTATACATTGTACCACTATTAAATACTTTTTTCTATTATACACTCTTCCAAATCTTAATACTTTATATATTTTTTTAAATATGTCATTCTCTTTATTTTTGTTTTGGGGAAATGTAATTAGTTTCAAATTTAATCTGGCAATAAATATATGGCAGTTGAAAAGTTGTAATATTGTATTTGGCATCAAATCACCAATACATTGGAATTTACAATGTTTGGCAGTATTTATGAATTGTGATGATGAATAAATTATTATTTTATTAGTTTTCATTTTAATAGTAAGGTTTTATTTTTTAATTTTTAAATTACTACAATAATTTTGGATATAAATTGAATATATTTGAATTTATCAATGATTTGTGTTTTTATTATAATAACCTTTTGTGAGGCCCCAAATTTTAACAACGTGAGATACGGTGTTATGTAGTGATTATTTATTCGGCTATGTATCACAAACCTATTATTAATGAAACGCGACTCTACTTTTATTTATTTCTTCCAACGTCAATTACGCATTTCGCATTTTTGAGATTAGCAATTTTATATTCTCCTATAGTATTAATACTTGATCGAATGACTACGACTTTAGAAATATTAGACCCTCGAAAATTTAGAAGTACATTTCAACCCTTATCCAAATATTTCATCTTATTCTATAATTCATCTCAACCAACTTTCAATTTATTTTTCGATTACACATTTCTTATTTCACATATTTATTTTAAATTTTTAAATATTTAATTATGGATATTTATACATTTTATTTTTTCCCTCAATTTTATAAAGAAAAGAAACCAAATATTTTTTTTTTCGTTTTACCCTAATTTTCGAAATTACCAATTTAAATGGGAAAAATAACTCAATTTTTCTTCTACCACTATTTTATCATTTTTTTTCTCCAAACTAAATTATTATGAGACTAAAAATAAATAAAATTTTGATAATTTCATTTCTATTTTATTTTATGTCTTGCAAGCCTACAACTAAAAATCTTCCTATAAATCCCACTAACCTTTTAGTCAAACAAATGAATTTTAAATTTCCCCCTAAAACCTAGCTTTTGGCTTCATGTCCCTAATAAAGGAAGCTAGTTATTTTTTTTTTACCCTAAACCCCTAATTATTCCCCATTAACTATCATTTAACTCAAACAAAACAAAAATCCTCCTAATTCTCTCTTCTTCTTTTCTTCTTCTTATCATCATCTACCTTCTATACTTAAACCAAAAACAAGAAATCTCGTCCCTCTATCCCTTGAATTCGAACCAAATCATACCAATAAGGTAAGAAATTGTGTTCTAAAAATCATATTGTTATCCTCTAGCTCATCATCTTCACTTCTTAACCTAAGTTTGATTTTTGGTTTGAGGTATACTTAGAAGACTTGGAAGACACTAAGAGCCTTACCATCATCTTGAAAAGGACTTCAAGACTTTGAAGATTTTGAAGAGAAATTGGACTATAAGGTAAGAAATGGGATTTTTAGTACATTTTCTTCTTCTCTTTTATTTTCCAAAATTTTGATACTCCATTTTCATTTTTGGACTTTTAGGGGCTGGCCTTAAGAGTTGTTTTAAGAGTGAGCAAAGAGACCCATTTTGAGACCTCTAATAGTCCCATTTCATCTACTACACAAGGTAAGTGTAGTTTTACCAATCTTCTTCATCTCCTTCTTATTTCCTTAAATTTTTAACCTCATTTCCTAACTCCTTCATTTTTTTGGTATTCCTTGACCTAGGGGGCTGACCTAAGTTACTTCTCCTTCAAGAGTGATTTATTTCATCTTTCACCAACAAGTTCATTTTTAAGGTGGGTGGACAAATCTTTCAACTTTTAGGTGTTTTTACTTAAAATGCATGTAGTATTTTGATGTTGAGCACTTGAGATATATATGTTATGTATTGCATGTTAATTTGTAGTATCAAGTTGAAAATTTCTCAAGTATGGCTCAAAAATGCTATTTGTTGAAAAATAGGTGCATACATGTACACTTTATCGTGATATTTGGTGAATGCTTGTGTGAAATGGACTTGTATATGTATGACTCTTGAAATCCATGTTTTGTATGACTTAT
Source organism: Rehmannia glutinosa (assembly GCA_016081115.2). NCBI lineage: Eukaryota > Viridiplantae > Streptophyta > Magnoliopsida > Lamiales > Orobanchaceae > Rehmannia > Rehmannia glutinosa. The sequence continues at coordinate 827,066 of JABTTQ020000354.1, read as the reverse complement.
AACCTGGACAAGTCGAGCATAATTGATTAAATTTTAATTTTTGGACTTAAAATGCAAAAATGAAAAGTTGGTGGACTTAATTGCAAGAAAATAAAACTTAAGGGACCCCTCTATAATTTTCAATTTTTGGGACTGTACTCAGGTTCAAAAATGATGTTTGGACATTTTAATAAAGTTTTAAGGGTTTTTAGATAAATAAAATCAACCCTTAAAAGCCCAAGAACTAGATTGTAAAATTTTAGAAGTTTAAGGGCTATATTGCAATTTTCAAAACTGTACCAGACCCTATTTTTAAAATTTGAAATTTTAACTCTTAAGGGACTGGAAATAACATATTTTAAGTGTATTCCAAAAATCCAAGTTTTAGAGCTTGGTAAGTAATTTAATAAAAATTGAGGGATCAAATCGTAAAAGATTAAAATTGAGGACCAAAATAAAATTTCCAGGACTTATGCAGTCCATGCACCTGGAAATACTAATTTAACTATAACATAATTATATTTTGGACCCAAGGTTCAAATTGCATAACAATTGGACCCCTAAAAGCCTTAAAGGCAATTATTTCAAAATGGGACAAAAATGAGATTTTCAAAAGTTAAGGGACCTATACTTATTTATTTTAAAAACTGCTTTTGTCCCTATATCCCACTGACCTTAGTGACATTTTTCAACTGGAATCACATTAAAATCCCTTCCGGTTTGTGAGTTCCAATTATTTTAAACTTAGGGCCAAAAATGACAATTTTAACAAATTTGGGGCCAATGTGAGAATTTTATAAAAATTTGATCTCAAAACTTTAAAAATCTGAATCTATGAACAATTTAGAGAATTTAGGAACTGACCTCATAATTGTTCAAGGTCGGGATATTTACTTATTCAATTTTTAACTCCAAAAGAATTATTTTTTTTACAAAACGGGGATAATTGTAAATTTTCTTTTAACAAGGGCCTAACTGTAACGCCCCAGAAATTTGGAGCCGCTACCCAATGGTAAATCTTGCCAGTTCTCCCATTTTAGAATATAATCCACCAAATATTTGAGCACTATTAATTCTCAAATAGACATAGTTCTTCATTACCTCTCGGAAATCTATATATATATAATAGCAGAAGTCCGGAAATTGCATTTTCCCGCTCTTTTTTGACATCTATATTAGGAAACATTGTAAAAATTATAAATGGTAATTATTATAAATTATAAATGGTAATTATTATAAATTCTTATAGTAAGAATGTATTATAAAAAGATCATTGGTATTATATAAATTGGGAAAATATTAAATAGTATCAATTCCATCAATATATAACATATATAGATTTTAAAATTTATAAATGGTATTTCACCATTATTGTTGATAAAAAAACAAACGTCAGTTCTTCTTTTCTTCAACATATCTTCTTTAATTTTATTGTTTCGGCCAACTTCAAGAAATTAAATTATATTTAGCTTATTATCTTATTAGTTTCAATTGAGAAACATATCTTTCACGCTAATTATATTATTTAGCTTATTATTTATGCTAAATCCTATTATATTTATACTATATAAATTACATTGGAGAAACACTTTATATTGTTCTTTCATATTGTTGATCCAAAATTCGAAGCCTAAACAACAAATATGGTTTCATCTTCACGTTCCTCTTTATTTCTATTTTCATCAAGTGTCCCGCCAACACCGAAGTATTGAACTCGAATACTACAATAAGGAAGAGTTTTTATATACACTATATTGTACATTTGTACGGACAAAATTTGGTGAGTTTCTTTTTTGATTATTCTTGATAGTTTAGTTGTATTTTTTTTTAAGTTGTTTTTTGTATGATTGTTTGTTTTTTTTTTATTATTCCACGATATTGTTTTATTCCTTATATTGTATTATTTTTTATATACACTATATTTTTTATTATTTTCTGTTACATTCCTTATATTGTAGATTTAGGAAAAAATTGATAAAATCTTACTTCAAGATTTAAAATCTTATTAATCTATAAGTTTATTGTCTTAAAAGGAAAACAAATTGTGAATAAGATCTAATTTTTAATCGATAAATTCGTCAACCTAAAAGGAAAATAGAATATTGAATCTCACTAAATACTTTGACATGTTAAAACGAAAGTTATTCCTTATTTCACTTTATTGTGTTTGACATCTAAACTAAAGACAATTGAATTCACGATTTAAGTACTATCTTTAGAATTTAACTTTTATAAAATCTAATCGTGACGCGTAGGGAAAATTTATATTCTATGTTTAGTTTGATCAAATCTTTCGAGGTTTTTATCACCAATTATATATCGAAATATATTTGTTACCAAAAGTTCTATTTCACGATTAGATAAAAAAAATCTTATACAAAAAATATATGATTGAAATACTTACATAATTCAATATGGTAACAATATTTTACTACACGAAATCGTCTATATATTTCGACTGTTCATTGATAAACCACAAAGTTTAAAAGTCAATCATAGTTAAAGAAATATTCTCGTGTTTCGTTGAATAACAAAACTTCATTGTAAGAGAATTCAACACATGAAATTTTTTAGCAATGTTATATTTTTTGGTTTTATATATAGATTTAAAGTAAGCGATTTATACTTTTTTTATTGCCCCTTTCAGGACTAGGAATGATACCGATATTTAACATGGTCAAGGATGTAAATCCTTCAAAATCACTTTAGGCACTTAAACTTCGTTTGATAAGGGCTTACGATGTGCCTATTATCGAAAGAAGAGATGAAATTTTCACTTTTAACTACGTTTTTAAAGACCGTAATGTAAGTTTAACATATTTTTAAAATAAGTCTGTGTATATTTCAATCTGAAATTAACTTATTATTATATGTTTTGAATGTTTTCACCAGGGTAATACTATACATGGTACCGTCCCTAAGGTTCATATTGAAAAGAACAAGCCAAAGCTGAAATAGGGTGGATTGCATATTGTCTCCAATTTTATAGTATCCAAAGATACCAACAAATTCAAGACAAGTTCCTCTAATTTCAAGTTCAGATTCTATGGACGTACAATAGTAGAGAAATATTCAGATGATTTGTTTCCGTATGATTTATATGATTTATAGTCTTTTGAAGAGATTCTGAATCTTCCTCATGAAATGCATACTTCTCTTATAGGTATGTGTATTGTTAATTTTTTTTATTGTAAATAGTATTTATTATAATGATAACAACTATAGTTAAATTTGTAGAACAAGAACTCCAGAAATTGATTAGTTTAGCTATTTTTTTTTTTGTCAATACATCTTAAAACATATTTTTACTACAGATGTCATAGGAAAAGTTGTGGCCTTTCAACCACCCCGAAAGATCGCTGAAGGAAAGAGGGTTATCGATATCAGTCTTGAGGATTTAGAGTAAATATATGCCAATTGTGTACTTATAGATAGTACATAATTTACATATCCCTTAAATTTACAATTGTATGATATTATTAATTTAAATTGCTTGGTTTAGGGGGAGAAGAGTCACGTGTACTCTTTGGGATAGTTTCATTGACAAAATACTCCCTTATTTGAGTGATGGTTTTGCTTTGCCTATTGTTGTTGCTCTGCAGTTTTGTCAAGTTAAAGAATATAAAGGTATTTTAATATGAATAAGTTTTTCTATTACGTGTATTTTAATGAATTGTGTATTCTAATGTTTTTCTCAAGTTGATTTGATTGACAAGAAAACATCTGAGATCAAAGCAATTATTATGAGTTTTGTTATTGGTTACCAACTTTTAATTTTAATTTTTGACTTAATTATTTTATAATTTGTATGTTAAAATTAACTAAGTTCTTATCAATCAATATTAATCAGGACACTGATATGTTCCAACTGAGATTAATGATTTAGTAGACAAGAAGGTCCTATTCAAAGTGCCCTTTTAACAGTTTTAGACAAGCTTTTACAGTCGTAAACTTGACTATGGATTCAGAGTTCACATCTAGATTTAAGTCAATTTTTATTGATAGTCAGGTATGACCATTTCATTAACTTGAGTCAACTTTTATTGATAGTCAATTCTTATTGATAGTCAGGTATGTTTCAATAAAATACTAAGAAAATGGACGAATGCATGTATGAACGTAGCAAAAAGATGGAAAATCTTGAGAGCAGCAATTTTTTTCATTATGATTACTAACAAAATAATTCTTTTGGGTTATGAAAAACAAGTTCTCTAATCTTTTGAATGAACTTACATATGTTGAAACACAAAGGGTGAAATACCAGTCCGCGTGTTAACTATACAAGGATCGTTGAGCTCACATGCTTCATGAGAGACTACAAACTCTAATTTATTTTGCTCAATTTCTTGAATTTGCGCCATCGTGCCTTAACTTCAGCATTTTCGCATTTTAACCTCTCCCAACATATTCTCTTTGATAAAATGTGATGGACTTTTATATTAAAATAGGTACATTTTATTTTTATTATTTTGTCACAGGATTCTGAACTTAACCCTAGAGCCATTCATTCTGAATCAGTTGGAGATAAGGTATTAATTTTATATATTGTTGTATATAAGTAAGTTTTCGTAATTTGTAAACTACATTTCTTCATTAACATTATTTATGGAGAGTTAATAGATTTATTAATGTTGTGAAGATTTTTATTTATTAATAATGTCAAGTATTATTTTTTTTCATCAATTCAAGTTCAATATGAAAATATATGTCTCATATGGACTTTTTTGTATTGAGGTAAAATGTGTGTGAGAAAGAGAGTGACAAATATAATACCAATATAGAAATATTCATACATAAAGAGATAAATATAAACAAGCTGAATTTGACATTTAAGTTAATAATTAAAAATATAAATTTGATACACAAATACTTAATTTTTACTTACTTTATATGAATATTATTATTAAAATCAAGTAATAAATACCAATTCATTGTTAATAAATAGTTTTCTTACAAATTAATAATGCTAAAATGTTGATACGCGTGCAACGCACGGGTGGAATTACTAGTAGAGTTAATAGTCGCAGCGAAAATATTATTACAATCCATTTGTCTCAGCGAAAGAGGTCTTACGCCCCTCTATTACATCCAACATAGCAATTGTTCATAAATAAAATTTAAGGGTAGATCGACAAACAAAGTCAAGGGATTAATCCGTCACTTGGTTGTCTTCATTGACGTCTTCATAATATGGTGGATCATCAGTTGGCCGTTGAAAAGAAGGTGGGGGTGAGACAAAAATTCTCAGTGGGTGGGTGTCGGTGTGCGAGTGTGGCTTGTTTTATGCACGAAAAATAGTTTCATGGAAATCAATGTATGAAGTGCGTATGACTTTGTCGTTGTTTGTATAAAGATTTCCATTAACCATTATGTTAGAATTGCGAATTAGTCAAGCATTATTATTGTCTTATTAAATTTACTTCCACTTTCAATTGGATAAAGCCAAAGCAAATTATCCCACATTACTTGGATAAAGCCGAAGCAAATTATCCCACTTCACTTGGATAAAGCGAAGCAAATTATCCCACTTCACTGGATAAAGCCAAGCAAATTATCCCACTTCATTTGGATAAAGCCAAGCAAATTATCCTACATCACTGGATAAAGCCGGGCAAATTATCCCACATCACTGGATAAAGCCAATCAAATTATCCCACTTCATTTGGATAAAGCCGAAACCAAATTATCCCACATCACTGGATAAAGCCGAATCAAATTATCCCACATCACTGGATAAAGCCGAATCAAATTATCCCACTTCATTTGGATAAAGCCGGCAAAAATTATCCCACATCACTTGGATAAAGCCAAGAAATTATCCCACATCACTTGGATAAAGCGAAGCAAATTATCCCACTTTAAATTCTCATTTTACTTTTCACTTTCATTCTCAACTTCACTTCCACTTATCATTTCACATCACGTTTCACTTCACTTCACATTTCACTTCAATTTGCACTTCACTTCATTTAATTCCACTTTACGTGCACTTAAATTTTCACGTCAAAATTTCTCTTCCAAGTACTATCTTACTCGTTCGAAAATTTTGATAAAATCAGTTAGCAAGTCCAGAGTGATCTTGGTCACACGATATCCGGTATTTATTTCAAAACAAAATTCGCAGTCTAGTTATCGGGAAGATAATCTAGCCGGTTTTAATATTCGGTTCGGGCATTATGTTCAAGCTCGATATTTTTATTAGATAAGTAAGAAATATCTCTTAAAATATTTATAAGACAACTGAGTTAGAAAATTTCAATTTCAATGTATCTAGCAATTTTAAAAATAAAAATCATTTTTACTAAGGAGAATATTCCCTTGCCGGGTTTTAAAATTCAATAAGTTTCAATTCCGGACTCGGAAAATGATAAAGTCAGTTCCAAAAATTTCCAAATTCCCAGAGGGTTATATTTTTCAGAGGCTCGAGAAAGATTTTATAAAATTTGCATATTCGCCCTCTAGTTTCCAAAAATTTTGATTTTTGACTTGATATTTTAAAATTATGTAAATATTAAACCGGGAAGGATTTTGAGGTGATTCCAATTTTAAAATACTTCTTTGGGCAGTAATAAGTTGTGGTTAAAAAAGTTTTGAAAATTTCGAAAGTTAGGTACCTCATTTTCACAAATTACAATTTTGTCCCAAAAGCGATTTTTTGTCGTTAAATGCTCGTTTCAAGTCGGATGGTTATAAAATTTGAACTAAAGGTTTAAAATATCATAATAAATAAATCTGCAATTTTTCGAGATACCTTGACTGCTACAGCTTTAAAAATTATAGTTTTAGTCCTTTAAGTTTTACAATTTTACATTTCGATATCAAACTTGTTCCTTATTGTACTTTCTTGCCCGGAAGGGGTCCCAATCTTTCAAGTCACTTTATATATGAAATTTATAGATTATTGGGTCCAATATTTTGAATTTTCAGAGGTGGCCTTCATAGTTTTTTATATTTACACTTTTGGCCCAATATTTCAAAATAATTGCAAAAATAACCCAAGTTTCGATTTTTCTTGCACAAGTTGCAAGTCCAGAATTCCAATAATATATAAAAACTTATTTTAAACATTTCTAAAATATATTTGAATATTCATAGCATCATAAATCATAAAAGCATAATGATGAGAAATTTTATCAACATTTTATGCAAGAAAAATATCATGCTCATATTTTTATTTTCTCAAAATTTCATTAAAACATAAATCTCATAAATACTTGATAAAATTCATAAAATATCATATTTTCACATGAACATGCATTTTTGTGCACTAGTAGAAAGAATGATGCATTTTTGTAGAAACATTTTTCACCCACCTCGTAGTAGTTTTCGGGTTGATAAAAAATGAAGTCTTCTTATTGATATCAACTTCTTGACTCAAACTCTTGAAGGTCAGCCCCTATATGGTATCCAAACTATATTTTTGTGTTAACATTAAAGTCTCAAATTTTAAACGGATTTAATAGGATTAAATGGCTACTACTTACCTTAATGTCTTCAAGTAGTCTCTAAAAATGGAATTTTTTCCTTCAAGCTTCTAACTTCACTTGAGATTGTGTAGGTCAGCCCCTAAACTTAAAAAATTCATATCCTTGAGTCAAAAATTAATTCTTCATATTGTCAAGAGAAAAACACTAAAACCATAATTTTCTCACCTTAAAAATATGTAGTCTTGAATTTCCTTTTCAAGCTTTGTAGTCAAGTCTAAGTCTCTAATCTTCAAGAAATAATCCACTAGGAGTACCTCAATGAGATGGATATAACATGATTAGAAGGTGAAGATATAAGGTTTAGAATTTGAGAAGAAAAATAGAATTGGAAAAAGTAAAAATTTCCTTACCTTATGCTTGATGAATTTGATCATTTAGAGAAGAAAAATGGGAACAAGTCTTGTGTTTTTATTCTAAGTATGAAATGAAGAGAAGGTTGGAGAGTTGTACAAGTTTTAGGATGAAAGTGAATTGATTCCCCCTATTTGTTCATATGGCCGAAAATTCATGTAATTGGGGGGGAAAGTTTTTTTTTTTTTTTGAGGTGTAATCATTGGAGTAAAATGTTTGTTGGGAGTTTTTAAGAAATAAAATTGAATGATTCCCCTCTAAGGGAGGCTATAGCCGAAAGGTTGGGGGGTAGGATGATTTGTTTTTTTTTTTTTTTTTCCATTTGGTGTTTAATAATAGTAATAGGTATCTAGGTGGAATTTGTAGGGTATAGTTTATTTGTAGGCTTTGAAAAAAATATGAAATAACCTCCCATTAAGAGGTAATTTTCGAATTTTTTTTAAAAATATAATAAAAATATATTTTTTTTGAAAGAAAATAAAATGTATAAATATCTATACTTAAATATTTAGAAATTTAAAGATTAAAGATGTGAAATAAGAAATATGTATTTAAAAAAAAAAATTGATTGGAAGTTGGTTGGGATGACGTTGAGGATTTCTCGTTTCATTCCCTCATGTTTTCTAACCTTTAGATGGGGACGACGTTGAGGATGTCGATCCGACCGCATTGTTGACCTGCCCCGCATGTCGAACTTGTACCATCTTTCTCGATGATTGTACTTATTTCATGTATTTTGCGAATGTTGGACTCCCTTTTATCCTGCTACTCTTTTCTCTCTTTGACTGTAATTTGAGGGCATAGGACCCTTGACATTTAAGATTTGGATATGACGTTCGTTCTTTACGCTTTAGTTTTGACCTATAAACTTATTCAGGTTATTATGTCGAATGTATTTGGACCTCGTTAGACTTTAAGTTGTAATTCGTACTTATGTTTATTTTATTTCACGCTTTAGACTCTCCTTCACTTGGAGTTATTTGTATCATATGTCTAGAATGTTGGTTTATTTCTGTTTAAGTGGTTGATCGTCGTCGCGTCGCGTTTGGGGCGTGACATCTTTTGATTTATTTTAATATTGTTTAGATTTTATCCGATGATTTTAAGACTTATCAAATAAATTTTAGATTATTTCATAATTTCTCATTTATTTATAATTTTGTGAATTGTTGGTTAATTTTAGATTTATGGAATATTTTATAGATCTTATATGCTTTTTGATTTTTTTTTGTTTTTTTAGGCAAACATAAGTTTTTTAAATTAAGAAAGTATAAAAATAGTTATTAAAATAATTTTATTTTAATAATTAGAATTTACCAGACTTATTATGACAATGAAAGTTGATTTACTGAAAATAAAAATTATAGTTTTTTAGATTTGGCAAGTATAATTCAGTCGTCAAAATAATACTACCCAAAATATTAGTATTATTTATTGCAAGTTGTTGACATAATTAAATTATTATTTTGTATTACTCAATGTTTTTAATAATAATTCAACATTTTAGACTTAGAAAGGTAAAATGGGCGGAAAATTTTCATACTACTATTTATAAGTGATTCTGTCTTTATATATAAACAATATTTTCGAAGTTATATAATCTCATTACAATTAAGGATTTGCTTAAAATTATAAAATCATATTAAATTGATCGTAAAATACAAATGAGATAATATTATAGCCAATAATGCCGATTTGTTTTATATTTTCATTTACATCTTTTTTACTTTTTAATACAATATTTAATATTGATTAGTGATACATAAATTTAATAAATTACATTAATTTCGGACAACAAACTACCGTTCCTTTTTAAAATAAATTACCAAATTCATTTGTATAGTATTCTAATTCGACATACCTAAATTAAAATGTAAATGCAAACCATAATTAATAATAGCAAAATTAATGATATAATTACAAAGATATTTGACATATATATCCATTTTGTTTTTTTCATTTTATTAAAAATATGTAATTTAATTATTAGCAAGTGCAAATAGGCGGAAAAATTAATTTAGAAATATGTTTGTTATTATATATACTAGTTATCCGAGTAGGTTTACTAGATGTGATTTTCCATTTCAGGATGATATTTCATCTCCTATTATACCGCACGTATAATTGACACGTGTATAGAAGTTACCATATTAAAATTCCACAATTTAAGCATGATTTTAACTCCAAAATTAATATGGTAACTTCTATAATGTAAAGTGTTAAATACTCCCGAGGTTATGTGTGTTATCCTGGGTAAGCTTGTTGTTTCCATATTTATTTTGTGATCTTGTGATAATTGAAATATTTTCTTCTGATATAATCATATAATGTTAAATGTTTTCTAAACTCGGCTGTTATGTGATTAGTATTATTATTATTATTATTATTATTTTTGGGGCATTTTTCATTTGCTCTATCATCTTCCTTTCTCTTCTTGGTGTGTATTGCTTGGTCTTGCGACAAATTTATTGAAGACAACAAACTTGGAACCCAACGGGATTAATGATTATGCATACAAATGGACAAAAAAAATAAGATTAAACATAAAATAAAATCATTGGCTAAACAAATTTAGGGCTAAATATTTGAACCAAAAATTAAAGAAATAAAAATAGAAAAGGAATTGAGGGGGCTCAGATGCGCCACAAATTCGTCCAGAATTCAGACAGAGTGGGTAACCCAATATCCACTTTTAGGCGCAAATTGAAATATTTTCTTCTGATATAATCATATAATGTTAAATGTTTTCTAAACTCGGCTGTTATGTGAATAGTATTATTATTATTATTATTTTTGGGGCATTTTTCATTTGCTCTATCATCTTCCTTTCTCTTCTTCGTGTGTATTGCTTGGTCTTGCGACAAATTTATTGAAGACAACAAACTTGGAACCCAACGGGATTAATGATTATGCATACAAATGGACAAAAAAAAATAAGATTAAACATAAAATAAAATCATTGGCTAAACAAATTTAGGGCTAAATATTTGAACCAAAATTAAAGAAATAAAAATAGAAAAGGAATTGAATTGAGGGGGCTCATATGCGCCACAAATTCGTCCAGCATTCAGACAGAGTGGGTAACCCAATATCCACTTTTAGGCACAAATTCTTCATCACAGCACCCACACAATGCTTGCACCAAATGAATCGAACCTGCGCTGCATACCGCCAGCAAGATTATTCTACCACTGTACCACCCAGATGTCAGTTGAACATTATTCCTAGCAAACTAGATCAATACTATGCATTTGGGAATCGGTAAGCCCCCTAATTCCCTCGTAAGTTATTATTTTGGTCCCCGCAAATTTTAGATTTGTACAATTCTAGTCACTAAGTTTTAAGTTGGTGCAAATTTGGTCTTGATTGACTATTTTAATTATTCCCAAAAATACCCCGATAGCTAAAATATCAAGTATAAAAATAGTATCAAAACCTATTTTTATTTACTTGAGTTTAATTTATTTATCATTTATACTATAGAGTGTCTAAAGTGAGAAGAATTTTATATTTATGAATTCAAATGAAAATATGAGATGCGAGTTCTACGTGTATTATATTCTAATTATAAAATATAAAAAAGGTATAAATTTGAAAAATTGGTTATTTTGAGTCATAGGACCAAAATTATCACAACTAAAAAATAAAAGACTAAATTTGTCAAGTCCTAAAATTACATGACTAAAATTGCAATCTCAAAAGTTAAAGGACAAATATTGCAACACCCCTATAGTTAGAGGACTAATTTTAATTTTCCCTAAATTTTCAAATTGAACCAATGGTTTATTTTACAACATAAACATACTTAGTGCTGCCTTCTGGCATAACTCAACCTGGTAAAAAGACCGGTGATGTGTTTGTCCCATTTCTTTCAAGGCACTGCGGCGTGGAGGTTCAAATCCCCCTATAACAAAACAGGAGGAGGATTTCTTGTGTGGTGACCCAGCTCACGACAAACTGAACCCCCCGACTTGTTGAGCGCATCCCGTAATTCACCTCATCCACAAAACTCTAGGGCAAGGGTAGTGGAGGGCCATCAGGGATGGGGTTTATCTTTTATAAACACTATATGAGGCCCCCGTACGATGTACATGCTATTTTAATAACCAGTAAAACTAGGGATAACAATGGGGCAAGTCTAATCAAATCGGGGACCCGTCCCGCTCTAAAACCCGTCCCGCCCCGCCCCGCCCCGCTTAAAACCCACCAGGGCGGGCCTAGACCTGTTGGACCCATTCCTTATTAATCTTGTTACAATTTAAATTGCAATAGTGATTTCTGATATCATGCAGGTACAACTTTGAAATATGGATTTGTTAATATATTTCATTTTTTAATATATGATGGTGCATATTGTTAATTTTGATAAAAGAGAATTTTAATATAAAATATTACATGAATACGAAAGTATGGGTGTTATTTCATATTTGTATCCACATGAAGATTATGAATTATATAATTAGGTTTGCAATTTGCATTCCATGTCATCTCTGAACTTGCTAAAAACTAATAAATCAAAGTACAAAATTCAATTAATATCAAAGTACACCTGCACTGTTCGATTGACAAAAACTACAAAATATTAATACCACAATAAAATTAATTAGCCTAGCCAGCGTTGCAAGGGAAAAATGTAGTTGAAGACATAAAAAAGTAGGTCTGTAATGTAAAGAAAGGTTGGAAAAAATATAAAAAATAAAATAAAAATAAAAAATATAATATACCGGGGCGGGTCCATGAGGCCCCGTTACCCGCCCCGGACCCAGGTGGGTTTTAAATTCCTTACCCGTGATCCGCCCTGGGACTTGCTTGACCGAGTCTAAACCCACCCGTGCGGGGCGGGTTTGATGCGGGTCCGTCGGGCCAAGGGGAAGTTTGGGTCGGGCCTGACAAAATTCCATTGAATAACTATTTTTAAGATCCAATCCATGAAAAATACGTGAAAAGTCTGGGACAGCCAGATTTTTGGCCAACATCGTTGCAATTTTGTGGGCCCACAAAATTACAAAACCTCGAACCGAACCCATTTGACACCTCTAATAATTAGATATTTGTAATATCAACTCGCTTCAATAGCCCTCGTAATGATGGTAATCGCTTCTACAAAAATTGTATCATCAATAATGGATAAGTTGTATGGAAGATGGACGTGAGATTATTTTCGTATATATAGATTTGAATATAACATAAACATTAGACACATTAAGTTAGGCTAAATCATTATAGATATATAATATTACAATACAATCAAAATATATAATTTTCAGATATAATAACTCATTAATATACTTTATATATCAACACACTCCGTACAAATTTTTTCCAGTTTGAAATAACATCATATTCTTTTTCATCATTTATTATGAATAAATTCTTATCAAATTGGTAGTTTGAAAACGAAATCGATAAAATTGTATATTACAATCAGTCAATTACAAAGATCGAGTCAGTAATGCATATTCATTTTCATATTTTGTTTAGATCTTTTAGAATTTATTTAATATAATATTTAATACTGATAAATAATATATAAATTAGATTGTTAACGCATACCAAAATTAAAATAGATAAAATTATTGATAAATTATAATAATATAGGTCAACAAACTATTCTTTCTTTCTTTTTTTTTTTTAAAAAAAATATTTCCAAATAATACTAATTAGACATACCTAAATTGAAATGTCAATGCATATCATGATTAAGATAAACATGATTTACTAATATAATTACAAAGATATTAGACATACATGTCGATTTTTTTATTTTTCATTAAAAAATATCTAATTTCACTTTTAACAAGTGCAAAAAGGCGGGAAAATAGATTTGGAAAAACGTTTGTTATTATATATATATATATATATATATATATATAGAGAGAGAGAGAGAGAGAGGGATGAGATATCGTGTGACAGACTCTTACAGTGTGGCAAAGTGTGGATTGATACCATCCATCCACACCTTTTATTCAATGGTCCAGATTACTATTAAAAATAATTAATTTATTAATTAATTAATATATGATATAATAGTAACTAACAAAATGTCATAAATCGCACCCCTACAATCAATGAGTTGATTAATATCACGTTTTCATAATCAATTGTGCACCATTTTAATAGTTGAATCGTATACCATTTAATAACCGATCGTACACCATTTTATATCTAACAAATCATCAGATAACTAATTGTACATCATATAAATGAACTATAAAGACAAAATGATGTAACTATCTTCCCATTTAATGATCGAACTTTATATCTAGCAGTGCATCATTGTATAACTAATTGTACATCATCTAAAAGAACTATAAAGATAAAATGGTGTAACCATCTTCCGGTTTAATAAATGACCTGTACACCATTTTATATCTAACAATGCATAAATGTATAACTAATTGTACATCATCTAAAAGAACTATAAAGACAAAATGGTGTAACCATCTTCCCATAAATCACGCCCCTACAATCAAGGGATTGATTAATATCACACTTTCATAACTGAACTGTGCACCATTTTAATAGCTGAAATGTGCACCATTTAATACTGAATTGTGCATCATTTTATATAAAGAGAGTACCCAATTGGGAAAAAATGAGTCTATACATCCCAATTTGAAATAAATAAAACCACATCCATATAAATTATTATAAATCCGCATATGAAAAGATATAGAAGTTATTCTATTGATGATATATTCAATATGTTTCTATGTCTATGCGAGTTATCTCATTTCAGATTTGAGTATTTATGAAATTTTAGTTTTTTATGTTTGATTTTTTTAATTGTACTTGGTAAGTTTATATTTCAATAATATGAAAAATATATAATTTTATATGTATATATATCGTACCCGTATTCTTAAAATTTTAAAACATGACATATTCCTGTACATGTATCGTATTGTACCCGTGTTCCATATCTATATCATTATTTCATAGTATATAATGCTTCTACGTCATTTATATATGCGTTGTAAATCGTTACGTAAATGCTAAATAAAATTCTTGAAAAAAATATTGTCAAAGATACGAGATTATGATCTACAACACAAGATTTTCTTCAAGCGTATTTTATTTTTAATTTTTTAGTATAATTGGGGAAAGTAGGGGAGAAAACACACGCACTCTTACATGGATCGAACCTTTGGTCAATCACTCGATAAAGACTAAATTCTACCACCAAACACAACGTTAATCCCTTCTTCAAGAGTATTTAGAGAATTTTTTGAAATTTAAGTCACCAACATCAAGTCACACTATAAGTGTTAGAGATATCAAGAATCATCCAGAAGCTTCCTTAGTTATGAATTCGGTTAAGAAGTTAGTTAAGTTGGTTATTCTGTTACAAGTTTGGTAGGTGTTCTCTATCTATAAATATGATGCTCCACAACTTAAGTACTCAGTTTTCTACACAATTAATAAAGCATTCTTATCTTCTCTCATTACTCAGATGCTTTACTATTCTAGCTGGCTCTACGATCTTGAGTTAGCACGCTTTTTTTTTCTTGACATGGCAACACTCACATTACCCATACTAAACACACTCACCATCAAGCTCGATCGCCATAACTATAACTTCTGGCGTGCACAAATCTTTGCTACTGCTACATCTCATGGATTTGATAGTTTCCTACTTGGTGAAGAATCATCTCCGAGCAAATCTATACAAGATGAATCTGGAGAAATTCTACAAAATTCGGACTACTCTGTTTGGCTTCGAAAGGACCAGTTCCTTTACAGTTGGATGCTTGGTTCAATTTCTGAAAATATGCGTGGGCACATTCAAAGGTGTACCAGTTCTCATGAAATCTGGCAAGTTTTGGAAAATCTCTTTCGGTCGAACTCCAAAGCTCGAGTTATGCACCTTCGACTACTCCTGCAAACAATGAAGAATTAAATGAGATCTAAGCATTGAAGATTATGTTCTGAAAATGACATCTATTGATGCTGATATTCAATCTGCTGGACAAGTTGTACCTGATGATGATTTGGTTTTACACATTCTCAGTGGTTTAGGACCTGAATTTGATCTGATATTGTGAATCTCACATCACAAATTGGAAAATTGAATCTATCTGAGGTTCAGTTTGCATTACAAACTCATGAGATGAGAGTTAAACAATTTCATTCCCCTGATATTCTATCTCCAGGAGTAACACCCTCTCTCAATGTTGCTACAAGGAAACCATTTCCTGAATCTCACACTCCCAGGGGTGGTTTCAGTGGTCGGTTTCGTGGAAGAGGACGGTTCAATAGGGGAGCAAGGCTCATTTGTGAAATATGTGGCAGAAGTAACCATGCCGCATCAAAATGCTACAAGAGATTTGATGCCAATTTTACAGTATTTATATCTGCACATGTATCTGGTTTTCAGCACTCTCCTGCTACTAATGCTCAAGCACATCTTGTAAACTCTGAATTCACTTCAATGCCACGACTACTACAAAGCTTTCAGGATCAATCATCTATTCTTGATCTCCTCCGGCTTCTCGTGTGGTTCTACAGTTGTTTTGAGAATTTTAGCTCTCACCGCACTGCTCAAGACATCCACAGCATTCTCTTCCCCGCACACTCTCATTCTCCTACATATCCTGAATGGTATTTTGACAGTGGGGCCACTCATCATATCACAAGGAATTTTGGAAACCTTTCATTGCAATCTCCATATCAAGGTAAAGACAAACTGGTTGTAGGTAATGGCTCTTCCCTTCCTATTAGTCATATCGACATTCCTCTCTTTACGCTTATCGGACCTCACACTCAACTTAACCTCAAACATATACTCTTTGTTCCTGATATCACCAAAAATTTATTAAGCATCTCAAAATTCCTTGCTGATAATGAAGTTTTTATTGAATTCCATCCTACTTTTTGTCTTGTCAAGGCCCTGAACACTCGGAAATCCTTCCGAAAGGGGAACTCAGGATGGTCTTTACCAATTTGATCTCTCTCATCTTCATCACAAGTCCAGCAATACACCTGGCTCTCAATTTTCCAGATAGTCATCTTCTATTTCTACTTTTGTATCTTGTAATATTTCAGAGTCTGTTAGTCCTATCAATGTGTGGCATAATCAACTTGGTCATCCTTGTAATAATGTGTTGAGTCAGGTACTTAAACTTGTCAATGTACCATGTACTCTTAATAAACTTGTTTTCAGTGAAGCTTGAAAGTTTGGGAAATTACATCAAATGCATTTCCCTTCCCTTCATCATACTCCTACTGCACCATTTGAGCTTATCCACTCTGATGTTTGGGGGCCTGCTACCATTCATTCTAGAGATGGTTTTCGTTATTATGTTCATTTCATAGATGCTCACTCAAAATACACTGGATATACCCACTACATAAAAATCAAGTCCTTTCCACATTTATCAACCTCAATGCCATGGTTGAAAGGCCGTTTGGTGCTAAAATTAAATCCTTACAATCGTTGGGGGGGTGAATATCGCAGATTTAAAATCGTTCTTGAATCCCTTGCATTCTATTTCGCCATCCTTGCCCTCACACACATCAACAAAATGGTATCACAGAAAGAAAGACCAACATATTGTTGAAACCGCCTATCTCTTCTAGCCACAAACTTTTGCCTACCTCCAAAATATTGGTGGGAAGCCTTATTCACAACCACCTTCCTCATTAATAGACTACCCTCCCCCACCCCCACTCAAGTCCCCATTTCAGGTCTTATTTCATAAGTTACCTGATTATAGTTTTCAAAACTTTTGGTTGTGCTTGCTATCCTTACACACGTCCCTATAACACTTCTAAACTTTAATATAGATCTACCAAATGTGTGTTCCTAGGGTATAGCCCTACTCATCATGGATATAGATGCTTGGACTCTAATGGCAGAGTATTCATAGCAAGAACAATCATCTTTAATGAGCATGACTTTCCTTATCCTTCTATGTTTCAATCCTCCAAGCCTAACATCCCTCAGTCAACTCATCTTACAACTTCTTTTCTACCTGTTTTACCCGTCACAACTCACACATTCAATCCTGCCACAATCACACACTCTATTACTGGGGAAAATTCCCCTCATTCTTCTGATCCTCATAACTCATATCCTTTAGTAAATACACATCTATCACAACCTTCCACTCCTCTTGTTCTCAGTCCCCCACATCCTACTGATCCTACTCCACATACACCTCTTCCCTCTCATCCCATGATTACCCGCTCCAAACATGGTATATTCAAGCCCAAAGCCTTCTCTAGCTCTCTCTCTCTCTTCATCTATCTCTCGAGCACAGATCTGCTCAAGCAAGCTTTGTCTATCCCCTGAGTGGAAGATTGTAATGGATTAGGAATTCAATGCCTTGTGAAAAATCACACTTGGGACCTTGTACCTTTTCTTTGAGAACATGAACCTCATTTCAAACAAATGGTTGTTTAAAGTAAAGAGGTGTGATGATGGCAAGGTTGAGAGGTTAAAAGCAAGGTTTGTAGCTAGAGGTTTTCAAGAAACACCGTGTTTGATTTCTTTGATACATTCAGTCCGATCATTAAGCCACTTACCATTCGAAATGTGTTCTCTCTGGCTGTTAGTAAGGGATGGCACATCCATCAAGTGGATGCCAATAATGCATTTCTCAATGGTGATTTGAAAGAACATGTGTATATTGTTTGATACATGTTTTTATCTTAATTTTGATGATTTTATTTTGTCACCAAAACAATGCTTTTAAAGGTTGTCCAAATACTCCTAAATGATTTAAAATGGTTTTAATATTTTCCTGAGTATTTCCTCAAGTTTATTTTTTGGACAACACTTTTAATGATTTTATATCAATGGATTTTTTCACTCCTAAACAAGGTTCCTAAATGTTGTCCTAATACTCCCGATCGGTTTAAAAATGTTTTTACTAAATTTTCGAGTATTTCTTGAGTTTTATTTTCGACAAAAATCGACAATATTTGCCTCGTGGTCGGCCGGTCCCCTATAGGCAACCCGTGTGACAAGAAGATGTTTTTAGAAATAGAAAATGAGACGGAAGCAAAAACAAGCGGTGTCGACCGGCCGCTCGGCGCCGACGGTCGGTCGACCGGCCGCCTGTCAGGCGCGACCGTACTGCAAGTGTGTTTGAAACAGTAACACTTGATCTTTGCAAAATCCATGAGGGGACCGGTTGAAGGGTGATGGTCGACCGGCCGAGGTAGACGCGACCACGCCTGTGTTATTTTGTGTATTTTTCCAACGTCTATTTCTCTGCGACCGGCCGCTCTATCTTTTGACAAATTTCTCGACCGCTTGACAAAGACACATTTCCTTAAATTGTGGGATTGATTTCTAACAACTATATTCTTGATTTTAATTGTATTTTTCTCAGTAGATTTTCAATCCCCAAGAGAGCCTATACTTGATCAATCATCTCCTATAAATAGAGGAAGTTTTGGAGCAACCAAAATAACAATTGAGATACAACACAACAAGATACACTTCAAGCAAACACTTGGTCTTTCATTGTTATTATTCTTGTTGTAAAATTGCCTAGCTTATCACTTTCACATCTTTGAGGTCTCAGCTATTCTTGATTACACTTTGCACTCAAATTGTAATATTCATTATTGAGTTGTAATCTTGATTTTTGTTATCATTCAAACACAAGATATCCTTGTGAGTGTTCTTGTGGTAAGAACACACTTGGATGATCTAGGTGATAGGTGAAGAAGATTGTGGTAATCTTCTTATCGGTGTTGAAGAATTTGGTATTCTTCAAGGTTGAAGATTGTGGTAATCTTCACAAGGTGCCGTTGAAGGAAGATTGTGGTAATCTTCAAAGGGAGATTGTGGTAATCTCCAAAGGTGGTGTTGAAGAAGAAGAGTGTGGTGCTCTTCAAGGTGTTGTAAGTTGAATTTGTATTAATTTTGGTAATTAATAAAATTCTTTTCTTTTGAAATCCATCCCTGATATCTTTGGGGTGGTAGAGATTAGGCCCTAGGTGGGTTGAACCTCTTTAAATCGTCGTGTGTTGTTTACATTCCGCACCTTTGTTATTATCTTTGAGCATTCGGTTGGAAAAAGAGGGGGCGAAATCGAAAAGATGGAGATAATCTATTCACCCCTCTAGATTATCGTAGCCGCTGACTTACAAGTGGTATCGAGCCAAACTTTTTGGCAAGCTCGTTTCACATCGCGAGTGAAGAGAAACGATCGACGGCTACGAACGAAGCTCATCTATCCGACACCCCACCACCAAGCCACCACTATTTGATTCCAAGAATTTTAATTTTTGTAAAGAAAGAATGGATTGCTATCTACAAGGTTGCGGGTTCGACATTTGGTCCGTCATTAATGGAGAATCCATTCCGACGAAAGATACACCATACACCTCAAAAGGCTTCAAAAAGCTCAATGATGAAGAAAAGAAAATCATCTCCTTAAACGGTAAGGCTTTAAATATTTTGTATTGTTCATTTACTAATTTAGAAAATGAACATATTGTAGGAATAAAGTCGGCACATGAAGTATGGCAAAAATTAGAAGCCATCTATGGAGTATTTGCAAATGAAAGGAGTCAAACAAAAGCATCTACTTCCAATTATGAAGAAGTTGAATATTATTTTATGGGCATCAATGAAGAAAATGAGGTATGTCTTAAACCCTCTACTTCCTATGATATTGTCATTCAAAATGATTATAGTGATTTACAAAATGATTATGATGAACTTCAAAATGAATTCCAAAGCTTACTTGTTAGATACAAAAATTTGAAAAAGGAATTCAATATTTTGAAAAATGATAAGGATAGTTTATTTACTTCTTATGAATCACTATCATGTGCTCACACCACCACACTTGACAAGGTTAGAAACCTTGAAAAAGAAAATAGTACTCATGTTGAGAATATTGATTGCATGAAAAAGGATTTATTAAAATCCAACTTGAGTATCAATAAAATGTCCAATATCGTTGATATTCATAATTGTGATAAAGGACTTGATCATAAGCCTAATGTTGTTAATCATATGAAAAAGGATCAAGTCACTATGCATATTGGTCATTATGCTCCTAGAATTATTACTTATTTTTATTGTGGCAAAAAGGGTCATACGGCTAATTCTTGTCGGGGCTAGAAATAGCTCTAAATATTGTTGGAGACCTAAAAGTCTCAAAGCTAATCTTAAAGGACCCAAACACATGAGGGTACCACAAAACAATGTGCTATTAGGTACCCGACAAAGCAAAAATCGGAGAAAATTCATGCCACCAAGAAAACATCAAATGAACGTTTCATTTGATCAAAGAAGGAGAAACTACTCTCAACAAAGCCAATTTCCAAGAAGAGCGTATAATCAAAAATGGGAAAGAACACAATCCTTGAAATGGCAAAGACATCATCAACAAGATGATTTTCAAAGAAGAAAAACCATCAACCATGGGAAGGCAACCAATCTTGGAAATGGAAAAGTCATCATCAACAAAGTGACTTCTCAATGGGAAGATATCATCAACAATGGGAAAGACACAACCCATGGAAACGGCGCGATTGGTAAACCGTATCTCCCCATTTGTATATGCATTTTATTTTTAAATCTATGCATACTTTTAATTGTGTCTTAATTGCAAAATGTATCTTCAAGTATTTATTTATAGGTCTCTTATATATTTATGAGTTTCAAAATTTAAAAAAAAAAAAAAAAAAAAAGAGACCTTGCATGATTTTCTAAAACTCTTGAGCATTTTGTTAGACTTATGTGGCTTATTATCTCTTATGAAATCTTATAGCATAAGCTCTTTTTGATATCTCATATTACTTGCCTACACTTGTATTTTCTATGCAAATGTTGTCTAAGAATTGTGTAGGATATATATCTCACCTTCATTGGCTATTTCGTCATCAAAGTTTCTTAAACTATCGAGGTATGTTCACTCGTATTTCCCTTAGAAACTCGATATTATGCTTATGCACACATCTTTCAAGATATTTCATTTCAACCCCTTAAGTGCCTCTAAATGATTTTGTGAATTTTTCTCTAAAAGGCACTACTCGTTTAATCCCGTTTATCTCGAGTTTATTTTATTCTCGTTACTCGTATTTGTTGGATTTAGTCCATGATTATCTTTTTGGATAGTTTTAAAACTTTTGGGGTGAAAAATCGAATTTTGGAAAACTCTGGGAGAAAGAAAAATCACCTGGGACGGTCAAAGAAGGGGCGACCGGTCGCCCTGCACATCGACCGGTCGCCCCATACCTCGACCGGTCGCCCAGGCCAATTTTTCAGGTTTTAAACTTTCTGTCTTCGTTTCAAAACAGACGCAGATAAAATTCTCAAAACCCTTGTTCAACGCATTTCACCCCTTTTCTTTAAAATCTTCAATTCTTCATCATTTTTCACGATTCTTGTTGCTAATCTTCTTATTTTCACAAGAATCTTACATATATGGCTCCTCCAAGAAATTCCACCGATCAAAATCCCACTTCTAAGAGAAGAAAGGCGGAGAGGGTACTTCGAGAAATCGGCGAGACGGCCGAACAAAGGGATATTCGAGCCGCTCAAAGAAACGTGGCTCAAGAAGGTGATGATGTTCAAAATCCCATTCTCTCTCGGGCCCAAATTACCGAGCTTCGCGGAACAATTTCGCTCGAAAATTGCCGTTGGGCGAAAAGGTAAAAATCTCTCTTGTTACTCAAGCTCCAAATTCTCGCAATGCTCTTAATTTCATCAATAAGTATGCGGAATGGTACTATGAGGATTCGGGATGGGAGGTAAATCTATTGCTCGGACTAAAATGTGTCGTTTTAGTTCATTTACAAATGAGTATCCTACTATAAGAGGATTTTTGAGGAGCAAGGTTGATGTATTTATGGGAGCATGCTTATGTGTTGTATGATGATGATATTATCCAACTCTTTTATGCCAATATGTGGGTCGAATATGATAATGATAGAAAGCGATTGCCGTTAATTCGCTTATAAAGGGTCGTCATTTTAGATGGACTCCCAATGATATTTGCCGCTTTTACATGTTAGAGAAGGTGGTTGGGATTATTTCTCTTGTGGGACTTGGAATGATGAAATGTTGGGGGTGTCGATGAAAGAAGTTAAGACGTATTTGGGAGTATGGCCAAAGTATTCTTTGTTGGCAATGACACTTGAACATCGTATTTTATCGGCCATTGTCGCATATTGCATTTGTGGTAAGTCGGGAAAGATGCCTAGCAATATGGATTATTTTTTGACTTATAAGATTGCTAGGAGGAACCACTTAACTTTGGTGCCATACTTATTCAATGTCTAATCGAGTCCATTACTCAAGGTAATAAGAAGTTGGTTATGGGAAATTGGATTTGTAAACTTTTATTCAATCGGGCTACCTTCGGAGTGTAACTCGGAGGTATTTCAAAACGACTTTGACATTGATAACATCGCCCAAATGGTCACTATGCGCAAGAACATGGAAATCCGACCAACCAAAATGGCGAGAGGAAGAGGTCAAGAGTCTCCCGATCCTAATGACTTCTTTGATGACATCGAGGCCGCAAGATTGGCGGAAGAGGGCGAACCGAGCAATCCGGAGGGTAATACCGGTGCTCAACCGCCTAGAGATATACTCAAGCCGAATTTGATGAGATGAGGGCTTTTCATGAGACGAGGTATGAGGCTTTGGAGCAAAAGACCTCCAAAATGCAAAAGTCTATCTAAGTTAAAGAAATTCATCAAGGACTTAATTCCTGGATCTTGCTTCTCCTCGGATGAGGAATGATGTTATCCCACCCCTTTACTTTCTAAAGCATTTTCATTTAAGTTGCTTTGTACTTTTATGAACTTTTGTAAAACTTATTTGTACTAATGATATTTGCTTGTTTTTCTTAAAGGGTTAAAATTGCAAGTTGATAATGACTTGTGAATGATCATGACCTTGATGGAGTATTTGATGGTAAAAATACTCTAAAGCATTGTTTGATAATTGGTATGAAGTACTTGATGGTAAAAGTGCTTTTTTTATCGCCTTGTTCATTATGCTTAGTTGGATATGTTGGGACATTTGATACATGTATTGTTGAAAGCATGACTTATTACTTGATGGATGCTCTAATTTTTGGTATTTGTAATGCCTTGATCATTCTTAGCTTATCTCAATTGGGTTGAACCCTTGAGAATCTATTTTGAGCTTCTTAATTGATGAACAAATTATTGCATATGGTGCATATGATTTTTTTTTTAGCTTTGAAATGAGGTTGATTGATGATATGAAAATTTTTGGCTTGAACCATTTACAAAGGTTATATACAACCTCTTCTATTTTTCACGCACACAAGGTGTTTGTTAAAATGTCGCAATGAAACTTTCAACTTCTACATGATTCTCTTGCTTCAAAATGTCTTAAAATCTTTTTGAAATCATGTTTTTAGCTTACTAATAAGCTCATGGATCTTTTATGTTTCAATTTCTCCCATTTTCCTTGGTTTTTAAGCCTAAATTGCTCAATGGTTGATAAACCATTTCTTTGGCGCACTTTGATATACTTCTATGATGTTTTCACCATCCTAACATTCTTTTTGATGATTCCAAAGGGGGAGAAACATGATATTGGCTCATTAGCTCAAAGAAGCTAATAAAAGCTTGTCATAAAAGCTATAAGCTATAGCTCATAAAAGCCATAAGTTGTGATTTGTTCTTAGTCCAATTGTTGCTTGATGGACTTATATTATTGTTTAATGTTGTTTTTGTGACAGGGGAGCTTATAAGCTCTTGAACAAATTGTAAAAGCTAAAGCTTTTAGCTTATGGATTATTGCTCTTACATTATTCTTGATGTGCTTGGTTGATAGGGGAGCTTATGCTTATTATTGAAAATATTTACTCCCTACTTGGTTGCTTTAATATTTTTGGAAATTTTGGTTTGCTTCCAAACGGTCAAATGTTTTTACCGGAAAATCATTTCTAAAATTGCTCTCTTAGTTTGTGTAAAAATTGTTTTGGTTTGTAATCATCAAAAAGGGGAGATTGTTTGATACATGTTTTTATCTTAATTTTGATGATTTTATTTTGTCACCAAAACAATGCTTTTAAAGGTTGTCCAAATACTCCTAAATGATTTAAAATGGTTTTAATATTTTCCTGAGTATTTCCTCAAGTTTATTTTTTGGACAACACTTTTAATGATTTTATATCAATGGATTTTTCACTCCTAAACAAGGTTCCTAAATGTTGTCCTAATACTCCCGATCGGTTTAAAATGTTTTTACTAAATTTTCGAGTATTTCTTGAGTTTTATTTTCGACAAAAATTGGACAATATTTACTGCCAGTGGTCGACCGGTCGCCCTATAGGGCAACCCGTACTGAAGATATTTTTAGAAACAGAAAATGAGACGGAAGCAAAACAAGCAGGTCGACCAACGCCGCCCGGGCGTCGATCGCTCCGGTCGACCGGCCGCCAGGTGCGACCGGTGCACTGCAAAGTGTGTTTGAAACAAACACTTGATCTTTGCAAAATCCATGAGGGGGACCGGTTGGGGTGATGGTCGACCGGTCGAGGTAGACGCGACGGCCGCCTGTTATTTTTTCAGTGTATTTTTCCAACGCCTATTTCGTGTGACCGGTCGCCTATCTTTTGACAAAAGCAAATTTCGACCGTTTGACAAGACACATTTCCTTAAATTGTGGGATTGATTTCTAACAACTATATTCTTGATTTTAATTGTATTTTTCTCAGATTTTCAATCCCAAGAGGAGCCTATACTTGATCAATCATCTCCTATAAATGAGGAAGTTTTGGAGCAACCAAAATAACAATTGAGATACAACACAACAAGATACACTTCAAGCAAACACTTGGTCTTTCATTGTTATTATTCTTGTTGTAAAATTGCCTAGCTTATCACTTTCACATCTTTGAGGTCTAGGCTATTCTTGATTACACTTTGCACTCAAATTGTAATATTCATTATTGAGTTGTAATCTTGATTTTTGTTATCATTCAAACACAAGATATCCTTGTGAGTGTTCTTGTGGTAAGAACACTCTTGGATGATCTAGGTGATAGGTGAAGAAGATTGTGGTAATCTTCTTATTGAGGTGTTGAAGAATTTGGTATTCTTCAAGGTTGAAGATTGTGGTAATCTTCACAAGGTGCCGTTGAAGGAAGATTGTGGTAATCTTCAAAGGAGATTGTGGTAATCTCCAAAGGTGGTGTTGAAGAAGAGTGTGGTGCTCTTCAAGGTGTTGTAAGTTGAATTTGTATTAATTTTGGTAATTAATAAAATTCTTTTTCTTTTGAAATCCATCCCTGGATATACCGGGTGGTAGAGGATTAGGCCCTAGGTGGGTTGAACCTCTTTAAATCGTCGTGTGTTGTTTACATTCCGCACCTTTGTTATTATCTTTGAGCATTCGGTTGGAAAAAGAGGGCGAAATCGAAAAGATGGAGATAATCTATTCACCCCCCTTCTAGATTATCGTAGCCGCTTGGACTTACATATATGGCCCAACCTGAGGGTTATGTTGACTCTGAGAATCCCACTTATGTATACAAATTGGTGAAGGCTTTGTATGGGGTTAAACAAGCACCCAAGGCTTGGTTTTGATACTCTTAAAGGGTGCCTCCTGAAGTTGGAATTATGTAACTCCCTATCAGACACTTCCCTGTCCTACAGACAAGACCATGGCAAGCTTCTTGTTGTCCTCCTCTATGTTGATGATATACTTGTTACAAGTGATGACAAACACTCCATTCTGCAGTTTATTCAATATCTTGACAGAAATTTTTCCCTCAAAGATCTTGGTGCTATCAACTATTTTCTGGGTATTGAGGTGCACAGAACATCTGATGGTGGTTATCTTCATAATCAGAGTAAGTATATAAGGGATCTCCTACATAAGACAAACATGGATTATTGTAAGCCTTGCCCCACTCCCTGCATTCCCAGTGTGAAGTTATCTCTTCATGACAACACAATTTTGAGCAAATTTCGATTATATAGGAGTACAGTTGGAGCCTTTCAGTATTTGTCAATGACTCAGCCTGACATCTTATTCTCAGTTAACAAACTGAGTCAATTCATTCATGCCCCAACAATTAATCATTGGAAAGCTTGTAAGAGGTCCTCGGATATCTCGGTGGTACTTTGGAGCTTGGGATCTCATTCAAACCCCGCCCCTTGGATTGCACTTGGAAGGATTTGGCCGACGCGGATTGGGCAAGTTGTATTGATGATGACAGAAATCTACTATTGGATATTGTGTCTTTCTTGGACCTAACATCATTGCTTGGAGCTCTAGGAAACAATCTGTGATTGCTAAAAGTAGCACTGAATCAGAGTATCGCTCACTAGCCTTAGCAACCACTGAACTTACATGGATTCAGTCTCTCCTTACAGAACTTGGTGTTTTTTTGTCTCAGCCCCCTGTACTGTGGTGTGACAATGCTGGAGCAATTGCCCTTGACTCTAATCCTATGTTTCACCAGCGCACTAAACATATCGAAATTGACATTCACTACATTCGAGAGAAAGTTCAACAAAAGGTCTTGGAAATACGTTTTGTGCCCTCTGAAGATCAGGTTGCAGATGTCCTCACAAAGCCCCTCTCCGTTGGCCGATTCTAATCCCTATGTCATAAGTTGTGCTTACAGCAGAGCCCAATTGTGTTTGCAAAGGAGCATGTTAGAGATATCAAGAATCATCCAGAAGCTTCCTTAGTTAGTTATGAATTTAGTTAAGAAGTTAGTTAAGTTGGTTATTCTATTACGAGTTTGTTACAAGTTTGGTAGGTGTTCTCTGTCTATAAATATGATGCTCCATAGCTTATGTACTCAGTTTTCTACACAATCAATAAAGCATTCTTATCTTCTCTCATTACTCTGTAGATGGTTTACTATTCTATTCTAGCAATAAGAGATTTTTTATTTTTGTTGATGAGATTCGATTAAATTTTGGAAATGTGTAAAATTGTTGTTCATTGATTGTAATTTAATGTAATTTGGTGTTTGTGATATAGGATTAAGATATTTTATTGTATGACATTAAAGATTGTGTAGGATAATATGTCAAATGTATAAAATGTCCCTTACATTGAAACAAATGGAAGAAGTATAATACGGTGTCACTTAAAGGATAGATTTGTTAATGTGCAATTGTGCATGTATGGACAAGTGTGGATTGTATAATACCATTGTACCAGGGTTAGGTGTGATACTTTGTCAATTGGATCAATGTCTAATTACTGGCCCAACGTTGTATATGGCCTAAACCAGCGTCCAAAATAAAGGTAATACTTAATAGGCGGATAATAAGTCTTATGATTACTTACCCACATAGTCAAAAGCATCCTTAAATGGATTGAAGGCCAAGAGGCCAATACCCGAGATTTAGTACCATGCATTATGTATGCACACACAAATCAACACACTTATAGTATGTATTATCATGTAAAAATTTACACTTATTTTTATATTTTGCACCCCAACTCGACTACAATTTTTTTTTTTTGCACGGAAGAAAATTGATATTTTTATTTAATTTGAAACAACCAAGATCCAATATCCTGAAGTTAAACGAGAAAAGCCAAAAATAAACTTCCACCTTTTAATTAGTGGAAGAGGGAGATGCAAACAAAATCAATACTAAACATATATATAATAGATCATAAAACATCACATCAAACTTAGTAGGTTATGATTCTTGGTCCGATTAGTGACTGATTGCATATCCACTAAGGTTTGGATGATCCACGCCATACTTCTTTTTTATCTACAGATCTACCAGAAACTGAAGAAGAACTCCAGATGAGACGCTAGAAAAAATAGATCTACCAATATCTGAATAAATCTAAAAAAAGAAGAGAAAACAACGAAACAACAAGCAAAAAACAAATCAACCCCCATAAAAGAGAGCTGTTCAAATCTCTAACTATAACTAATTGAATAATTGTAATGAAAATAGTGACAAATATTTATATTTATATCACAAAACTATCAATGTTTGCATTTTTTTTAAATTTTGTTTCTCTATATAAATTCATTATAAACGTGAAGAATGCACGAGTTATTAAGTTGCAAATTGATTAAGATTTCATGAAGGCCCATTTTATTCTAATTTCTCAATATAGCAACTTCAATTATTTATAAGGATGTATTTGAAATATGTTTGGGTTTCTTTTTCCTTTCCCTTTTCCGGACACACCTGTTGTAAATTGGGTATGATTTTGTTGAAAATCAGATAGAGTATCAAGACATAATTTGAAGTCGATGCTAGTACTAGATATTATATCCGAAAGACAAAATTGCTCAGTATAAATGTGATCATAGTTCTAGGTAATCGTTTCTAAGATACAACGAATTTCCAACTTAACTGAGCAGCACTAGCAAAACTTAAGTTACTATCAAACAAAAACTACTTTGAACTCTCTGGAAGATTTTATGTATAAAGGGTGATAAGACCATGAATTTGGAATGCGGAAAAAATGAATTCAGGGGGTCTTATTTATGGAATATCGTTACCACTAGCTTGTAGCTCAAGTGGTATTGCTAACCCTTTGTAAGGGTGTTGATCAGGGTTCGAACCCTGTATCTTTCAGTTTCTTTGAAATTTATCCCCTCTCCTACAACCACTACTCCCAACTTATTAATTTTTTTTTTATGGAATATCGTATGTCCCTTTAGGTTGGGTGAAACCCTTAGTCCACATCCATCCGAAACATCTGATCGTGTCATTTGATTAGGGATGACCAAATATAATTGAAACCAGGTTTCATACTGGAACTAGAACCATGGTCAATGGTTCCCGGTAGGGATGTAAAAGAAGTGAATCTTTTTAATTCGATTCAGTGTTCGAATTCGTATATTGACATTCAAATTCGAATAATTAGAATACGAATCCAAATAAGAATATTTATGCGATTCATATATTATGCGAATAAGAATATGAATATCATTATATTCCCGTGGTATATACTTGATGGACTCGTGGATGGCAATAGTTTTTGTTTTCCGTTAGAACTGTGATCGAAACCCGATTCCAAAAGCGAAATCAAAAAACCGTGTGTAGGTCAATTCTAGTTCCGGTCCCTTGGTGTCTAAAATTGTAGAACTCGACAAATGAAATCGGCGCTTTTCAAGGTTAAAATCGCAATTTATAGTTTTCTTTACAATAAAAATATCTTTAGAAGAAATGCTAAATATTTATTATGATGTTTTATATTCACAGCCACTAGAAAAATATCAAACCAAAAATTATAAGTGAGCTAAGTGGAAATATTCCAATTCCTTTTCTATTTTCCATTTTCTATTTTTTGGATAGCTGAAATCGATAAATTATTTTTTCAAAAAAATTCAAAAAAATATTAAAAGAGAACAAAAACAGATTTTGGTTAAACTTAAATCGTGGAGGAATCGAGTTAGAGTTAGTTGTAACTGTAACTACGAGAAACTGTTCCTTAGGTTCTAATTCTTGTTTCTCTTTTTAGAAAAATCAGAACCAGTAGTTTTGAAACAGGAATCAAGGGTTCTAGAACTATGGTGACCCCTACATTTTGATCAACAATTGTGATTTGGTGGACCAAATTGCACTCTTTGTCAAGGTCTATACCTTTTGCCATTCACCATCTATACATATTGTGTCCCCTTATTGGCGCCCTCTACAAAGGACCAATTGATGCCTTTGCTCATGCGTAGTCAACAGATTGCCACACATGCTCTATTTGGACTTATCTGTTATATCACTGTCACAAGAGGGGAAAATTGCAAAATTGGTCCTATAACTATAAACAATTTGCAATTTCGGTCCTGTAACTATTGAGTTTGCAAAATTAGTCATGTAAATTTGAAAGTTTTTACAAAATTGGCCCTATATGTTTTATACCTAAGCAATTTCGGTCCTGTAAGTTCCAAGTTGTTGCAAAATTGGTCCCCTGTGATTATTTCATATTTTCAAAATACCAAGAATACCCTTATGCACATAATTGGCTTATTTGACTAGGTGTTTTGCCTAAAATGGTATCAGAGCCCAGGTTTATTAAGAACTTTAAGTTACATTTATTATTTTATATAATTAGAAATTAGTGACGAGAATTTTCTCCGAGAAAATGGATCTGGACGAGTGTTCAAGATGTTTACCATACAGGAGATATCGTCAAATTTTGACGATGTATGCCCAAGAACACCAGGACAAGATAACATATTGGAATAATTAATATGTTGAAAAAGAACTCACAGGAGTCGATAGGGAAACCTTGAGACAATACGAAAAATAAGCAGTATATTGTCTGGGTATCACTTCCGCCCATGAGTACCCGCCTCGCCCGGCCTTAGAATTTTTAGTTTTAAAATATATTTTGCATATATAATATATATTATAATACATTTTTTATGCATTCTTATATTATATTTAATATTTATAAATTATTAATAATAAAATTTGTAAGTAATATTTTATAAATATATATATTTTTCATTTTTTTAATTTAATTTAATTTAAAAAGGGGCAGAACGGGTCGACCTGTCTCGTTCTAGGCATGGGACGGGTTTGGGTTCTGGCCAACCCGCCCGACACGCCCCATTGTCATCCCTATAAAATTGTTAACTTTAGAAAGATAAAGGATCAAAAATGCTATTTAGCCGGAAGGGCAGAATTGTCCAAGACCAAAGCTGCAACTTTTAAAGATAAAGGACTCAAATTGCAACTACCCCAAAGTTACATAACTAAAATTGCAATTTACCCGTCACA
Source organism: Rehmannia glutinosa (assembly GCA_016081115.2). NCBI lineage: Eukaryota > Viridiplantae > Streptophyta > Magnoliopsida > Lamiales > Orobanchaceae > Rehmannia > Rehmannia glutinosa. The sequence continues at coordinate 795,570 of JABTTQ020000354.1, read as the reverse complement.
TGAGCTACCTTGAGTCACATCATCAAGCGACAGAACCAAACCCTGATTTGAAGACAAACCCGCCATATCACAACCATAGTATTTCCAATGGTAGCATTGAGCTAGCTCGAAGCTAGTCAAAACCCACTTGGTCGGTCCACTAGAGTACACCATGAGGAGTTTCACATGATAAATCCTTACTAAAGTGAAATTCTATATAAGCAAATCAAAATTGATCCATGTTTCCAATATAGTGTGTGACTCTTTATATTCCCACTTTATAAATAGAGATGGCAAAATGACCGTCCCGACGGGTACTCGCCCGCCCCGCCCTGTTTGGGACGCCCCGCCCCGTGGCGGGGTGGGACGGGTCTGGGTATCACCTTCGCCCCATGGGTACTTGCCCTTGTCCCGTCCCGCCCCGTGCTATTTTTTTTTTATTTTTTTAATATATTTAATGTATATTTTACATGTACATTATATAAAACAATATAATTTACGTATTTAATATTATATTTAACATATATAATGATAAATTTTATAAACAATATGTATTTATAATACAAAATATAATATTGAAAAAATATTAATAATATAAAATATAAGATAAAAATATTTAAAAAAAATCAACACGGATACCCGCCCCGTCCCGCCCTATTGTCATCCCTATTTATAAAAGTGCATTTAAGTGGCTTATTCAAACATTAACTTCTCATTCACTCGAAATTGATTTTGAGAAATTCAGAATATTAAACTCATCTACGCAGTGTAGATTTGTGGGCTTTATCCATACCACATGGATTCTAGAAATATACTATTATTTAACAAAAAGTACGTTTATGGCACTGATTTATTTTCCATTTCAAATAAATGAACCTAGTTAAATAATTGGTTAAAATTGTGTTAAAACCCATTTGTTAAATATGGTGGGGGGATATTAGCTAGGTTAAGAACATACACATTCATATCAGATTTGAACTTGGGTCAATCGTCATGACAACACAAATTTCTACTACTGAAATACAATATTGATCCGGATCAAAACCAAAATTAAATAAACCAACTTCCAACGATATCGATACTACTTATACACATGTTTTTCTATCTATAACATTAGTACGAATCGACAAGGCTTTATGAAGACAATGACTCTCTCCATCAACCCTGACATAATAGACACCTAATATAGCTCCTCCCTTAACTACCTTAAATGAAATACTTGCCTGTCCTTGAACCCAAACCAATTGGAAGCCCACCTATTTTTCATCAAAAACATTTTAACCATAATATAAGCTAGTGTTTTTAGATAAAATTAATGAATCATTAGTCAAAATTAATGACACGAAAGTTAACAGTAATTATCACTATTAATGATTAGTGTCACGTATAGTGACAACTTAACAACAACAACAACAATTCGAATGACTTAATAATAAGATTCATGTTGTCATTATGCATGCATATATTTTATTTATTATCCATAACGAGTACTTTGTATTGTTGCAGTTAAAAAAAAATTATTATCACTGAATACATATATATGAATCACAATTTTGACGGCATCACTATTTTGTTGCTAACATTATCTTCTCTTGTACAATGCATATATGACATAACTCCTTGTCAAAAAAAAAAAAAAGAAGAAGAAGAAGAAGAAGAAGAAGAAAAGAAAAAAACCTAACTCCTATAGTGCCCACGAATTTCCCCTCACACACTTATAGTCAAAATCTCAAATCATTTCAAAATCTAGGGGAAAAAAAGGAGAGAAAGAAAAGTGTCATAAAGCAGAAGATAGTATGTTGAAAACCCTTGAAAACAAAAACTTTTAATTTTTTACCTCTTGAAAATTGTAGCAGAATTTCCCCTCATTCTAACTGTTCAGTAATTAATAAGCTATATATGACCGAATTCATAATTTGGGCTAACTGAAACCCCACGAAAATAACTTTCATGATTGATAACAACTATATAAATTAAAGAAGGAATTTAAACATTCCGTACACACATGCATTTAGTGATAGTAAACAACTCCACTTTTTTTTAAAAAAAAAGAAAAAAAAAGTGAAATGAATCTGTTAAACAGGATATGTACATCATGTACAAGAAAATTCCAATTTATCGACATGATTTACCGACATAAATGATTTTCTCACTAAATTTTATAGTTATTTACAGAATAACTAATATTGTTATTCCCAAATATATTTAGACGACGATATAAGGAAGATATACACTATGGTTTGTGTATTTTCCTCTTAGGTATTGTGAAAAATTATATAAAAATTGGGTTATGTATGGTTTGTTTACTCCACTTGCACTAAGATTTTAACATATACTTTTATTTTATTTTTTAAGAAAAAAAGGAGATTATTACGAATTAACCAAGTCCATGACTTGATCCATCAAATCTTTAAATAATCATAGACCTACTCCGACAGACTTCCTTCTCAATTAATTAATACTTCACAGCTAGCATTCTCTCCGAATCAGTTGATATTAGTGTTGTGTGACCACCTTTTCTTAAGACCCAAATGATAAAAAAGCTATAAATTTTTAGTGAAAATCGTTACAAATTCCGAAATTCAATTATGATAAAAATTACGAAATTCATGAAAACGCACTGTAAATTTCGTGCGTATGATTTATTTCAAAAACAAAAATAATAACTTTATATATGACTTCCTTTATTAATAAGGCATTGAGTACATGACATTTACTGTATTCCTGTCTTTATTTCAAATTATGAAGGTATGTTACTCTCAAAACGTTTGAAGTTAAAAGGAAAAAAATGTAATCACACATATTACTTAATTTATTTTGCATGTCGAGTGAGGTAAGGAAACAATAATACTTGTACTAATAATACTTGTACTATACTCCCTCCTAGTGACAATAACTGATCAAAAATATTTTTCCCAAATTACCATTATATTTATTAACAATAATGCCTAAATTTATTTTCTTTCAAAGCGACATTTATGATTAATTAAGGGTATATTGGGTATTTTAATATAATCTGTAATATGTTTGTTGTTTTCCTAGAAAGTCACTTATTTTGAATATGAGAGAGTATTTATACTACTTGAAACTTTGTTTAATTGTTCTAACAATGACGAAATTATATATATATTTTTTTTTGTTGTTGTTTAATTAAGTGTATTATTAGGTATATTTTGTTCTTCTATGTTTGTTCATTACAAACATTCATATACTTTTTTTGAGTATGATTGGGGAAAATAGTGGAAAGATAACACATACATTCATATTAGATCGAACTCGGGTCAATAACCCAAACAACAGAAGTCTATATCACTGAAGCATAAAGTTGATATCACAAACAATCATATACTATACATCAAAACTGATAATTAAGGACCACGTACAATTACATAAAAGCGTGTTATACACTACTTTCCAACAATTAATAGGATCATTAAAGTTATATGACATATACCAAAATTCACGATCTTACCAACTGCCCCTAAGTAAAGACACACACCAGCATATATACTGGACATTAATTCGAACAAAAGGACTTTTTATTCTTTCTTTTGATGAACAAACAAAAGGAATTTTAATTTGAACAGAATTTGGTTTAAACCCAATTTGTGTTGTGGTTTGTGTGCTAACAAGTAACACTCACATGCTAGATAGGCTAATATATACGTTTATTCGGGAATTAATTTGAGTTCATGCAATTGATACAAAAACTAATTTTTGTACTCATGAGTGTGTAAGACCCTCTCCTCTCCTCTCCTCTCCCCTATTATATCTATTGTACTAAAAAAAAGGAAAATTGATACAAAAACTAAAATTTTCGATGTAATAGAACGCAAACAAACTGATGAGTTGAATTTTTTTTTTTCAAAAAAGGCCCAACGAGGTGAACATATATTTGATGTTTGTAAAAATTTATTAGTTACTTATAAATGAATCAATTAATTATTAATTGATCCTTTGTGTAATGAGCATGTCTCTTGTAAGACAGTCACACGGTGCGACGGATTGCACTTTTAGTGTAAAAAATGATACTTGTAGTGTAAAAATGTAACTTTTAGTGTAAAAAATGATACTTTGTCTGAATATATTTCAATTTAGTGTATTCACACAATGTACAATTTTTTATACTAAAAGTATCACCCGTCGCACCGTGCGACCGTCCTACACAAGTTTTTGCCTTGTGCAATATTGATATTGTGACTATTACTTTAAAAAAAAACAAAGAAAAAAAGACAGAGCATTCAATGTCCACATGCATCCTAAGTTGCCAATATGGCGAAAATGAATGCATCTTTGACATAAGTTTTTCGAGCACAGGAAATGTCTTATATGAAAAATACAGATTCCACTTATTTGGGCAAATCGAAAATGCATTTGTTCTTAATTCCGGTAAGGTTTAATTAGGTTCATTTTTGATCGTTTAAATGGGGGATTAAGATTTCCTATTTTCACAATTTATTAAATAATAATAATATGTTTTCAGAATTTTAGGCCTATTAGAAAAGTCAAAACCGTGTGGGAGATTTTGGGTGTGTAATTAATAAGCCAACAAATTGCAGTAAATATACAACGGACAAAGTAGATCGATCTAGCTTCTTGGGACAAATTTTTGGGAGTGGTTGTGACACCAAAAAAATAAAAAATTATAATAACTGAAAATATAAAGTATTTTTAGTATTTACAAACGTCAATTTCTGTGTTGCTTCTACTATATTTTTAATCAAAATTTAAATGTTTTTGGAAAAATATTTTTGGTATTTTTGTAAATAAAAAGAAGTTTGATTTTGACATTCTTATCCTCAAATTTGAAAACATATATCTAATGATAATAAGAAGAATATTTATGTCTTTCTATCTAAAAACCTCATTTTGAAACTGCTTTTTCTACCAAACACTTGGGGGCTTGCGATAACTACAAGAAAAATCCCAGTTTATCAACATAATTTATCGCCAGAAACGATGTTGTTACTAAATCTTACAGTTACCTACATAATAACTACATAATAAAAAATATTATTTTTTCCCAGATTATACCGACGTAATACCGATCGTTTTCAATTTACCGACAATTTTTCTATAGATATTTACCAACAAGTTTTAAATTTTGCAGGTAAATATTTTACCTACAGCAATTTTACCTACACTTTGTGATTTTCTTAATATTTACCTACAAATTTTTTCTTGTAGTGATTGTTGTGTTTCCATAGTACATTTCTAATTCTAGTGTTGGAAACGAAATTTTGTGATCAATTTATGTATATTCATGTGAAAATTGAGATTATATTTGGATGAACGAATGAAAACATAATTTTATATATATTTAAAAATGAGATTTATTTGGTTGAGTAGTTGTGAGTGAATAAATAGGAAAGTACGTAGTAAAAATAAACTTATGTTTCTTTGTGCATCTTATGGTGTATATTTTAAAAAAATTATGTATAAAATTATTTGAAATATTTATAGTGGTGATGTTCATTTCCAATATTTAATTGTCTCGACCTAGGTGGTGACTAAATGGATGCACCTAGATTAATTTATACAACTCTGGTTTTATCAATATATATTTCCACATAAACTGTGATGATAATTGCATTATACAACTCTGGTACATGTGAACATTCTAAATTATATCGTTTCTGCTCTATTAATCTACATTAGTTAAACTAAGAAAATAAATAAACAGTGTTGCACCATTCCTAATTTTGGAAATGTCAATAAACGACTCAATACAAATGCAAATATACAACCGTTTTACACTAACATTAATTGCAATTAATGACACCATCACTTTTTCAGTAAATGATTTGACTCTACCCCACCCAACCCCAATTCAAACCAAAATTCATACTGTAACCTTTCTGTTCAGCATTACCATTAATTCCATCACATAATAACTCCTCTTCAACAATATATGTACCACCAGCAAACATATGCATGTTATCACACAATTGCATATTACCTATCAAATTGTCTTCTACTCCCACCACCACCACCACCGCGAATAACCAAAATGACCGGCACTCATCACAACAAAGAAATGTTCGATTCAACTAAAACTCGTCCTCTGGGCACCACAGAGCAAAACTGGTCCCTCGCAGTGTCGCGTGGGACCGGAACCACAGCCCTAGTACTCCAAATGGCTAAATCGCCATCCGAAACCCCACTTTTACACGAGATACTAATAAAACTCCGAAAAACTCACCCTCTTCTCCGATCCAAACTCCACCACAACGCCACCACGAACGAGTACACCCTCCTCCAATCCACCACCACCGCACCAGTCGCTATCGAATTTCACGATATCCCATCGACCACGCGCCTCCTCCAAACCCTCTCCGCCAAACAAGGCTCCAATAATCTTTCCCCATGTCACTTAATCTTGGAACACGAGTTGAACATCAACTCCTGGTCCGACCCTAATTCCTTCCCTACCAAGGGCATTGACGTAATTTTCGCTAGCGTGTACGCCCTGTCCGACGCAAAATGCGCGATCGTTCTGCGTTTGCATGCTTCGATATGCGACCGGACGACGGCCGTGTCGTTGCTTATGGAGCTAATGGGGCTGGTCGTGGAGGCCGAGGGCGGCGGGACGCAGCCGGGAATAAAGAATGATGGGGAGGGTAAAATGGGAATCGAAAGTATGATCCCAAATGGGATGGCAAAGAAGACATTTTGGGCACATGGGATGGACATGTTGGGGTACTCTGTCAACTCTCTTAGGCTTACTAATTTGAAATTCAAAAATACGAAATTGCCTAGGTCTTCTGAGGTTGTGAGACTACAAATGAACACACACCATACTGCGGGGATTCTTGCTGTAAGTGGATATTTTTATTAATTACCTGTACTTTTGGAGTTTATTGCTATATATTACTCTGTTTTACATATTACACTATGTGAATTACATGCTTTTCAACTACTTTGGCTAAAAGCTTGCCGAGAAGTCAATTTGAATTTAATGAACAGCGAATTTTTTGTGAGTGATGAAAGGGAGTGCTAAGTTTGTACCCTACACATCAGGTGTATAATAACTAGAGGTGTCAATTAGGTCGGACCTAAATTCCATCAGATCACTATTTCGGAGCCCGACCCGCCCATGCTTTGAAAGTACACACAAAATGATTGAGTTGGCCCAAATTCCAGGCCAAATAGGCACGATTCCTTTTGGGTCTGTGAAATTGCAGCCCAACACAACCCAACCTTTTCATCGGGCCGATCGGAATGACCCATTGTATCGGGCTGATAATGATATCTCTAGCATTATAGCACACGAGATCTGGTCCATTATATGTTTCATTTGATGTATACAAGATGATATGGTATTGATGTAATGTATATCACATGGAACATGAAATATAGGTCGGTATAAATATAAGAGTATATATTATCACGTAAACTTTAGATCACTTTGTGTTCTTCTGATAAAACCTAATAAACCTTCTACATATAGTTTTCATCTTGATGTTGTAATATTTTCGTTAAAGCACTCGGAAACTGGTTTTAAGTTTGTTTTTTTTTTTTTTGATTAAATGTTTAAATTGATCCGATTTAATTACAATAAAAAAGTTATTTGGCTTACCAGAATCTACTTATTGAGTAAATTAGTATAGTATATTTCAGTGTTCAAAATTGGTCGGGAGAATGAGCTTCCAATGTTGAAAACTAGAAAATGTTTAAAACCACTTTATAAGTTTATATATAGTGTAAGTGGGATGCTTGGTTTTCGGTTTGAAACGTAAAAGAGTCTTTGAAAGGAGACGGGCCTACATTCTATTAAATTTGGTTCAAAACCCACATGGGTGACACAACCTGAACATGGGCTTGTATAGGCCCAAAAACATGTGACACCATTCAATTATTCAGGGAAATTGTTGGTAGTTTCCCGTTGGGGTGGAAATAGGTCAGGTTGGGTTAGAACAGATCGGACTACTGAAACTGCTTTACGTATATTCGGCCTAAACTTGGCCTGTTATACATAGTAGACATTTTTTGCAGCCTAAGCTTAGCCTATTTAATAAATAGGCCAGAACCTATTTTTTTTTTTTTTTGGGTGAATAGTCTGAACCTATTAAAATCCCAATTAAAGGCCTACAAAGAATATATATTTTTTATTTTAACATATAATTTTTCGATTACAATAATTCAATAATATATAAGAATAGTAATATTAATAAAATATATAAAATATATTGTGGTATTTAAAATTGTATGCCTTAAACAGGCCGGCCTATTAGGCTTGAAAGCTTTTTGTAAAAGCCCAAACCTAGCCTATTTATCTAAGTAGGCTTGTTAAAAGGCGTGAGCCTGGCTCAAATTAGGCCTGATCGTAGGTCCCTGTCGGATAGCCTGGCCTATTTCCGCCTTTATTTCCCGAACAAGAACCTAGTGAAAGCTTTTTTATCAGTAAGAAATAGAGACAATTACAAAATTAACTCTTAAGTTTTTGGGGTTAATTATTAAAAAAAAAAAAACCAGTGACATTTGAAAATTAAAAAAAAAAATTGAGGTTTTGATTATGTGTCAAATGTAAGGGGGCAATAGCAATGTTTTACAAATATAAGAGGAATGTTTGAAATGTTTTTGCTTATATGAAATATCAAATCAAACCTCATGGTGTTTTTGGTATTATTCCAAAACCTATGGGATTTTTGGTAGTTAACCCAAACCTCAGGGGTAGCTTATGCAATTATCCCTAAGAAATATCATGAAGGTCATTAAGGATGGATCTGCTCATTTGAACATCCGACCCTGGAATACTGCTGTTTAATTCCAAATATTTTCTGCACAGTTCATTTTCACCATAACTATTCATATTGGATTTGGGTATGATTTTATTTACACTTTTGCATTCTTGAGATTAATTTTGCACTCTTTTTGCAGGGCTGCAAATCAAGAGGGATTAAACTTTGTGGAGCCTTAGCAGCTGCTGGACTGATCGCTGCACATTCCACTAAACCTGAATCGGATCAGCTAAAGAAGAAATATGGGGTGGTAACTATTATTGATTGCCGCCCCCTTCTTGAACCTGCTCTTTCCACTCATCATTATGGTAAGAAAAAACCTACATTACCATTGGAACCATAAATTGCATATACTAGGGATGATTTCTAATTTCAAAAACTACCACTGAAATTTAGCGCAATTAAAAAAAAACTCAGTTATCTTTCAAAATTACAAAAACACCCTTGTCTATTTTACAAGTTGCACCCTCGGGAGTCGGAATGGCGATGTTTGTTAGGTAAATATAAACCTAAACAATGTGTGGTGTAACACCTTAAGGTGTCATTTGTCATTTTGAAAGATAACTTTTATAATTAGGCTAATCTGAGTGGTAGTTTTTGTGATTATCCTTATATACTGTTTACGGCATGATTGGTATGTGGGAATGGGGTAGGAATGGAATGAGCATTACTTGTTTCATTCCCATTCACATGCTTGGTATGCTTTAGTAATGAGAATACTCATTCCCATGGGAATCCCTATTCCCAAAAGTAAGGGAATGATCATTCCTCCTCTCCCCCATGGGTTTAGCTATTCCCAATCATCAAGAATGACTCAAATTTTATTTTTAATAAAATTATCTTTCTATAAATGACTAAAAATGTTGGATATAATCTATATTTTCGAAAAGTAGTGTTATAAATAAAAAAATTTATCTATAATTTAAATATAAGTTATATTTAATATTTTAATAAATCATAGTCAATTTATATCAATTTTTCAATAGTTAAATCAAAATTTTGATATAGAATTCTCTTGTTGATTTTTTATATTTTGTTATAAAAAATAGAGATACTTACAAAAATACCCATGAGGTTTGGGATGATTACATAAAAACCCAGAGATTTTTTAAAATTACAAAAAAAACCCTTGAGGTTTGATTCTGTCTTACATTTTTTCCCTTCATAAACAAAATAAATATCAAAACCCCCTGATATTTATAAAAATACTATAGTTACCCCCTTAAATTTAACACATAATCAAACCTGATGGGTTTTTTTTGTAATTTTAAAACATCTCTGGATTGTTTTATAATTAGCCCAAATCTCAAGGGTGATTTTGTAATTATCCCTAAAAAATATTATATAAAATATTTTTGATATCATAGATATAAATCTATATATATATATATATATATATATATTTAGCACACATTAAAATAATTTTATATCAATTTACGAATAACATATTTAATAAATTTTATTTAAAAAATCTTATTTAAGAGAATTTGATACTTTAAAATTATTTTTCCCAATTACTATCATTAATTTATAATTACTAATCAAGATATTTAAATCAAGTAAAAAATCGTCATCCATTCATTTCTCCATTCCTTGTACATACCAATCATAAGAATAGTAATACTACATCATTCCATTCCTAATGTTATTCCATTCCTAAATTCATTCCATTCCAACCTAATTTCATTCATTCATACCAATCATGCCGTTAGTGTAGAAACAGAGGACCACTATCTCTCATTAAGATAAAAATTAGGGATAATTACAAAAAATTCCCTTTGATGTTTGGGATAATTACTTAAAGAAACCCACAAAAGTTCCAAATTACAAAAGAATCCCTAAGGTTTGATTCTGTCATAAATGTAAAAGGTTTTACAAATGTAGAGTGTGTGTTTATAATGTTTTTGCTTATTAAGGGGGTAAAATGTAATACATACAGGGGCGTAGCCAACCCACATGGTTATCCCTTAGCCCAATTTTTCACCCCCTAGCTCAACTATTTTTCCCTTAAAAATATATCTTTTTTTTTCGCATTTTTTCCATAGAAAAAACGATTGTCTACGCCCCTGAATACATAATCAAACTCCACGAGATTTTTGCAATTTCCAATAATTTATAGGTTTTTTTGTTATTAGCTCAAACCTCGGATGTAATTTTTGTAATTAACCCTAAATACTAACTGTATCTGCTCCTGGTGCTTTTACTGGATAAGATGCGCAATTGAAAATCAATATAGATCCTTTGTCCTAATTTGGTGTTTAACATCACATTTTATTTACAAAATCTTGCTTAATTATTCAGGATTATACCAGTCAGCACTCCTCAACACACACACCCTAAAAGGAACTGAAAACTTATGGGACTTAGCCATAAGGTGCTACAATGATTTCGCACGTTACAAGAAGTGCAACAAACATTTCTCGGACATGACTGACATTAACTTCCTCATGCGCAAAGCCATCGAAAACCCGAGCCTCACCGCATCGTCGTCGCTCAGGACCTCACTAATCTCAGTGTTTGAGGACCCGGTGATCGATAACACCAATCAAATGCAGCAAGGAATCGGCGTGGAGGACTACATCGGGTGCGCTTCCGTCCATGGCGTCGGCCCCTCGATCGGGATTTTCGACACGATTCGCGATGGGGAGTTGGATTGCGCCTGCGTTTATCCGTCGCCGTTGCATTCCAGGGAACAGATGAATGCAATGGTTGATCATATGAAGAAGATTCTGATTGATGGGAGTAGTGATTGAGATAGTTCTATTGGGAAATGATTTCGTGTTCCACTTTTTTGTTTCACTTTCTATTCCAATTGGCTGGATGAATAACACGTGGGTAAGTTCATTAATCGAGACAATGGAATAGGAAATGGAATGAAAAATTGGAATGGAAAATCTGAATCGATCGGTTTACGACTATATTATTAATTAATGCTACATCTATTTTTGTTGTTGTGGCCATATAGTATTGCCATTTTCAAGACTCTGTTATTAATTCAAGTATTTTATCTTCCATATGAGCTCTTTTTTGGTAAAAGTAAAATCAAAAGTGGTAATATGCCAAATTGATCTTTTATGTTTTGTGAAAATTAAAAATAGTCATGGTTTTCAAAAAACATATTTTTTTAGCAATTTTGATTAAAAACTGAAAGTCATGCCCTTCGTGTATTCTTTGTTGAGATACTTAGACGGCGATTGGATATGGATGAGATTCCATTTTTGTTCCGCTGGATAATTTTTTTGACCAAACATACGATTGTTTATGAAAATTTTCAGAAAATATACTATTCTCTTACTTTCACTTTTTCTCATTTTTTTCTCTTATCAATCACATCTACACATTTTTCACAAAAAACTAATCATTATTACACTCCCACAATTTTTACTATTCAATTACTCACACATTGCTAACTACCAATCATATCCAATCATTATTTTATTATTTTTGAATCAAATCAATCTTAATCATTATTTTTGCATCTCACATCCAATCACACTATCAAAATTCATATTTTTCTTCCGATTATTTTTACCACTATTCTCTAGCAAATTAAAAATTTCAAAATGAAAGATATCCAATCGCACCCTTAGCGGTTTTCAAAAATTGATGTGGTATATACTCGATTAGTTACATATGTACTACCCCTAAAAATGAAAAAGGGCAAAATATCCATTTGAACTCAAAAAAGCTAAAAATATGTTTTTGAAAAACATAGCCAAAAAATATTTTTGCTATGGAGAAAAGACCAAAAATCCTACACTCAAATGAAATCCCAAAATAAGGCAATTAAATGCTTTATAAATATATTTTACATGAATATTTTAGATATAATATATGAATTTAAATTTTTAATCAAAAATCTTAAAATCCAAAGAAACAAGTTGAGATTTTCTAACGGTGCTTATTATAACAAGATCTGAACAAATTAAATCACTGTTTTAATAAGTAAACGCCACATGACAATATTTTTCACAAATTACAATATCATGCTCATCACTAATATCGGGAAAAGAAAAAGGAGAAAAAAAAAATTAAACAAACTTTAATCACACAAATTAAATTCATTATTTAGTGGAGCTATTTTCCAGCACATTGTAATCATTAGCAAACTTTTGTTGCTCTTCCAGCTTGGCATTTCTGGCGAAAAACCTTTCGTCCATCCATTTGACTATGTCGGAAAACACCGTGTCAAGATTTTCCGGCAACTCGCCGTAGGACAAAGAATGCCACATCCCAGGATACAACTTGAATGTCTTGTCTGTGGACCGAGCTGATTCATACAAGACTTTGCTCACAGATGGATCCGTCACTTTATCATTTTCTCCGTGCAGGACAATGAATGGCAAGGAAACCTGTTGACACACATAGTGTTAGGGATATAGTGTGTAATTAGAGTTGGGATAATTACAAAAATCACCCATGAGGTTTGGGATAATTACAATAAAACCCATAGAAGTTTTTAAAAATACAAAAAAGCGCTTGAGATTTTGCTTCATGTCTTGTATTTTTCACGGCAATTGTTGGTTGAATTGACGAAATTTGTCAACTTCATCAAATTTTTGACAATTACATCCTTCAGCTTTGCAAAATATTACGCATAAACTCGATTTTTCGCCAAATATAATTACATTCCTCAATTTTTCTAGATGTTACAAATATTCAGACAAAAAATTGGGGCTATTTGTGAGATTTCGAAAAGATGATGCATATTGCATGGAACTGTAATATATTTGATGACTATTACAACAAATTCTAAACAAATTTTGTCAAGTCAATTAAAGGTTGGATAAAATGTAAAGCAAAATCAAACTTTAGACCAACTCCAACCAAACTCTAAAACCCACACCAAAACACCAAATACCTAAAAAACACCCTCCAACCCAACTCTAAACATCACACCAAATTTGGTGTAATGAATAGTGTTACACCAAATTTGGTGTAACACTATTCCTTTACACCAAATTTGGTGTAATACAAATATTCCATTTTTGCCCTCCAATTTCTTCTACTTCAAACTTTTAATTCCTATTGTATCCTATATTTGATATATAATTCATTTGTAACATGGTTTTAGTTATTTAAATTTTGTATATAATTATTATTTTGGATGAACAATAGTTAATATTTACCAATAAATTATTATAAACTAAACTTAAAATTTTGATAAACTAAAATAATTAATAAACAAAATTATAATTTAATTAAAAAACATCAAAGTCTATCATAAAATACAAAACACTAACATTTAAATATATGTTTTAGGTTTGTCGTTTTTATTGTCTAGTGTGCAATTTAGTATTTTTATTTATTGTGATATTAGTTGTAATATTAATTTTGCAATATAATTAATTAATGTAATATTAGTTAAATATAAATTTTTATTTAGTTACATTAATAATAATAAAATATAAGCAAAAGAAATAATTGCATAAACAAATAAATTTGCTATTCCAAAATGAAAAGAAAATATTAAAATACTCATTTGGTGTAAGATTTAGTGTAGTGGGTTGGAGATGAGTTTTGCAAAATTACACCAAAACACCAAATTTGGTGTGATTTTCACACCAAATTTGGTGTTATGGGTTGGAGATGCTCTTAGGGTTAGTTTTGTAAGTACCCCAAACTTTAGGGTTAGTTTTGTAATTTATCCGTTATAAGTAGAATCCACACAAGAGAAACGAATCTGATCTAATTGATTGTTATTTCTCAATAATTTTTATGTGTTATGATTAAATCGATGAGTCTCAAATATTAATGAGTTCATAACACAAATTAATAAAAAAATCAAAGCATAACCCACCTCTTCAAGTCTTTTTTCCAAATCCGTGCTGACTTTATATAATTGGGAGGCAGTTTGTAGACGAGGTCGCCCTTTGTATGTGTATGGGTTGGATCTAACCTGTGCCCATTTTAATATGTCAATAAACTAAGTAAAAGATGCAATTATTCAAAATACTAATTATTTCTCTGATTAAAAATAAATTAATATCAGTAACAAGTGGCCAAAATATTATATTAGGTGGGGATGAGAATTAATCAATTAATTGGTACCTCCTTTACAACTTGTGGGTCTCTAAAGGCAACGTCGACTATGTCCGGAGTTGGAGTAAGTTTCCATGTTGGAATGATGCGAGCCAAAGAAGTCAATATTGTGATAACCAATGGGCTTGGTCTTGTCTCATCAGCAATCTGCACATTTTTAGAACAAAATTCATATCATTATATCGAAAACCTAACCATGGAATATATTGTTATTTCTAACTTATGACGTGCATAAATGGTAAATTCTATTATTTTCCAAAGAATGTACTAGCAAAAACCAATGTTGTAAAAACCGCTAGGTGTTAGCTAGGCGGCTGACTGAGGCCTAGTATCTATGCGGGGAGTAATTGGGGTTAGGTGCGACTTGAGCGGGGTTAGACGGGGCCTAGTCGGAAAAAAACTGTAGGCGGACGAGGAGGTTTAGCGCCTAGGTGGTGATTAATCGGGGCTAGGCCGGGATATTATTGTAGGCAAAAACTTCTTTTTTTTAAGGCAATTTGGTGATTTTTTTTGGTAAGAGTGAAATTGAGGCATCATGAATTTAGGTCAACTCTACTTTTTTTTCCCTACGCAAGGTATTCCACAACAGTTGGGAGCACAGGCCCCACACTATATTCAGTCTATGGAATATCAGTCCTTTACCGGCATGGTCTTAATCCTCTGCGAAATATGAAAAGACCCAACCTTACAATCCGTTGTAGTCCAAGTTCGAACGTGAGACCTCAAAGGAGCTAAAGCTCCTCCTTGCCACCAGTATGGGTCTTAGGTCTACTCTACTTCACAAGTCTGAAATTTGTATATAAGTAATTGATTTATATTATTATATTGCAGGGTTAATTATACAAAAGTTTCTGAGATTTAGCCTAATTTAATAAAAAAAATTATAAATACACCACATTTGTTTTTATCTTAAAAATTGCACCATTAATGCATCCTCAAACGGGAGTATATGCTAGGTAAATGCAGACTTGAAGGAAGTATTTGTAGTTTTGAACGACAACTTGAGCATTTTTTTTTGTAATTAGCTAAACATCAGTGATGACCATTGTAGTTATCCCTATATTATATTTTCCCATTAAATAAATTTAAAAAAAAAAAAAAAACACACACACACACACACACACAAAATTACACAAAATATACCTTACACATGGGTGCAATCAAGACGGCGCCATCCCAAAATTCTGGTTTCTTCCTATGCAACCGCAGAACCATAGCCCCTCCCATGGACTCGCCCATTAAAATTCTCATCCTTTTCCTATTCTCTTTCCTTTCTGCATAAGCAAAATTACGATAAAAGTCAAGTCAAAACAAGTACCCTTTTATCACATGACCCCCACCAAATACGGGATTAGATTAGTTAAAACCTTTGAAAATTTATAATTATTTGAAGTTTGAAAATTGAAACACATAAACTTTAAAGTAAAGTAAAGTAAACTCAAGGACAAGGACATCATTATTGATAATTTGAATAAATTATTGCTATATGTTCAACAAATGGACCACGTACAGCAACTGAGATTAGTCGTCATCATGGGCCAACAATTTTGTTTTCAACATGACCCACAATTAAAAACTCCGTTCTAAGTAATGTTTGAAATTTGAATTATTCAAAGGTTCTGTTAATTATATTCAATAGACCAAAACAGTAATTCAAGAAAAGAAGAAGGTTGAATTGCAATTTTGGTCATGCAACTATTATAAAGGGTTGACCGTAGAAATTATAATTTATAAAAAAGTTTTGTAAATTCCAATAAACTCTCGGTTTTAGTAATATGATCAACATAAATTGGAAAATTTGCCAAAAAAATCCACATGTCCATATTTCCGACCAAACTCAGTAATCTGGAAACCGATTTTGCATATGCGGATATTTTTCAAGTGAGTTTTTTTTTTCATGAGTTTTTATCTCATTTAACATTACAACTCACATGGAGGATGTCCAAGACATCAACAGGTGAGGCCATAAATATGGACACGTGGATTTTTCGACAAAATTTCCAACTTATGACTAACAAAAGACTAAACTGAGTTTTTCACTGTTTTAAAAATATTCGTCTAGTCCCAATTAGTCACCCACCGTCTAGGCGCTAGATTCCTCTTGTGAGCCTACGTTTTTCTCTCGTTTAGATTCCGTCTAACCCCACCCAGGTCCCGCCTATCTGGCGTAGTCCTAACACTTTTACACTTTTTAGAACGATGATTTGTTTAGAAGTCATCTGATATTTTTCGCAAATCATAATTTATGCAGGGCTATTATTGCCTGAGTTATTAAAAAAAAGGGGGAACTAATATTGCAATTTAGCCAATAAAAAAAAACAGAGTCAAAATTTGAAAAATCATATAATCTCACCAGAAATATTGGTGAAATGTTCGGAGAGATCATCAATAAGATCATCGAAGTCGGAGATTAATCCCAATAGCCCTGAAGACTTTCCATGGCCTTCACAATCGATACCATGAACTTCATATCCCGCCTTAACCAGTCTACTAGCACAACCTGTTCAAATGAAATTAACCAATCAATCACTTAATTTTTATTTTTTCATATCATATAAAATAATTAAATCTCAAACGACTTCTAATTTAATTTAAATAATTGACCTCTCATTGAGATGCTACACTCCATGGCATATCCATGGCACAAGAAAATCAAAGCTTTTGGTTCAACGTTTTCAGGTACCCATCTGCACGTGAAAAGCTTCACTCCACGTGAATTCACGATATACTCCTGTCAAAATTAATCCAAATTTAGTTTTATTTTTTAATTCGTAAAAAGATTTATCATCAGAAGGATTGAATATTGATGAATAGGTTTACCTCTTCATATTTGATATTGCTCATCTGAGTAGCCTGGCCCAAAAAAATAAAACTAAATGAATAAAATTTGCGGTTGTTTTAATGCGATGATCGATGAAAAAATTAATGAAAATAAAAGATTTATACACTTACCATGAATGTATGAAGGTGCGAATTGAATATTATTTGTGTGGGAAAAAAATTAATCTACAAGGGAAAAATATAGAAACAGAGATATGTAATTGCAGAGTTTGAGTAGAGAAAATATAGTTATAGAAGAATGAGAAGATTGAGTTGATGAAGAAGTCGTACGTGGATGACTATTTATGGGAGCGAATGGATTGAGATTTCCAACTCGTCGTCTAAAACCAATACTTTCCTTTTTGCTTCCTCCAGTTGACTATTCCCTTTTTTCCTCATTATTATTATTAGCGATAATTACAAAATTACCCCTGATGCTTAGCGTAATTACAAAAAAATAAGAAAAAAACTTTAGTTATCTTCCAAAATTAGTGCTATTCACACTTATTTTTCTTCAAAACACACTCACTTACTTAATCCATCCTCAGACCTTTTTTTCAATAAGATATTCTCTTTATTTAATAATCAAACACATAAAATGGTCTTATATGAGAAAGTCTCATGAAATTGTTTACTAGACAAATCCTCTAAAACACGTGTTCTTTTTAGAGGTTTGGGTTTAATTTGTATTCTATTTACATGTAGAACTTCTCTCGTAAACAGTGCACATAAAATCGTCTTATATAAGTTTTGTGAAGACAAAAATATTTGTTTAATATCAATTGTGCTTGCATCCCATTTAGACACGCAAAAAAACCACATTGCCATTATCTTGCTTCGAACTAAAATAAAGAACAATTAGCAAAATTTATGCTCTAGAATTTGTATCTTGCTTCAAGATGATAAAGAAAAAAAAAGAAATAAAACAACAAGAAGCTGGGTTGACACGCTCAATGAATTTCAAATGACTCCATCTAAACAAATATATAATAACAAAAATAATGAGTTTGTTATTATTAATTTGAATTCCCAACTTCAAATTTATCCATCAAAAATATTCAAAATAAAGCTGATCAACTCAATCTCGCCAAATCCTATTCGAATAACTTTAATAATAAATTAGTTCACGGATATAATCACTTATCTTAATACCCCATGTGAAATTGTGAATGCCCTAACATATGAAAGAGAACAAAAAACAAAAGATTGTAACTCATACTAAATAGCATCTGCGTTAGTTTGATTTGGGGAGAAATCAACTATTATTAAATTTGGAGTCGAACATAATTATTTTCTTTATTTGAGAGGATCTGGTTGTACATCATCAGACACTACTATAAATTCATAATACTAGTCAATATGTGCATGTACATTCCGCGGTTTGTCTAAGTTTATAAATAAAAAAAATAGAAAAGAGAGTAATTTGTTTGAAGCTGAATTATTAAAAAAAAAAAGGAAAAGAGAGTAGTTTGTGTTTCCTTTTTTTTTTTTTTTTTTTTTTTTTGATAACTCAGCCTTCCTAGCTTACGCCTGACTACGCCTCGAGGACAACAGACTCCGGCTCCTCATTCTTGCCGCCAAGGTAAACCGCGGATGTGCACGCATCGGCCAGTTGTTCTGACGGGGTCGGGTCTGGCCGACGACAACCGATCCTCCCGGTAAAGAAAGAGAACAATTATATTCGACCCCCAATCTACTAATAACGATCTCTCCCGAATCGAACCCACACGGATGCTATTCAAGATGAGTTCCCACCAAATCTTCACCACCGCATATGCCCCGAGCAATTTTGATGGAGCAGGATATGAACCATCGACCTCCACCCCCACAAACAATTTGATGGAGCGAGAATTTGAACCCCGACCTCCATCCCACAATCTTTGTGGTGGCTCAATGCCGCTAGCCACCCTGGTTGTAGTTTGTGTGTTCCTTGTCAGTTGTCTGCACGTTGTGGGATCAGTAGTGATCACATTAAACAAAAAAATAATGTGCTAAAATAGACTGTGATGCTTCATGCTCATCACCTTTTTGGTTTTTAATTTTTTTTTTTCTTCAACACCTTTCTTATTATATAATTTTCTACGTACACAAAACTATGATTTTTTTTTTTTGTCGAACGATAGATTTATATTAAAACAACTCAAAAACTAAAATTACAACTACAATCGTAGCCAACGGGCTAAGAGCCGACAAGACTAACTAAGAGCCAAGCGGGGAATTGGTAAAACCAATTCAGATTCACATGTACTAAAAAAACTACTCACCCCAAAACTACCCACTCCACGCGAGAGACTTCAAAGACTCCTTAAAGGAGACTCGTAATACACCAAAAAAAAACTAAAATCGGGCACGAGCAACCACTACATACTTGCGACGAAAAACCGATCCGCCTACGAGTTTCGCAAATCAACCGAGAAAAGAAAACACAAACAAAATAAGAAAACAAATGTAAATACTAACAAACTAGAGAAAAAGCAAAATTGCCTCTCCTCTCCCAAATCTATCGCCGCACCCCATCGTCTTCTCCGTTCCAAGACACCTCCGTGAAGCTCCGACCCGCTTTCGCCCTGGACCAAAAATTCCGTCCACCTTCAAACGCCCAGGGACCGCTTATTTGGTATCCCTCCAATAGAAACCATGGAGGGAGGGGAGGGAAGGAGGGGAGGGGGAGGGGAGGGGGAGAGGAAGGCGGCCGCAAAGAGGAGAGGGGGGAAACTTAGGGTTTTTTTTGGGGTGGGAGTTAGAGAGAAGGGGGAGAGAAGAGAGTTAGAGAGAGAAAGGGGGGTTGCCCTCACTTACACAAAACTATGATTCGATTCACATATAACAACTTTAACTTTTTTCAAATTAATTTATTAAGAGTTAGTCTCATGTCAAATGGTCTAACAGATCTAATTCGTTAGATGAATCTAAATATTTGACCCGTCAGTCCACCAATAGTCCGCACAAGTACCAATATCTCATCCGTTGGCCGCTGGTAATACATTTTCGGAGAGTTACTTAATACATTTTAGGATGACTATTAATACTTTTCGGAGGAAAAACTAATATTTTTAGGGGTGCTACCAAATATTTTTCAGGATTACTACTGATATTTTTTGGGGAAATAACTAATACTTTTTATGAGAAAAACTATTACTTTTCAAGAGAAATACTAAAAGACATTTAATCGAAAAACATAATACTTTTAAATAAGATTACTAATACGTTTTAGTAGGAATACTAATACAATTGATGGAAAAAAATAAATATTTTTCAATAGGATTACTGAAAAAAATTGTTCAAGTAGATTACTAATATATTTCATCGTTACTACTAATATTTTTTTTGAGGGACTGTTAATACTTTCCAGGAGAAAAAATTAATTATACTCATGAGAACTACTAAAATACTCTTCGGGAAACTATTAATACTTTTTCGAGGATTACTAATACTTTAATTTTCGGATGCACTATTCTAGAATATTACAAACATGCCACTGGTGCATGAAATTACGAAAAAACCTGGGTTGGGTTGGATCCGTCTAACGGAAAAGACCCGTTAGATGGTCTGGCATGAGTTTTTGTGATTATTTTTTTTGATCGGTAGAAGTTTTTGTGATTTATTAATATGAAAGATTATTGGCACTTGAATAAAATAAGGGATAATTACATAAAACCCCTAAAGTTCAGGCTAATTATAAAAAAAATTAGAGATGCTATAAAATTACAAAAAAATTCCGGCCATTAATTTTGATTCTGTCTTAAATTTAAGGTGGTAACTGTAATTATTTTTAAAATATGGGGGTTGAATTTTTTTTTGTGCTTATAAAAGGAAAAATATATGTAGGGAATCAAATTTCAAGGAGTCTTTTGCAATTTAAAAAAAGTTTCTAGAATTTTTTATAATTTGCCCGAACCTCAAGGGCCTCTTTGTAATTATCCCATAAAATAATGATTATTTTAATTTAAAAGGAACTCACCACTTGGCCAATTGTTCACTTTTAATTAATGTACTCAAAAAAAATAAAACATTAATGATTCTCTTTCGGATAATGGACGAAATAAAGTGGCAAAAGAAATCCGGCCGACACATGGGACCTCGGTATTGGCAGTTAACAAACTTGCCAATCCACGTGCCAAAATATGTTGATCATATTAAAAATTAGTACATTTTAATGCTCATTCTGAAAAAAAAAAATCCATCTTAATTATAAACATAATAATTAACCAGCTAAAGGGATTCAAGAAATGTATCTGAATTTGACCTCAAATCTTCCAATCCCCAAATAATAGGGTCATTCTTTCTTGAATGCAATTTGGATTACTTAATCAAATTTATGAATATTACATCATTGATACACAACTAATATATATTTATAAGTACATAATAATGAAACTTTAAAAATAAAATACCAATGCATAATATAGGATCTAGGGCATCCGTGTAGGTAAGAATCTCCCTAAATAGTAGATCAGTTGGACTAAAAATCTTGAGATATTTTTTGGAGATATTTAAACAATAGAATTTGCCAAGAAGATTTCAATTATTGCATTGAAAGATACCAGTTTGACTGTTTGAGATTAATTATAGAGTTATAGTACAGTTACGTGGTATAATCATATGTTAATGCAAAATATATATATAAATGGTTCCCTAAGGAATTGTGGATTTCAAAAAAGGGCATTTAAAAAGGGTAGTTGTAGGTCTTTTTATCTGATAATGATATTCTAGCGAGTAGCGAGACGCGGTTGTACTGTAGTTAGACTTCTTGGCTTGACCAATTTTCGTAAATCTTTTTTTTTTTTTAAATATTGCTTATCTATGGATGCATTTTGTAGTGTTAAATCAGTGTGAATCTCCTATTTTTATGGGATTTCATAAGATCTTTCAATACACTGAATAAATATCTATAATAAAGATATCATTTTATACAAATGGCATCTAATAGTCTATTGATCAAATCAAATTTTTTTTTGATAAAAAGTCAAAAATAAAAATTTGATAGTACATAGTTTCTGTTGGATGTTTTTGAATAAAATTACTTATTTAACCTTTCTAATAGTAAAAGGTATACTTATTTTTGACCTTTTAAATAGTAAAGGCAAATTTATTTGACGTTTTTAATAGTAAAATGCATATATTTTATTTGATGAAAGGTCATATTTTTGCCTATAAATATGACTTATTTATCACATTTGAATAACACAAAAAAACTTACAAAATTTCTATATATCTCCTAATAATTTTTTATGATAATTTTTAGGCCTAATTTTCAGTTCGTCGGAATAGGTAATCCGGTTTTCTCGTCTTATCCTGGGAACAAACGTCCAGAATAGGGGACAAATATGTTTTTAAGGATAGTATATTGAACACATGATTCAAGCTAATTTTTATTTTGCTTACTTTGCAAATTTTAACGATTTGAATTTTTCGATTCATATAAATTGTACTAAGAAAAATACTATTATATTTAATGAATATTTAATGAATTTACTTTTTACGATGTTTTCTTGGTGAATTCTAAAAATAAATATTCAAGTCTAAAATTAACATTATAGTACTTCGTACCAATGTGGACGGTGTGGTGTGTGTTCAATGTTAGGAGGAGGTGTTTGAGATGATTTTGTTTACAAAAGGATAATGTATAATACAAAATCAAAACTCAGGGGATTTTTATAATTTTAAAAAAATTATGGATTTTTTTGTAATTACCTCAAACCTCAGGGTTTATTTTTGTAATTGTCTCTTTTCCTAGCGAGTATTGACTATATTCTATATTATTAGTATATCTTGAAATTCGAAAACAAATTTATGAGAACATAAAATCAAATTGAATCAATATCAACTATCAAATATGTAATGTTCACGAGTTCAACGAATATTGCATTAATAATCCCTGAATTTTTTTGTTATTTTTTTTTTTCGATGTGGGATGTAAAAGTATGCATGCTATAACGTAGATTAGTAATATTACTTAAACAAATTTTGGTATCCACTTGACCTATTGTCCATTGTCCCACCTGATGCTTATCAATACGTAAAGTCGCACTTTAATGAAGAATATATATTCTGAGTTCTATTATGGGCAAGTGGCGATTTTCTGAGTTTTATATGGGAGATATCTAACTCAACTTGCTGTCCTCATAATGGAGTTTCCGGAAAAAGCGTGCCAAATGGGGGAAAATCTAAACTGCCCTTCACTAGTGGACTTCACTCATCATTTTGCACCCTAATACTCGGGGTTGATAACTTCAAAATAAATTTGATAAACAAAAGGGATAATTACAAAAAAAAATTAAAAAAATCTGAAGTTTGGGCTAATTATAAAAACACCCAAAGGTTTTTGAAAATTACAAAAATAGCGTTGAGGTTTGATTTGGCCTTCAATTTACGGGGATAACATTAATATTTCGTTAAATGTTAGAGGCTTGAAATGCCTTTTGCTTACGAAGGAGAAATATAAGACGGAGTCAAATTTCAACGATTTTTTTTTTGTAATTTTTAAAAACCTCTTTTTTTTTTAATTAGCCATAACCTCAAGGTTTTTTTAATTATCCCTAAACAAAAATATTACTACTAATGATAATGGCTCCTCATAGTTTTGACTATATTATGTTCAAATTTTCCGGTTTTTAAAACGTGATAAGTGTGTCCAATTTTCTGTTCACTCGTGTTCAATTAATTGCACGAAATGGATAAATGGTGTTCGGCTGCGTTGCCGACCAAGTTGGTTTCTCATTGCGTTGCCGACAATGGTGATTGGTGAGATCGGATCTTGTAATTTTACCCGAGGCCCAACCCAAATTGTTTAAATTCGCTTCGAAGGACTATCCAGCCCAATAAACAATTTTTGTTGCCTCTAGTTTGGGCCTATGGCTTCTTAATTTTATTTATTTTCAGGGCAAATTCAAACAATTACAAAAGAACTTTAGGGGATTGATGATATTTGAACCATTGAAGAGCAGATTCCAATTCAGCTAAAATCATTGAGGATAAGAATTTGAGAATGGAGGAGTTGTGTTGCAAAGGGAATGAGAAAGACTGGAAGATTTGGAAACAAAAGTCGAGGAATCAATGACTTAGAGAGGGTGATAGAAACACTAAGTTCTTCCATGCATGTGTGACTCAAAGACAGAAAATAAATTGTATTGAGAAGTTGAGCTCTACTAATGGGGTGGTTTGTGATTCCAGGGAGGAGGTGTTGAAGGAGATTAATGGTTATTATCAGGAGCTGTTTACTTCTTTCTTGGGAACTACTGATACTACATTGTTGGACGGTATCCCATGTTCTATCTCACAAATTCAAAACCAGTGATTCCTAAGACCTGTGGGAGATCTGGAAATAAGAGAAGCTTTATTCTCTCTCAGTTCATTCAAGGCCCATGGGCCTGATGGTATGACCCCTTATTTCTTTCAATTTTACTGGCATTAAGCTATGTTTGTAGAGCTATTAGGAAATTTTTTGTGTCTCCAAAACTGCTTAAGAGTATGAATCATACTCTTATTTCTTTAATCCTTAAGGTCAAAAATCCAAGTTCTATTTCTCAATATAGGCCAATCAGTCTATGCAACACAGTGTATAAAATAATTTCTAAAATTCTGGCTAATAGGATCAAACCTTGTCTTCATGCATGCATTAGTGAGTTCCAAACAACTTTTGTACCTGGTAGACAGATTTTGGATAATATCATAGTGTCACATGAGTGTTTTCACTATTTGAACTATAATAGAAGGAATTATAAGCAGTTTATGGCCATTAAACTTGATATGACTAAGGCGTATGATAGAGTGGAATGGCATTTCTTAGTGGCTGTCTTTCACAAGATGGGATTTCCTCCTAAATTTGTGTTGCGGATTTTTTCTTGCATCAGCTCTTCTTCATTTGCTTTTCTGGTTAATGGGGAGGCAGGGGGTATGTGTGTCCATCAAGAGAAATTAGTATTAGACAAGGAGACCCAATATCCCCCTACCTTTTTCTTATTATTTCATAAGCCTTCTCCAACCTTATTAATCAAGCTAAGAGAAAACACCTGATTTCTGGTCTTAAAGTCTCAAGATTTGCCCCTATGATTAATCATTTGTTCTTTGTTGATGATGCTCTTCTTTTTTTGTGAGGCTAACTGTGATCAGACCTTTAATTTTAAGTCATTGCTTGATAAATATTGTTGTGCTTCTGGGCAAAAGATCAACTTTGAAAAATCATCGTGTTCTTCAGTGTTAATACTAGTGAGGAAGTGAGAAGGGCTATTTGTGTTGTATTGGAGGATATACAGGAGCATAGGAAGATTGAGCATCTTTGGTTGCCTTAACTATTGGGAGAGCTAAAAAGGAGGTTTTTCAATATGCTATTGAGGTGGCAAAGAAGAGAGTTCTGAATTGGAAGTCTAATTTTCTTAGCATGGCTGGGAAGAAGGTGCTAATTAAATCTGTGATTTGTGCTCTTCCTAACTATGTAATGTCCTCTTACAAACTTCCTATTGGGATTTATAATAATTTGTATAAGGTCATCTCTAGATTTTGGTGGGGGAATAGAGAGAATGGTTGTTCCAAAATGCACTGAGTGGGGTGGGGTAAGATGTCCAGAATATCTGAGGGTGGGCTTTCAGGATATTGGGTTGTTTTATATTTTGTCATTACTTTGAAGTCAGCTTGTTAGTAAACCACTAGTAGAAGTTATAAATTGGCTTGGACGCTCCACGAGGTCCAGTTGATGTGAATTCGGACTTAGGTGGACCATGAACCTCAAGACTGGATTTGGTCTATTGAGGAATTTTTTATATCTTATTTATAAGAGGGGAATCCACCACCACCATAGACGAAGCCACACTAGAGTCAAGGACTCAAGGGGGATACTGGGCCCCCCTGAAATCTTGAAAAATATTGGGGGTATTTTAGTAATTCCACTTTATAAGCTTAAAAAATGCAGAAAATATGTAAAAATAGAGAAAAATAAACTTTCAATTCCTTCATTTTTGTTGTTCCTTCCCATTTGTGAATCTTGAAAAATACTTGAATCTTGATCATTTTTTCTCCTTTCTCAAAATTTTTGTACATTTTCTTTTGCTCCAGCATAATATTGAACATGAATTTTGACATTATTCTCTTGTACCTTTATTCATCTCTTTTAAGATTATTTAGGGTTCATTATCGAATTCCCACTAAAGAATTCAACATTGGCGAGGAGTTATTGAATAATTGTTTGATAATATACACTAAGAAGTATGCATATTACCAATAGAGATATTATGCAACGATTTCAAAATATGAGAATATAAGATGAATATTATGATATATTGATGTAATTGTATTAATACACTGACTTTATCAAACTTAGTCTTTATTTAAAGTATCGTTTTTAGAATTGATGTATCATATTTTATTTTATATTAATGTTAATTGAGCCCCTTACACAAAATTTCTGGCTTCGTCACTGATCACCACTATTATTTTGGTGCGCACAGGATAAACTATGACTGATGCAATACCCTGAAATCTATGTCAACCATATAACAATTGCGGAATAATTTGTTTATATAACAACTGAACCTTGTTATATATCAACTGAACCTTGTTTCTGTGATTGGTGTGCAGTTCAAATATCAAATTATAGAACAAATATATATTTCTTTTTACCACTTTTAAATTTGATACAATCAGGTCCAAGGAAGAATTTTCCAAAAAGCCAAAAGAAAAAAATTAAAAAAGAAACGTTCATTAATTTGCACCTAATAGTTACCTGGATAGCAGATAACAAAGTTTGGGGCTTCTTAAATGGTAATGTCATTCTCTCTCAAATCAGTCAACAATCAAAATGGATTAAGACTCGATTGCACCACTTATATATGTGTGGATAGAAATAAACTATTAGGGATAGACACTTGGAGAGTGATTGCTTGACCTTTCATTTTGCTTTTTTCTATGTTTAGAAAGAATAGTGTGGAAAAAATTATTTTGAAAAATGAAAATAATTTTTGAAAGTGTGATTGAAAATGTGATGATGATAGTTGATATGATAGTTGTTTTAGTATAATAATGATTAGATGTAATTGGTGACTTGAAAAATAAGAAAGAGTGAATAGTATAGTTGTGATATAATTGTATAATGATGATAATTAATGTGATTTTTTTTATTAAAATTATAAATGGATATGATTGATGATTGGAAAAGTGAGACTGAGAATGAATAGTGAATTTTTTAAATATTTCCATACACAATCGCACTTCTCATGAGAAATTCGTCGAGAAAATGAAAGAGATGAAAAAATTCTTACAAGCAAGCACTCCCCAACTCATGACTAAATTGCACTTCATGAAACAACAAATGTGGTAATGAGTTCGATTTAGATATATATTGATTTAGTCTCAATAAATTTGTCCCCACTATGACTTTTTATTTGTACTCAATAAGTGACTTTAATTATCTTCCTAGTAAATGTGTTTGTTCTATAGTGTGATTTTGTTCAGAAGATTGAGATGAACCGCTACTTCATTACATGTGGTATAAAGCAAAATCAATTTCTTCGGTATGTGATTTTTCCAGCATAATCATTGCGATGTTCTAATTCTACAGATCAACTAGATCTGTTTAAGTTCAAAATTTATGTTTAAATTTATGATGCTTAGGACTTGCAACTGTTTTTCACTCGATAGAATCAGTTGTAAGTTTCTTATGATAAATAAATGAAAATTCATTCTTATTGTCCAAAGAAAAGTAAACATGTGACTAGCTAGGTTGAATATTTTCATTTTATCCAACCTAATCAAACTAAGTAAGCAAATTAATTTCATATTCCACCTTTTAATTTTTTAATACTTTAAATAATTGGTATAAATGCATGATATTTTATTTTAAAGATATATTGTTGAGAAAGTTTCAAATGCATTGTTTAAAAAAAAATCTAGTCTTTTTAAATTATAAATAAAGGGGTCAATTAACTTGTCTAACAGGTCTACCAATCAAGTTTGATTTAAGACATATTATAGACTGAATTCTTAAAAACCTTAAAAAGTACTCGAGTATAAATCACGTATAAATCCAATTGAAACCTAACCATTGTCATTTGGCATTACTATAAAACATTCCATAGTCCATATAAGAGCATAGTCAAGTGTCAAACCCCAGTTGCCCCTTACGGAAAGTGGGCCCAGACTGACAAGACAATAAACACACAGTTTGAAGCCCAAGTGACTTTGACCTTTCTAAAATTAAGTTGACATTTGGAAAAGAGCTTTCACCACAAAACTAGAGATTATTTGGTCCACCACAGACATCAAAGTCTCAAACAAGAGACTTCAGTGCAAATCAAGTGGCTTTGCTGTTGCTAAGACCAATATGTGTCTGCCTTAGAATTTATATGCTTCCATTGAAAAGGAAGATGGGTAGAATGATTTGTGGTCCACTTTACGTGGTTTTTTTCTTTCCTACAATTATAAGAATTTTTTCTCAAACTTTTTTTGGGGAGAGGGAATGTATTTTTTCCTTAGTTTATACATAGTTATAGACTAAATAACAAGTAAATTATAAAAGGAGAAAATAATCTTGGAAAATTTTGAGGGAACAGCAACCACCACTTGCCCCCTGGATCCGCCTTTGCGCCTAAGGTTACGACTGGATTTCATTTCATTTTGATTTTTTTTTTTTGCCAGATAGTAGTGGTAAAAAAAAATTAAAAGAAGAAGAATGAATTTAGAGAATGTGATTGTAGTTGAGATTAAAATGTAATGATGAAAGTTGATTTGATATAATAATAATAAAATAATGATTAGATATGTTTGACGATTGAAAATATACGAGTGCGCGAATAGTGGAATTTGTGAGAATGTGTAATAATATTTTTTTTAAAGAAAAAAGAGTAGATATAATTGGTGGAATCAAGTGAGAGTGAATGAATAACGTATTTTCTAAATATTTTCATAAGCAATCACAATTTGGGTAGAATTATTTTTTTTTAGTGACACGAAAATGGAGATTTTTGGTGTATGAATGACATTTTCAAAACACCTCGGAAATTAGGAGAGGGGAAAACTTATGAGGAGATGTATAAATTGAAAAAAAAAAAAAAAGAAAATCTTTACTTTGATAGAAAAAAATTGATAGGCTGTTATTTTTGACCAAGTATTCTAGCTTGAGGTAAAACTTGATTTCTGCATCCCCATTGGGGATTTGGAGGGTTAAAAGAGTAGTTGACCACCATTCTAAATAAGAAAGGATCTTTAACTTTTTTGACTTTTTAGTTTTTACGCCAGTGGTTGTCATTAATTTAGAGCATTCCCTTATATCACATAATGCTCTATTGGGTATTTGGGTTAAACTAAAGGGTCCTAAATAATCTCAATCTAGTGTAAGAATGGAAATTAGTCTCAATTTAGAGGAGGCCACCAACATTTCCGATTAACTTAGTAAAAGTCAAGAACAATAGAACATCAAAAGGGGTCGTTCTCAAGTTTAGAATGCAAAGTAATAATCTGGTTCCACACACGAGTGCAAATATTTATAGCCTACAGGGACTATCATATTTAGAAATTAAAATGCCTTGATAATTGTATATTCAGGTCATAGTGCACTATGACCTGATAGAAGAGAAAATGTATGTTTCTACCCATTTAGACTTAAGAAAACACTTTTTTGACCAATTTTTATAAAAATAACTATTCTACCCAATTTTACATGGAAAAGTCAAAAATACCCCTCAACTCTCTCTATCTCTTTTGTTTAAAGTAAAACAAATATCCTCCTCACTTCTTTTCAATTTTTCTTCCTCATTTCTTCATCCCTTCTTCCTACTTTTCTTCCTTCCACAGATAGAAGACGATTGAAGGGTTGTATTTTTCGATTTTTGAAGCCCCAAGAAACGATTGAAGACACATTTTGAACCAAGGTAATGTATTAGTTTCTCAAATATTTATGTATAAAGATAGAAAATTCGCTTGATTTTCGTAACTAGAAAAAATTTCGGATCCGGAAAGTTTAACGTGGCACTATCGGGCTCGCAACATGGTACGATCGTGCCAAGTTGATCTTTAATCGAATACGATCGCACTTTAAATACCAGGGTGCGATCATCATGCCTCGCAAAGATGTAGGCACTATCGCACTTAGTATTTTCCGGGCACGATCGCATCTGCAATTACATGGGTACTATCGCAGTCCTACATAATGTAGGGCACTATCGCACTTAGTATTTCCAGGGCACGATCGCATCTAAGAATTACCAGGGTACTATCGCATTCTTACTTTATGTAGGGCACTATCGCACTTAGTATTTCCGTGGCACGATCGATCGCACCTGAATACCAGGTACTATCGCACCTACTTTTATGTAGGGCACTTATCGCACTTAGTATTTCTAGGGCACAATCGTACTTAGAATTACCAGGGTACTATCGTGCCTCGTATATAGGGTACGATCGCACTGCACCGCCTTGATTTTTTTTTTTTTCGCAAAGTGCATTCGGTTGATTGCTTATATTTTATTTTGTATCTTTACAGATGAGTGAAAAACATGTAATTGTACATTTTGGTGGGCATTGGGAAGATTGTCAATACAATGGTGGGGATGAAGAATTGTTATTAATTCCATCTGAGGGATTATCATATTCAGAACTATTGGAAGAGATTCATGGTGTTGTTCAAACGGATAGATTGCATTGGGATTGTGTATTGTTTTGTTTAATTGAATCAAAAGAGAATAGAATTATCAAAATGAAAATAAAAAATGATCGCGATGTGAGCTCGATACTATCACGTTCCCAAGTTCCTCATATTTTTGTGATTTTGAAAAAAAAATAACCAAAATGATTCTACATTTGGAAGAAATGAAACCAGTTTTATGCATCTCATGGCTAGTCAGACTTCATTGGGTAGTTCAATGGTAGAAGAGGATCATTTCAACCCTGGATATGGGTATGGGATGAATTACATGTCATTTCAACCTTGGAATCAACAGGTCATCATTATGGTTTTCGAGACTTGGCCAACACCACACATCAACCAATCGCTTGCCTCCATTTGTGCCACCTCCACACGAGTCGACCCTAATGCAAAGATATATTACAAGCGGACTTCAGGTGAAGATCCGGTGCCTAGTTCAATACCCACTCCGATGCCGAATATAGAACAAGAACATGATAGAGATGAAGATCATAGGTATGATGACGATAGTGATTATGATGATGCTAATGAGAATGATTCATCCGATGGTAATGATCGAGTTTTTGAAGATGAAACAACAACGCTATTTATTTTCTCGATTTTTGTACATGGATGGAACAACGCAATCAAATGCCTCAAGAGATTGCGTTCAAATGAGGTATTGAGAGGTCATATCCTCGACATCGGGCCAAGTCGCGCCATCCGATTGTAATTTTCCAAGTGACATTGGTATTAATGTTGGTGGCCATCAAGTTGATGGCCATGTTCGAAACTGGTTGATTCCAATTGCATCATCTCACGTAGCTCCTCATGTCGAACCCAGCTTGTTGGCAACTACAGATAATGTTTTGGGTCTAGGAGCTACATTCATGAGCAAGGATCAAGTAGTAAATACAATAGGTTTGTATCACTTAAGACACCGGGTCGAATATCGAGTTGAGAAGTCTGATAAGACTCGATACTGTAAAAATGCAAACATAAAGGGTGTGATTTTAGTGTACGAGCCAGAGGACAAGACGATATGTGGAGGATAATCAAGTTTCAGGGTCCACATAGTTGTCAGTTGGATTTAAGTCATCATGCACCACGACAATTGCCCTCGAGGATAATTGCCGCCTTATTTGCACCTAAGTTAGTTCACGAGGATCGTATTCTTAACCCGAGAGACATCATTCGGGACTTACATCATGATCATGCCTTGGATATCCATTATAATGTAGCATTGCGAGCTAAGTATAAGGCGATTGGGATGATATATGGGAATAACGCTTAGTCATTTCAAATGCTTCCAGGATACTTGCACATGCTAGCTACCACAAATCCCGGGTCAGTTGTTAGATATCAAGTGGATGCCGACAAGAAATTTCAATATGCTTTTTTTGCATTGGGCGCATCAATTAATGGATTTTCGAGATGCGGTTTTCCTGTTATTGTTGTTGATGGTACACATCTCAAAGGTAAGTACAAAGGTATTTTATTTGTTGCTACATCACAAGATGGTAACGGGCAAATTTTCCCTTTAGCTGTTGGACTTGGTGATAAGGAGAACGATGCGTCTTGGAAGTGGTTTTTGAGACATGTGCGTGAGGCATGGATGCCCACGTGATTTACCGATTGTCTCGGATCGGATGGGAGCATCGAGAATGCCATAAGATCGAAATTCCCAAATCCTATGGCCTTTGTTATTATCATTTGCAAAAGAATCTTGCACGTTATGGTAAACATGTAGTCGCAATGTTCTACAATGCTGCATATTGCTATCGTACAGAAGACTTTAATCGGTTCAGAATGAACATATGCATTGCTAGTGAAGAAGGTGCATATAAGAAAGTATTAGACGCTAGATTCCCCAGACGGGCTCGTTCGCAGTGCCCGGTTCGGCGATTTGGCTTTATGACATCAAATGCAGCAGAAAGCTTTAATAACACCCTTCGTTGGGCAAGAAGGTTGCCAGTTTGCTCAGTATTTGAGTGTGTACGTGCAACCATTGAAAGATGGTTTTTCGAACGACGTGGTGAAGCACGGGTTAGAGACTCATCATGATGGACATCGTCGGTAGGAATAGGAGACTTGTCATGATGGACATCATGTATAGTCTCCTCTATATCAATCCTCTGCCGCTTCTTGGTTACAACAGGACCCTGCTTCTTCTTGAATGGGTTCTCCTTATGGATGTAACAAACACCCACTCGGAGGTCATCATGTATATGCTGCCAATAAGGCTGTCGTATCTCCTCTACGCTAGGCTCTAATGTAGAGTGAACATCCATCTAAAAATCCAATTACAACATACAACATATCATATATGGGTATATATATTTGTTAAAAAAATAGATTCTTAAAAATAAACAAATATGCATTAATTACCTGATTATCAAAAAATCCAGACATATCAACTTGACTCTTCGGAATTTCCATCAAGGCACCGTGGAAGACATAATCAAATACGGAACCGCATACGAGATCCTAGTGTAGGTATGGCCTCATAAGCCCAAATCTAAAAAAAAAAATTTATTAATGGGTCATTAATTATTATATAATATCAAATGACTTATAATTATTTGTAATTTTTTACATACCAAAAATGCCCAAACGAACCCGTAGAAATGGTATATAGGCACGTCCGTCTTCGGCACGGCTTGGTGGGATAACGCCAAGATACCTCTCAGAATAAATGAGTGATAAGAGTATTTTCCCCAAATAAATGTCTCCCACCGATCGATCCTCGATCAACGTCCACGCCCACCCATCAATATATCTCTCAAGCGGATCCAGCAAATACCAAAAATAAACAATAAGCAATTTGGCCACCTTTAATGCATCCGATGGTGAATGACGAAATGCACCATCAATAAAGTCGCGCTTCAAATCTACCATCTTCACTCTTCGACCTCTCGTAATAGCGATGAAATAGTCCGTAAGAGGTGGGTCATGTTCCGGCGATGGATCAAATGTCGCTCACTTTGAAATGATAACCCTGTCACTAATGCATACTCGCATTTGGAGAATCCGAATAAAGCGGTCTCCAATACGATACCAATGCTCATCCGGCTTTGTCCCACCCTATTCACCTCATGGGCGGGCGATAAGATCGTAAACCGACATTATTGTTGACTCTCCGTATGTCTAGCCGCATCAAAAATCCAAAACAACAAACCGTAAATGATCAAGCACTCCACCACCAAAAGAAGTCAACTCATCACGATCGTGCCAATAATAGCCCTCTTACTATATAAATTCAATTTGACTTCGTAGTTTGTAAAGTCTCCTCTTCCAAGACCACCTCGAAACACGATAATAGTGTTATTTTTGTGAATCAATTACATATTACGTAAGTAAGAACAATAATTTCTTGAAAAATTCAACGGGGGTACGATAGGGCTGCACATAAGGGGGTACCATAATAATAGAATAGATACTCTGTTTAGTGTACCATATCAATGTCTTGATTGCTGCATTTCAAAACTCTTTATTTCTGTTGTTTAAGTACATAATTCAAATTCAAAATTCCTTAATACATCAACAACACTGTTATACATTTCCAAAGGCAAAAACAATTCAACCACACATTATTCTAACAGACCAAAAATAACTAGCTGATAAGGGTCTTTTTATGCATGTTTTATGTGTATGTTTGAGTAGAATTCGAGTTATTTTATTGTTAGTTTTGTAAATTTTTGATTGTACATAGTTCATATTACTCCGAGGTGATTTTATTGATGTAGATTGACCATTCTGGGCTAATTTTGGTGAATTTCGGACCATGGATTCATATCAAAACATACCGGGAGTTTAAGGATGCAAAAACGCTCGAAATTCCAAGCCAAACGCGTCATTTCGGGCCTTTTGGTCCAACACGGGCAGGGTGTCGTGTCGGGCAACACGGCCGTGTTCACGGAGCTAAAAACTTCGAATTTTTGCGGCCCGAACACGGCCTGGCCGTGTCGCATAACACGCCATGTCGAGCCCATTTTCGATTTTTGCGGACGCCTGGCCGTGGCGCTTTTAAACATGGCCGTGTCGGCCACTTTCTCTTCACTTTTCTTTGAATTTGGGGAAAACTCACCAACCAATCCATTTTGGCCACTTTTGTACACTTTAACTCCCTATTTTGTGAAACATGTCTCCATGTCCCCTCCCTCATCACTTGAATACAAGAATTCACCAACCAACAAGGAAAATATGGGTGATTGTTTAATAAAAGAGAGTACTATCAATGTATTGGTTGCTATAAAAGCCAAGGGTTGAAGTTGGGAGAGGCATTCATTAGATACTCATGAAATATTCATTGTATTCATTTCATTAAGTAGAATTGGGATCAAGGGGTCTTGGAGGAGAAAGCTTGGGGCAATATTGGAGAAGAAGGCTTGGAGCTCAACATCATCAACCAAGGAGGAAGTCTTGTATTGGTCTTGAATAAGAGCTAAGTACACCATGTTCATTTTATTCAAATCATCTTGTGTAGTATACTCTTTTATCAAAGCCATGTGTAGCTAAACTCCTAGTGCTTGAATGTAATGAACTCTAGAATGGATTTGTGATTAAGGTGTGTATGTTTTTAATAAAATCTTCATATTTTGTGTGATTCACTTATATTATGCTTCGTTCATTCGAATTGATATATGCGCAATATTGATTTGAAGTTTATTTTTCATCCGGAAATCGAGAGATTCATGGTGAAATAGAACCTATATAAGTGAAAAGAGTTGCATGCAATCCTAGATATAGACGACATAAATCTTCCGGATTAGGGTCAAACCTAATATGGGAATTCACAAATCGTTATAATGTCTTTGTCTTGGGGTTTTAACTAGAAAGAGATTTGATTAATCAACCCGAGATTAGAAGTTTTTCGCCTTGAGAAAGGGTTTAACTTAAATTGGGAATTTCTACGGTCCACAAGACATGAGATTTTATTAAAAGAGGTTGGTTTTTGCTTAAGGGCTTACGGTTGTATTTTTAACTTGTCAAATCACAAAAACATTCTAGAGGGATTTACATTCAAACACATTTCTATCTCTTGATTTCTTATTTTACAAATCTTCCTTCATTTTTACAATTTATAATTTGTTTTTCCTTTTTCATCAAACAAAAACTCTGAAAATTGTTAGATTAAATAACAAAAAGACGGTAATTATTGGTACTTTCCAACAAACAGCCCGGAACACGGCCAGGCCTGTTAAAAAAACAGGGGAGGGGGGTCGATTTGGGTCAGTTTTTTCGATTTTTTTCATTTCAAAACCCTAAAAACCCCTCTTCTTCACCAAAATTTTCCCCAAATTCACCTCACTCTTCCATCTAAACTCAAATTCTTCCATAAAACACCATCTTTCCTCCATTGCCAACACTTCTACCGATTGATTGTTGGGAATTTTGTGGGTTTTTGGGAGATTTCTCTTGTGGGTTTCTATTTCAAGGTATGATTTTCTATGTTATTTTTTTTTGTGTGTTTAATTTCATCATTTTTGTTTTTATGCTTTCAATTTGTTCATAAATGCTTGAAATTTCTATCATTTAGGGCTTTTTGATTTAACTTATATTTTGGGAATTTTTATGCCTAGTTATTTGTGTTGAAGATGAGGGTATTTTTGGATTTTTATGGTGATGATGTTGGCCCCATGTGCTATTGAAATTTGTATGGGTAAAATCATGTGAAGTCAATTGTTGGAATTATCTTGCTTAATCTCACCAACGAAATTGGTCCTAAATGAATGAAAGGGTTTTTTGTTGCCTAAATGTAACGATATGAGCGTTTGTTGATTGATTGATTGTTAGAATCATATGATTGATCATGAGTGGAAACCATGCTTTGTTGTAACTTACTTGCTATTTTGATATCAACAATTGTTGAGTAAACCATTGCACAACACCAGGTATCCGGACGCCATGACATTAGAGACCCTTGGGCTACAAGAATATATTGATTGGATGTTTGAACAAGTTGGGTGGGGACAATTCATGGGTGCGAAAGCACCAACTTATGAGCGCATCACACCGGAATTCCTTAGCTCATTTAACGCCAAATCCTCACGAACTCATGCTAGGACGGCCTCATCTCTTTTCGCTTGTTCAATCAAGAGTATACATTGACTCTTGCCGACTTCAATCAAATATATGGTCTTCCAATTGATGGTAACAGACGCTTTCCTAGCGACTTTAATGCACAGCGATTTTGGAATGAAATAGCTCCTTCATATGACTATGTTGCTTCTCGTGCAAAAGTATCACGCGTAATAAATCCTTGTTTTCGTTATATGCATCGTGTGATGGCTAGCACACTTTTCGGTAGGGGGGAAAGTGACGGGAATTTGAGGAAGGATGAACTCTTTGTTTTTATGGGCTATGGTCTATGGCAAACACCTTGACACCGGGTCCCACTTAGCACGCCATTTTCAGAAAGTCGGGCGGGGCGAATGTAGTAAAATTCTTGTTAGAGGCCTAATCACTCCAATTGCTCTTCACTTCGAGCACGACTTAACGGATTTACAACAAGCGCGAGGAAGCACGCGTATTGATCTCGAGGTATGTCGCTATAAAATTAATTGAAAGAATCAATGATCAATTTTGCTTGCTTTTTCGACATACATCCCAACGACTATTACTTCCCGACCCGGCCCCACGAACTACAATTAATAATCGTGACAATTGGTTGATGGGTATGCGACACAATCCGGAGGATGACATAATTCGCCTTGAACTACCTCCCATGAGGATGATGCTCCCGAATCCCCATCTCTCCAAGGGGTTCACCACCCCATACTCCTTCATCTCACCCACCACCACCACCGCCACCGCATGAACAAGTCAATCTTCAAGCTATTCTCACAGAGCAACAACACCAAAGAGACATGCTATCATATCAACAAACGATGCTCGAACGCCACAGAATATGCTTGACCGCCAACAACAAATGATGGAGCAAGCAATTTGGCGTCATTAGGGATATTCGAGAGGACCAACAACAACAAAATGCCCTTTATCTCAACTCCATCAATGGCACCTCTCTCAAGGACACTTCCCACCACCGTCATAAGGTCGTATTTGTCTTTGTCTTAGTTTTTGTTTCCTTTGCTCCATTTTGTATCCCATCTCCTCTTCACATTGGGGACAATGTGACCCTTGAAGTCAAAAGATTTGTTAGAACGCTGATTTGAACTATTTTCTTTAGCTTTGCGTGTTTTAGCTTTCTTTGTGGATATTTCGTTTTCTTTTACGCACCTTATCAATACCTTGCAAACAAACATGAGGTAATTTTTTTTTACAATTAGATAGGTTAGTTGTGGATTGGTTATGACCATTTTTATCCCGAAAAAGTCATCTTTTGAAAACTCAAATTGCCAAAATGTCTTTAAACTAGCGTGACTCTAGTAAAAGGATGAATTTGGCCAAAAGAGTTTAATGTCATGAAGTTAGCTTGACTTTGCTTAAATCTAGATACTTTGTGTCATGATCACTAGAGAAACCATAACTCGGGTTTGAAAAAAAAAATGTGCTAATACTGTTATATAAATGGACAAATCGAGGTTATATTCCTCTGTTTGTTGTTGCTTAGTAACTAGGAGCATTCATGAGCCCCATGTTTGTCTCTTACGTAAAACGGCGACACAAATATGAATATGGGACACCACCCTAGGAGTTTTTGAAAAGACATTCAAAATTTAAACCTAGTGGAAGTTTGCCTCAAAAATGTCCTGATTTTATAATTATATTTGCAATATATAAAAAAAAAAAAAAAAAAAAAAAAAAAATTGAAAAGACCCGAGTTTTGAACTTCTCCTTTTATCATTACATTTTTGTATTTGATCTAAGCATATGAACGACAAATTTTTCGTGATATGACAATCGTGATGTTTTGAACGATTCCAACTATTGAAGTCACTCTCTTTTTAACAAATTGGTTGATTTGAAAAACGGATGGATTGACTTAATTGGGAAGGAAAAGGTTAGCAGTTCACTTCAATCATGTCGAAATTGTGAAAATAGATATCTCTTTTTGTTTTCAACCCATCTCTTTGTTTTAAAAATTGCTTGAGGACAAGCAAAATTTCCAAGTTGGAGGCGGTTTGATAAGTGTCATTTTGTACATATTTTATATTATTAATTCAATAGTTTTTGAATTGTTTTGTTAGAAAAATCATAGTTTCTCAAGTATTTCGTAGCATTTCATCGTGTCATGTGTTTAACATTATAGGTGGAGCAATTTGGAGCAATGTGAAGCCAATATTACTTGAAAAAGGCAAGAAAATCACTCAACATGACTTGGGGTGTCAAGTAACATGGCCATGTTCAAAAAAAGAAATAAATTGGATAAAAATTGGAAAAAGGGTCCAAAACGCCAAGCCGTGTCACCAAACACGACCATGTTGAAGGAGATCAAAAGAGGAGGAAAAATCGCACAAAACAGGCCCGAACACGGCCTGGCCGTGGTCGCATAACACGGTCGTGTCGCATAACACGGCCTGGCCGCGTGTTTGTCCAACACGCCGCCGTGTCGCCCTGTTTCAAAGAAATTTTGTGCAAGACGGCTGGCCGTCTTTGCCTTCACGGCGTGTCCGGACCCCTTTTTGCAACTTTTCTTTGCGGAATTTGGGGAAAACTCACCAACCAACCCATTTTGGCCACTTTTGTACACTTTTAACACCCTATTTTGTTGAAACATGTCTCCATGTCCCTCCTCATCACTTGAATACAAGAATTCACCAACCAACAAGGAAAATGGAGGCAATTGTTTAACAAAAGAGAGTACTATCAATGTATTGATTGCCTATAAAAGCCAAGGGTTGAAGTTGGGAGAGGCATTCATTAGATATTCAGAAATATTCATTGTATTCATTTCATTAAGTAGAATTGGGATCAAGGGTCTTGGAGAAGAAAGTCAGGGGCAATATTGGAGAAGAAGGCTTGAGCAACATCATAAATCAAGGAAGAAGTCCATTGAGGTTTTGAGAAAGATAAGTACACCATGTCTACAATGCTTAAATCTTCTTGTGTAATTTATTCTTTGGTCAAAATCATGAGTAGCTAAACTCCTAGTGTTTGAGTGTAATGAACTCTAGAATGGATTTGTGATTAAGGTTTGTATGTTTTTAATAAAATTCTCATGTCTTGTGTGATTCACTTATATCATGCTTATCTCATTCGAGTTAATATTTCCGGTATATTGATTTGATATCTTTTCTTCATCGGGTAATCGAAAGATTTATGGTGAAAAAGAAATTGTATAAGTGAAAAGAGTTGCATGCAATCCTAGATATAGACGACATAAATCTTCCGGATTAGGTCAAACCTAATATGGGAATTCATAAATCGTTATAATGCAATCTTGGGGTTTTAACTAGAAAGAGATTTCGCTTAATCAACTTGAGATTAGGAGTTTTTCGCCTTGAGAAAGGGATTAACTTAAATCGAATTTCTACGGTCCACATAGCATGAGATTTTATTAAAAGAGGTTGGTTTTTGTTTAAGGGCTTATGGTTGAATCTTTTAACTTGTCAAATCACAAAAACATTCTAGAGGATTTACATTCAAACACACTTCTATCTCTTGATTTCTTATTCTACAAATTTTACTTCATTTTTACAATTTATAATTTGTTTTCCTTTTTCATCAAACACAAAACTCGAAAATTGTTAGATTAAATAACAAAAAGACGGTAATTATTAGTACTTACAAATCCTCGTGGGAATGACACTTGTGACTCAATAATCTATACTATAAAACGATAGGTGCACTTGCCTACGGTTTTAAAGGTAGCTTTTGAGCCATCAAGTTTTTGGCGCCATTCGGGGGATTGTAATATTAAGAACACCTTATTTTTGTTAATTTAATCATTTTTTTTTTCATCAATTGTGTTTCTAGGTATCTATCTTTGTAAGTCTTGATTATACTTATCCTCCTTGTTTACTACAAAGGCATGCCTACTCGTCGCCGAATCCGGGAAGTCATGAGACCGCCGGTAGAACACGAGAGAAAAGTATTAGTGAGACCACGAGGAGATACTAACGAAAGCAAGGATCCCGATATGGCGGATGAACAACAAAGAACCATGTATGACTACGCCAAGCCATCTATGGACGGTACGTCGCCTAGTATCGTAAGGCCCGGCCAAGTTGCGACCAATAATTTCAAATCAAACCGAATGTCATTCAAATGGTGCAACAATTTTTCCAATTCGACGGCTTACCAGGCGATTTAAGATCCAAATAATCATATCGCGAATTTCCTCGAAATTTGCGATACTTTCAAAATAAATGGAGTCTCCGACGATGCCATCCGCTTACGCTTGTTCCCATTTACTCTTCTGGGGACGGGCTAAACAATGGCTAAACACTTTACCGAAGGGAACAATCACAACATGGAGCATTATGGCGGAAAAATTCCTTTTAAAGTATTTCCCACCCGCTAAAACCGCACGATTGAGGAATGAGATCTCTTCATTCACTCAAGAGGACGATGAAACCTTGTACGACACTTGGGAGAGATTCAAAGAATTGCTGCGAAAATGCCCACATCATGGTCTTCCCATTTGGATGCAAGTCCAAACATTTTACAACGGGTTGCTCTCATCGACAAGACAGATGATTGATGCGGCGGGAGGAACATTGAATAATAAGACACCCGAAACTGCCGCCCAAGATCTCATAGAAGGAATGGCCATGAATGGCTATCAATGGCAATCCGTTTAGGAAAAACAACAAAGTCGGTGGGAGTATATAATGCGGACGCTGCTAAGACACTAATGCCGCACAGTCGAAGCTCTAACTCGAAAAATGTGACGGGTTGGCGCTCCAAAACCACCACCACAACAAGCCTTCTCATGCGAGACTTGTGGAGGATCGCACAACCACCAAGATTGCCCTCACGTGATACCGCCGCATGAACAAGTGGATTATCTAGTAATCAATCTCGACCTTTCAAAATAATCCTTTCAAAGAACACTTATAATCCAGGTTGGCGTCAACACCCGAACTTTAGTTGGGGAAATCAAGGTCAATGTAAGCCTAATCCAAACGCACTCCCCAATTGTCTCGCACCTCCC
Organism: Rehmannia glutinosa; assembly: GCA_016081115.2. Classification (NCBI taxonomy): domain Eukaryota; kingdom Viridiplantae; phylum Streptophyta; class Magnoliopsida; order Lamiales; family Orobanchaceae; genus Rehmannia; species Rehmannia glutinosa. Next base: position 753,317 of record JABTTQ020000354.1, on the reverse strand, counting down.
GGTTTCCAACCGCGAAAACCAAGTTTGGAGGACTTCTCATCCAAATTCGTCCAAACAACGGAAACCCGTTTCACGGCCACCGAAACATCCTTAAGGAACCAAGAAGCATCCATTCGCAACTTGGAAAATCAAATTGGTCAAATTGCCAAAATGATCTCCGAAAGGCCACAAGGAGCTTACCTAGCAACACCGAGCCAAATCCAAGAGAACAGTAAAAGCAATTACTCTAAGGAGTGGAACAAAGCTAGACGAAGACGGATGCCGGAGGACGAACCCACGCCCATACAACAAAAAGACGAACAGTATCCAAGGAAACAAAGAAAATGGTACCGGAATTCCAACCACCTATTCCGTATCCAAGTCGATTGCGTAAGGACAAACATGACGACCAATTTGGTAAGTTCTTGATTTATTTAAACAATTGCACATCAATATTCCTTTGTTGAAGCCCTTTCACGAGATGCCAAAATATGCCAAGTTCCTAAAAGATCTTCTTTCAAATAAGAAGAAGCTTGAAGAAATATCCATGGTGCAATTAAATGAGGAATGCTCGGCAATTTTGCAAAACAAGTTACCTCGAAAAATCAAAGATCCAGGAGTTTTACTATTCCTTGTCATGTCGTGGGACCGATCGGGCATTGGCCGATCTAGGGGCTAGCATTAACTTGATGCCTTATGATTTATTCAAACAAACGGGTCTAGGAGCCAAAACCAACTAGATGAGCCTGCAATTGGGACGGATCTATTAAATATCCTAGAGGCATTGTTGAAGATGTTTTAGTCAAAGTCGATAAGTTTATATTTCCCGTCGATTTTGTAATTCTTGATATGCATACGGATGTCGAAGTCCCTTTGATCCTAGGGCGTCCATTTTTAGCTATCGCTAAGGCAATCATTGACGTGCATGATGGCAAACTAATTTTAAGAGTCGAAGATGAACAAGTTATTTTTAAAATCGCTACATCAATGAAAATACGATAGATAAAGATGACTCTTGTTTTGCTATTGATCTTATCTATATGGAGATAACCAACTCTCTACCAAGCATGATTTCTAACGAATTCTTGGAGACTTGTATTGTTCAAAGTGCAGGTATATCGGATGAAAACCCTTTCTTAGGGAATCCGTATCGCATTGGAAGAAAACGAACCAACGAGAACGAAAAGAGTTCGAAAAATTGAAAACTCACAGTGGGGCATATCAAGCCATCCATTGAGGATCCACCACATTGAGCCGAAGGAGTTACCCGAACACTTGGAATATGCATTTCTAGCCGAGAACGCAAACTTCCCAGTAATTATTTCCTCCAATTTATCTTCTCATCAAAAGGATAGATTGTTGGCAATATTACGGGAACATAAAAAGGCCATCGCTTGGAAAATCTCCGACATTCGAGGGATTAATCCTTCCTTTTGCACTCACAAGATTCTGATGGAGGAAAATTTCAAGCCGGTTGTTCTACCTCAGCGTCGCTTAAATCCAAACATGAAAGAGGTGGTTAAAGCAGAGGTAATCAAACTACTGGATGCTGGGCTCATCTATCCAATCTCCTCGACAAGAATCGGGGTAAGTCCAGTTCAAGTGGTCCCAAAGAAAAGTGGGATGACGGTGGTACCAAATGAAAAGAACGAACTTATTCCGATGCGAACGGTAATAAAGGTTGGCGAGTTTGCATCGACACGACGACTTAACGATGCTACTCGCAAGGACCACTTTCCTTACCTTTTATTGATCAAATGCTTGAACGCTTATCCGGTCACCTCTATTATTGCTTTCTTGATGGCATGTCGTTATTTTCAGATCTCGATAGCACCGAGGACCAAGAGAAAACCACTTTCACTTGTCCCTACGATTTCGCCATAGACGCATGCCTTTTGGGTTGTGCAACGCACCAAAGAACTTTTCAACGTTGTATGCTTGCCATCTTCGACGAGTTTGTAGAGGAAATCATGGAAGTCTTCATGGATGACTTTTCGGTTTTTGGGGATTCATTTGATCTTTGTCTTGCAAATCTTAAAAAAGTCCTTGTTCGTTGCGAAGAGACTAACCTCGGTACTTAATCGAAAAGTGTCACTTCATGGTACAAGAAGGTATTGTTTTGGGGCATAAAATTTCTTGCGGGGAATTGAAGTTGACAAAGCGAAAGTTGATACAATTTCCAAATTGCCACCGCCCGCCTCGGTGAAGGCTATCCGGCTTTTGGGGCACGCCGGGTTTTACAGCGCGCTTTATCAAAGATTTTTCAAAAATCGCCGGCCGCTTACTCGCTTTTTAGAAAAGGATGCGCTTTTTGATATCAACGATGAATGTCTCCAAGCATTCAACACTTTGAAAGAAAAACTCACCACTTCTCCCATCATGGTGGCTCCGGATTGGTCTCAACCGTCAACTCATGTGTGATGCTAGTGACTATGCGGTAGGAGCGATTGGGCAACGAAAAGATAAACATTTCCGGCCAATTTACTATGCAAGTAAGACTTTGAATCCCGCTCAATCCCACTATACAACTACCGAAAAGGAACTACTTGCAGTGGTTTTCGCCTTTGACAAATTTCGGTCATACTTGATTCTATCCAAAGTCATTGTTTATACGGATCACTACGCTTTACGCTATTTGCTCGACAAAAATGACGCAAAACCACGCATCGATTCGATGGGTTCTCTTACTCCAAGAATTCGATGTGGAGATCAAAGATAAACGGGTGCCGAAAATCTTGCCGCCGACCACCTATCTCGGCTTGAGCACTCCGACCGATGAGCAACACAATGGACATATCAACGCTTCTTTCCCAAATGAGCAACTCTTTGCCCTTAACTCAATTTCAATTGATATTCCTTGGTTTGCGATTTCGCTAATTATCTTGCAGAAAAATTCTCCCAAAAGGGATGACCCATCAAAAAAGAAGAAATTCTTTTCGGACCTCAAGTATTATATTTGGGACGATCCCCACCTCTTCCGAGTTTGTGCAGATCAAATCATACGAAGGTGTGTTGCACTTCCCGAAACCATCTCCATTTTGAATCATTGTCACAAAGGACCCACCGTGGACATTATCAAGCAAATACTACGGCACGCAAGGTCCTTGAGTCGGGTTTTTATTGGCCTACACTTTTCAAGGACGCAAAACGGTATGTTGAAACTTGTGATAGTTGTCAACGAACAGGGAATATTTCTCGAAGAAATGAAATGCCCCAAAACGGTATACTTGTTTGTGAAATTTTTGATGTTTGGGGTATTGATTTTATGGGACCTTTTCCGGCGTCGTTTGGCAATAAATATATTTTGGTAGCCGTTGACTACGTGTCTAAGTGGGTAGAGGCTCAAGCTTTACCTAAAAATGATGCTCGAGTGGTGGTGCATTTTCTCAAAAAACTTTTTACCCTTTGGTACACCACGAGCCATCATTAGCGATAGAGGCACTCACTTTTGTAATAATCAATTTGATAAGGTTTTAAAGCGTTATGGTGTCACACACCGAGTCGCGACCGCTTATCATCCCCAAACTAGCGGTCAAGTCGAAGTGTCCAACCGCGAATTAAAACGAATTTTGGAAAAAACGGTGGGCACTCTCGCAAGGATTGGTCCTCAAACTCGATGATGCCCTTTGGGCTTATAGAACGGCTTTCAAAACGCCAATAGGGACTACCCCATACCGACTGTCTATGGTAAAGCATGTCATTTGCCTATTGAGCTTGAACATAAAGCCTTTTGGGCTATTAAAATGCTTAATTATGATTTGTCAAGCGCATGAAATAACCGTTTATTGCAGATTAACGAACTCGAAGAATGGCGAAATTCGCATACGAGAATTCGAAAATTTACAAAGAACGAACGAAACAATGGCATGACAAGCACATTAAGCACACGAGAATTCCAACCGGGTGATCAAGTGTTACTATTCAATTCCCGACTTCGCTATTTCCGGTAAGTTAAAATCCGTGGTCCGCCCATTCACACATACTCAAGTGTTTCCTTACGGGACTATCGAAATTACGCACAAGAAATGGGCACCTTTAAGGTAAACGGACACCGCCTAAAGCTTTATTTTGGGGGCACCATCGATGATAATTATAGAGATTCCCTCAAGCTTGAGGACCCCTAAATACATCGCACAATTAGAGGTGAATCACCAAATAAACGACACTAAAGAAGCGCTACCCGGAGGCAACCCGATGATTTTTGTGTCAATTTGTTTCAAATTTTTACTTAGGATTCATTTTTTTTTCTCGGGATGATATTTAATTAAAAAAAAAAATTATAGCTCGGAGTAACGGCCGGGCCGTGTCTTCCCGACATGGCCGTGTCAAAAATTTCCCAAAAAAAAAAAAAAATGAAAATTGGCCCGAACACGGCCGGGCCGTGTCGCCCGACACGCCCGTGTTCGGCCCAAAAATTTTTTTCCAACAAACAGGCCGGAACACGGCCAGGCCGTGTCCGGGCTGTTAAAAAAACAGGGGAGGGGGGTCGATTTGGGTCAGTTTTTTCGATTTTTTTCATTTCAAAACCCTAAAAACCCCTCTTCTTCACCAAAATTTTCCCAAATTCACCTCACTCTTCCATCTAAACTCAAATTCTTCCATAAAACACCATCTTTCCTCCATTGCCAACACTTCTACCGATTGATTGTTGGGAATTTTGTGGGTTTTGGGAGATTTCTCTTGTGGTTTCTTTTATTTCAAGGTATGATTTTCTATGTTATTTTTTTTTTTTTGTGTGTTTAATTTCATCATTTTTGTTTTTATGCTTTCAATTTGTTCATAAATGCTTGAAATTTCTATCATTTAGGGCTTTTTGATTTAACTTATATTTTGGGAATTTTTATGCCTAATTATTTGTGTTGAAGATGAGGGTATTTTTGGATTTTTATGGTGATGATGTTGGCCCCATGTGCTATTGAAATTTGTATGGGTAAAATCATGTGAAGTCAATTGTTGGAATTATCTTGCTTAATCTCACCAACGAAATTGGTCCTAAACGAATGAAAGGGTTTATTGTTGCCTAAATGTAACGATATGAGCGTTTGTTGATTGATTGATTGTTAGAATCATATGATTGATCATGAGTGGAAACCATGCTTTGTTGTAACTTACTTGCTAGTTTGATATCAACAATTGTTGAGTAAACCATTGCACAACACCAGGTATCCGGACGCCATGACATTAGAGACCCTTGGGCTACAAGAAGATATTGATTGGATGTTTGAACAAGTTGGGTGGGGACAATTCATGGGTGCGAAAGCACCAACTTATGAGCGCATCACACCGAATTCCTTAGCTCATTTAACGCCGAAATCCTCACGGAACTCATGCTGTGGACGACCTCATCTCTTTTCGCTTGTTCAATCAAGAGTATACATTGACTCTTGCCGACTTCAATCAAATATATGGTCTTCCAATTGATGGTAACAGATGCTTTCCTAGCGACTTTAATGCACGATTTTGGAATGAAATAGCTCCTTCATATGACTATGTTGCTTCTCGTGCAAAAGTATCACGCGTAATAAATCCTTGTTTTCGTTATATGCATCGTGTGATGGCTAGCACACTTTTCTTCGTAGGGGGAAAGTGACGGGAATTTGAGGAAGGATGAACTACTGTTTTTATGGGCTATGGTCTATGGCAAACACCTTGACACCGGGTCCCACTTAGCACGCCATTTTCAGAAAGTCGGGCGGGGCGAATGTAGTAAAATTCTTGTTGGAGGCCTAATCACTCCAATTGCTCTTCACTTTGAAAGCACGACTTAACGGATTTACAACAAGCGCGAGGAAGACGCGTATTGATCTCGAGGTATGTATCGCTATAAAATTAATTGAAAGAATCAATGATCAATTTTGCTTGCTTTTTTCGACATACATCCCAACAACTATTACTTCCCGACCCGGCACGAACTACAATTCGTAATCGTGACAATTGGTTGATGGGTATGCGACACAATCCGGAGGATGACATAATTCGCCTTGAACTACCTCCCATAGAGGATGATGCTCCCGAATCCCCATCTCCTCCAAGGGGTTCACCACCCCATACTCCTTCATCTCACCCACCACCACCACCGCCACCGCATGAACAAGTCAATCTTCAAGCTATTCTACAGGAGCAACAACACCAAAGAGACATGCTATCATATCAACAAACGATGCTCGAACGCCAGCAGAATATGCTTGACCGCCAACAACAAATGATGGAGCAGCAATTTGGCGTCATTAGGGATATTCGAGAGGACCAACAACAACAAAATGCCCTTTTATCTCAACTCCATCAATGGCACCTCTCTCAAGGACACTTCCCACCACCGTCATAAGGTCGTATTTGTCTTTGTCTTAGTTTTTGTTTCCTTTGCTCCATTTTGTATCCCATCTCCTCTTCACATTGGGGACAATGTGACCCTTGAAGTCAGGGGGTGGCGAGATTTGTTAGAACGCTGATTTGAACTATTTTCTTTAGCTTTGCGTGTTTTAGCTTTCTTTTGTGGATATTTCGTTTTCTTTTTTACGCACCTTATCAATACCTTGCAAACAAACATGAGGTAATTTTTTTTTACAATTAGATAGGTTAGTTGTGGATTGGTTATGACCATTTTTATCCCGAAAAAGTCATCTTTTTGAAAACTCAAATTGCCAAAATGTCTTTAAACTGCGTGACTCTAGTAAAAGGATGAATTTGGCCAAAAGAGTTTAATGTCATGAAGTTAGCTTGGACTTTGCTTAAATCTAGATACTTTGTGTCATGATCACTAGAGAAACCATAACTCGGGTTTGAAAAAAAAAATGTGCTAATACTGTTATATAAAGGGACAAATCGATGTTATATTCCTCTGTTTGTTGTTGCTTAGTAACTAGGAGCATTCATGAGCCCCATGTTTGTCTCTTACGTAAAACGGCGACACAAATATGAATATGGGACACCACCCTAGGAGTTTTTGAAAAGACATTCAAAATTTAAACCTAGTGTATTTTTAACTAGAAAGAGATTTCAGTTAATCAACCTGAGATTAGAAGTTTTTCGCCTTGAGAAAGGGTTTAACTTAAATTGGGAATTTCTACGGTCCACAAGACATGAGATTTAATTAAAAGAGGTTGGTTTTTGCTTAAGGGCTTACGGTTGTATTTTTAACTTGTCAAATCACAAAAACATTCTAGAGGGATTTACATTCAAACACATTTCTATCTCTTGATTTCTTATTTTACAAATCTTCCTTCATTTTTACATTTTATAATTTGTTTTTCCTTTTTCATCAAACAAAAACTCTGGAAATTGTTAGATTAAATAACAAAAAGACGGTAATTATTGGTACTTACAATCCTCGTGGGAATGACACTCGGTACTCAATAATCTATACTATAAAACGATAGGTGCACTTGCCTACAGTTTTAAAGGTAGCTTTTGAGCCATCACTAGCTGTGCCAATGAATTAAACGGTGATGATCAGTGCAAAAAATCGTCCAACACGATAGGGTCACACATAAAGTAAGATATAGTACGCCCGATAAGTACCACTATCGGGCCGTACTATCGCTAAAAGCCGGGACGACAGGGTCACGCACATAAGGGGTACGATAAGTACGCCCGATAGTAAGACGCACTTATCGGGCCGCCCATTTATGTTGATGGCTCAAAAGCTACCTTTAAAACCGTAGGCAAGTACACCTATCGTTTATAGTATAGATTATTGAGTACCGAGTGTCATTCCCACGAGGATTGTAAGTACTAATAATTGCCGTCTTTTTGTTATTTAATCTAACAATTTCCGAGTTTTTGTTTGATGAAAAAGGAAAACAAATTATAAATTGTAAAAATGAAGAAAGATTTGTAAAATAAGAAATCAAGAGATAGAAATATGTTTGAATGTAAATCCTCTAGAATGTTTTTGTGATTTGACAAGTTAAAAATACAACCGTAAGCCCTTAAACAAAAACCAACCTCTTTTAATAAAATCTCATGTCTTGTGGACCGTAGAAATTCCCAATTTAAGTTAAACCCTTTCTCAAGGCGAAAAACTTCTAATCTCAAGTTGATTAACTCAAATCTCTTTCTAGTTAAAACCCCCAAGACAAAGATTATAACGATTTGTGAATTCCCATATTAGGTTTGACCCTAATCCGTAAGATTTATGTCGCCCTATATCTAGATTGCATGCAACTCTTTTCACTTATATAGGTTCTATTTCACCATGAATCTCTCGATTTCCCGGATGAAAAATAAACTTCAAATCAATATTGCGCATATATCAATTCGAATGAACGAAGCATAATATAAGTGAATCACACAAAATATGAAGATTTTATTAAAAACATACACACCTTAATCACAAATCCATTCTAGAGTTCATTACATTCAAACACTAGGAGTTTAGCTACTCATGATTTTGACAAAAGAGTAAATTACACAAGAAGATTTAAGTATGGTAGACATGGTGTACTTATCTTTCTCAAAATCTTAATGGACTTCTTCCTTGGTTGATGATGTTGTTCCAAGCCTTCTTCTCCAATATTGCCCCAAGCTTTCTCCTCCAAGACCCCTTGATCCCAATTCTACTTAATGAAGTGAATACAATGAATATTTTCTGAGTATCTAATGAATGAATCTCCCAATTTCAACCCTTGGCTTTTATAGGCAACCAATACATTGATAGATTTCTTTTTATTAAACAATCACCCCCATTTTCCTTGTTGGTTGGTGAATTCTTGTATTCAAGTGATGAGGAAGGGGACATGGAGACATGTTTCAGCAAAATAGGGTGTTAAAAGTGTACAAAAGTGGCCAAAATGGGTTGGTTGGTGAGTTTTCCCCAAATTCCGCAAAGAAAAGTTGCAAAAAGAGGTCCCGGACACGCCCGTGTCGCCCAGAACGGCCGGGCCGTGCTGTTTTATCACACAGGACTCAAGAAACATGGTCGTGCTCCCAAACACGGCCAGTCGTGTCTCTCGACACGGCCAGTGTTGGGAACACGGCCTGGCCGTGTCGGAGGCTCGTTTTGTGCGAAAAATCGAGTTTTTAGCTCCCGTGAACACGGCCGTGTTGCCCGACACCCGCCGTGTTGGACCAAAAAGGCCCGAAATGACGCGTTTGGCTTGGAATTTCGAGCGTTTTTGCATCCTTAAACTCCCCGGTATGTTTTGACATGAATCCATGGTCCAAAATTCACCAAAATTAGCCCCGAATGGTCAATCTACATCAATAAAAGCACCTCGGAGTAATATGAACTATGTACAATCAAAAATTTATAAAACTAACAATAAAATAACTCGAATACTACTCAAATATACACATAAAACATGCATAAAAAGACCCTTATCAAACCACCTCCAACTTTGAACTTTGCTTGTCCTCAAGCAAAACATTATATCAAAAATAGGGATTCAATAAATCACAACATACAAAGATGATTTTTTTTTTCAACATATTGAACATAAGCAATCAAGTTCTCGCCTTCTCAACCTGAATTAACCATAAGTAAAAACATAGTTTTGTAAAGCGATCGATCACAAGAAAGACTCAATATCGGCAGGCATTATTCGGACTTGAAATCATCACTCCACAAATATCGATAGTTATGAACAACTTCAATTCAATAACGCCATGAAAATACAAGAATTCAATAGATCATTGTAGTTAGCCTACTAGTCATATAACCAAGCTTCTTGAACTTTATTGAATGAGAAGTCAAGGAGTATTCATTCTCCTCTTTTTTTTTCGTTCGTTCTTTTTTTTTTTTTTTTGGGACCTTTCGAGACATGCTTCCACTAGGTTTATATTTTGAATTTCTGTTCAAACACTCCTGTGGTGGTTTCCCATACTCATATTCGTGTCGCCGTTTTACGTAAAGACAAACATGGGGCTCATGAATGCTCCTAGTTACTAAGCAACAACAAATAGAAAGTATAACCTCGATTGGTCCGTTTTTTGTTTTTTTTTTTCTTTTTCTTTTTCTTTTTTTTTCATTTTTCTCTTTCTCTTTTTTTTTTTTTTTTTTTTTATTCGCAAGCTTGGTTTAACAACTAGTTAGCCGCTACTAAATCACGAGTTCTCAGACGTTCATAGCGCTAGGTATCGTCGTATATGCCTTAACACATCAAGTATTTATGGTGTTAGAAATCTCGTCAAAATTTAGCCTGCATCCACGTCAATCTATCCTAGACAATCAATTGCTTCACATTGAAAACACAAATTAACAAGTTAATATAGGTATAATTGGGCCAAGTTATTGACTAGAAAATACTCAATTTGTTAAAAAAAAAAAATTCACATCTCTTGAAAACAAACACACAAGCATTCCGAAAATGTTATTGTACCCACCTCCAACTTTAAGATTCACATTGTCCTCAATGTGAAAGAGAGAAATGGACAAACACACACAAAACACTCAAAGAAAAACAAAGAAATTAGAATGATATAAAAGAGGTGGAAAAAAGAAAAATACGACCTTACTACAATAGTGGAATCGGTGTTGAGCGACCATTGGGTTGTTTTGGTACGGGACCTTCAACGGCATCTTCATACCTAATCAAAGTTAAGCAACACACAACTCGAATACCGTGAAATCTCAAATATTCCCAATTAGGACAAGCAAGAAAAAGCTCAAGAGTTTTTTTTTTTTTATGATTTGAAAATGACTCTAAGGACTTGTGATTATTTTGAAAGAAAATAAAATAAAATAAAAATAAATGAAAATAATTGCACACAAACATCGGGTTGCCTCCCTGGTAGCGCTTCTTAACGTCAGATAGCTGGACCATTTCACCTTAATGTGAAGATTTAATCGGGCGAGCCTTGAACTTATGAAAAATTTTATCTTTTTGAACAACATCGCCACCCGTGATCGATTTTCGAACAATTGACCTTCATGGTCCTATTTTTCCTCGCATGTTATTCTCAAATAGGGATTTATCTGTGGAAACTTTTGCACATTGAATATCACATACTTTCAAGGATTTATTAGAAGACATATCAAGCAAAGAATCATTTATCCTTGTCTCAATCAAGTTTATAGGAAAACAAGTATCATTTATAGGATTTTTCAAGGGAATTTTAAAGATAACTTGTTCACTCTCTACTCTCAAAATAAGTTTTCCATCATGCACATCAATGAGAGATTTTGCGGTAGCCAAAAATGGACGCCCTAGAATTAAGGGAACTTCTATATTATCATGCATGTCAAGAATAACGAAATCGATCGAAACACGAATTTATCAATCTTGACTAACACATCATGAATAATACCTCTAGGATGTTTAATCGATTTATCGGCTAATTGAATGTCCATCCTAATAGGTTTAAGTTCACTTAATCCCGCATGCTTAAATGTTTCATAAGACATCACATTGATACTAGCTCCCAAGTCGGCTAGTGCCCTATCAACAGTAAACCATCAATTGTGCAAGGGATAATAAAGCTTCCTGATCATTAAATTTTTGTGGTAGTTCATTGGAAGGACATTTATCATTCAATTGCACATTTGATAATTTGTTAAGCTTATTTTCACTAGGAATGATGTCATTAAGATCCCTAACATGCTTTGAAGGAGGGTCAACAAATGGAATATTGACATGTAATTGTTTGAAAGAATCAAGGTACTTATCAAATTTGTCCTCCCTTCTATCTTCTTCAGTTAAACTCCGGTAAGGGATCTTGGGCTTGTATTCGGCGACCACCTTTTTCATGGGCTTTTCTTCGTGTTTGTTGTCTTCCACATATTTCTGCATGGTGGCGTTGGCATAATCATGCTCATGTGGAAAACTGATGGTGATTGCCTTTACGTGCTCCCTTGGGTTTGGCTCGGTGTTACCCGCAAACTTCCTTGGGCCTTTCGAAATCATTTTCGCAATCGCCTATTTGGTTTTCCAAATTATGGATAGATGCCTCTTGATTTCTTAAGGATGTTTCGACCGCTGAATCGGGCATCCGTGATTGCACAAACTTTCCCATAAGTTCCTCCAAGTTAGGCTTTCCTTGGGTCGACGAATCCGGAGGCGTGTGTAGATTAGGATTGGGATTAGGTCGTGGTTGACCTTGATTACTCAACCAAGTTCGGTGTTGACGCCTAACCTGGATTATAGGTGTTCTTGAAAGGATTATTTTGAGAGGGTCGAGATTGATTACCTAGATAATCCACTTGTTCATGCGGTGGTATCGCATGAGGGCAATCTTGGTGGTTGTCGCGATCCTCCACACGTTTCGCATGAGAAGGTTTGTTGTGGTGGTGGTTTTGGAGCCGCTAACCCGTCAATTTTCTCGAGTCGAGCTTCGACCAGTGCGGCTAGTGTAACCACCGCGTCCGCATTGTATACTCCCACGCCCTGTTGGTTTTCCTCGTCACGGATTGCCATTGATAGCCATTCATGGCCATTCCTTCTATGAGATCTTGGGCGCCTTCTCGTGTTTTATTGTTCAAAGTTCCCCGCCGCCGCATCAATCATTTGCCTTGTTGACGAGTAGCCCATTGTAAAATGTTTGGACTTGCATCCAAATAGGAAGACCATGATGTGGGCATTTCCGCAACAATTCTTTGAATCTCTCCCAAGTGTCGTACAAAGGTCTCGTCATCTTCTTGAGTGAATGAAGAGATTTCATTCATCAATCGTGCGCTTTTTGGCGGTGTGGAAAATATTTCAAAAGGAACTTTTCGCCATGATGTTCCACGTTATGTAATCGTTCCCTTTGGCAAAGTATTTAGCCATTGTTTAGCCCGTCCCCAAGAGTAAATGGGAATAGGCGTAAACGAATGGCATCATCGAGACCCCATTGATTTTGAATGTATCGCAAATTTCGAGGAAATTTGCGATATGATTATTCGGATCTTAAATGCCTGGTAGGCCGTCGAATTGAACGAATTGTTGCACCATTTGAATGACATTCGGTTTGATTTCAAAATTATTGGCGCAACAAATGGCCTTACGATGCTAGATGACGTGCCGTCCATGGATGGTTTGGCATAGTCATACATAGTTCTTTGTTCATCCTCCATGACGAAATCTTTACTTTCGTTAGTATCCTCTTCGTGGTTCATGTTAGTACTTTCCTCTCGTGTTGCTACCGGCGGTGTCGCCTTCCAAATTCGGCGACGAGTAGGCATACACTGCGGTAAACAAAGAGGATAAGTATAAACCAAGACTTACAAAGATAGATAAAAAGAAAGATAATGGTAAAAAATGATTAAATTAACAAAAATAAAGCGTTCTTAATATTACAATCCCGCAACGGCGCCAAAACTTGATGGCTCAAAAGCTACCTTTAAAACCGTAGGCAAGTGCACCTATCGTTTTATAGTATAGATTATTGAGTACCGAGTGTCATTCCCACGAGGATTGTAAGTACTAATAATTGCCGTCTTTTTGTTATTTAATCTAACAATTTCCAGAGTTTTTGTTTGATGAAAAAGGAAAACAAATTATAAATTGTAAAAATGAAGAAAGATTTGTAAAATAAGAAATCAAGAGATAGAAATGTGTTTGAATGTAAATCCCTCTAGAATGTTTTTGTGATTTGACAAGTTAAAAATACAACCGTAAGCCCTTAAGCAAAAACCAACCTCTTTTAATAAAATCTCATGTCTTGTGGACCGTAGAAATTCCCAATTTAAGTTAAACCCTTTCTCAAGGCGAAAAACTTCTAATCTCAAGTTGATTAATCAAATCTCTTTCTAGTTAAAACCCCCAAGACAAAGATTATAACGATTTGTGAATTCCCATATTAGGTTTGACCCTAATCCGGAAGATTTATGTCGTCCTATATCTAGGATTGCATGCAACTCTTTTCACTTATATAGTTCTATTTCACCATGAATCTCTCGATTTCCCGATGAAAAATAAACTTCAAATCAATATTGCGCATATATCAATTCGAATGAACGAAGCATAATATAAGTGAATCACACAAAATATGAAGATTTTATTAAAAACATACACACCTTAATCACAAATCCATTCTAGAGTTCATTACATTCAAACACTAGGAGTTTAGCTACTCATGATTTTGACAAAAGAGTAAATTACACAAGAAGATTTAAGTATGGTAGACATGGTGTACTTATCTTTCTCAAAATCTTAATGGACTTCTTCCTTGGTTGATGATGTTGTTCCAAGCCTTCTTCTCCAATATTGCCCCAAGCTTTCTCCTCCAAGACCCCTTGATCCCAATTCTACTTAATGAAGTGAATACAATGAATATTTTCTGAGTATCTAATGAATGAATCTCCCAATTTCAACCTTGGCTTTTATAGGCAACCAATACATTGATAAGATTTCTTTTTATTAAACAATCACCCCCATTTTCCTTGTTGGTTGGTGAATTCTTGTATTCAAGTGATGAGGAGGGGACATGGAGACATGTTTCAAAAAATAGGGTGTTAAAAGTGTACAAAAGTGGCCAAAATGGGTTGGTTGGTGAGTTTTCCCCAAATTCCGCAAAGAAAAGTTGCAAAAAGAGGTCCGGACACGCCCGTGTCGCCCGAACGGCCGGGCGTGTCTTTGTTTTTATCACACAGGGACTCGGGGAAACATGGTCGTGCTCCCAAACACGGCCAGGCCGTGTCTCTGACACGGCCGTGTTGGGGAACGCCTGGCCGCCGTGTCGGGAGGCTATTTTGTGCGAAAAAATCGAGTTTTTAGCTCTGGCGAACACGGCCGTGTTGCCGACACCCGCCCGTGTTGGACCAAAAAGGCCCCGAAATGACGCGTTTGGCTTGGAATTTCGAGCGTTTTGCATCCTTAAACTCCCGGTATGTTTTGACATGAATCCATGGTCCAAAATTCACCAAAATTAGCCCCGAATGGTCAATCTACATCAATAAAAGCACCTCGGAGTAATATGAACTATGTACAATCAAAAATTTATAAAACTAACAATAAAATAACTCGAATACTACTCAAATATACACATAAAACATGCATAAAAGACCCTTATCATATGTGCAGCCCTATCGTACCCCCGTTTGAACGAGGTACGATAGGGCTGCACATAAATGGGCGGCCCGATAGTACCACAATCGGGCCGCCCATTTATGTGCAGCCCTATCGTACCTTATTCAAAGGGGTACAATCGGGCCGTCATGATTTTCTAGCGAGCACGATAGTGCCATGTAGATCACAGGAACGAAAATTTCAACTAAACCCTAAAATCGAAATTCTACAAGAAATACCCATAAATATTCGAAAGACCCAGAACAACGTACAACAATAAACCCACAACAACAATTATCACCTAATATCATAGACGCCCAAACGCCCAATCTATTATCCACATCAACAATTAAACAAACAGTTAAAGGGATTCAAAATTGTAAAGCTTCCTTCTCAAAAAAAAAAAAAAATTGTAAAGCTTTACTTGAAATTAGTAAAGCTTTACTTACAGACTTGAACATCAATTACATGAAAAAGAAAAAAAGATTTGAAATCTAACATACATACACTTTCGATACAGGAATTAAAAAAAAAATCACAAATACACCAACCTGGGTTTGCGTCTCAGACTCCATATCCCTCGTCGTCGCCGTTGCCGTGTCAGTCTCCATCTCCCTCGCCGTCGGGGTCGCCGTCGGAGTGGCCGTCTCGATTCTTGCCGGTCGGTCGCTGCATCACCGGAGGAAGCTCCACTCTTGTCGTTGCTGCGTGCGGGCCACCGGGCGAGGCTCCATTGTATCGTCTTCTTCGTCTCGTAATATTAATCTCCGACGAGACATTGTCGAAGGTGAGGAAGATGAATGTGGGAACGATAGGGGTGCGATTGTGATGTGTGGGTTTGGACGTTTGGAGAGGTGTGAGGACCATTTATATATTAGGGCACGATTGTGCCTGCTTTTTTGAATTCAAGGGTACTATCGGGCTGTCTCTTTAAATTCTATGGCCCGATCGTACCCAATTTTTCATATTTTTCAAGGGGTACTATCGGGCTGTATTTTAGAGCACGATCGTACCGTAACTATCCAGCCCATTAGTAAGGGTAATTAAGTCATTGTGGGTAGAAAAGTTAGTTTTTATAAAATTGGGTAGAAAAGTAGTTACACTATCCATAATGGCTAGAAAAAAAATTTTCCCATTACAAATATACCTATTAATATTCCATCATTTCATTTAAGTAACATAACTTGACACTTAGGTCTTTTTCAAATACATCATCTTTTGGTTCTATACTTTTGTTCTCTCTGGTCAATTTCTAACCTGAACGTGGGATTTTACCCTAACGATTTGTTTGTATTACAAGCAGAACCCTAATCAGCAATCTTAAACCACATGTAGATATTTAGGGTGAAATTATGGATTTGCACTGAAAGTTGGGAGCTTTTTGGTGACAAGTGAACTTGCTACTTTTCACATAAGTGATATTGCATGTTATTCCTTGACCCTGTAAACTATTACAAAAATTGATTTTCACCAAGTTTAAGCTTAATGGAAACTTGGTATATAGCTAATATATGTTTCTAAATGTGATACTATAGACATACACTGCCGTCTGCAAGAAATTATATCGATAGACTAATTAACTGTATATCGATCGCAAAGGCCAGAACATACTTGATTCCTTGAACTCATTTTCTCATTAATTTTAATTAATTAAGAGATAAACCCCTTAATTAATCTACCCCTAAAGAAACTCCTCCACCAATTCCCCAAAATCAAACCCATTGCTGCTCTCCACCGCGGTAATAATCTCCTGGAACGCGCTCACGCTGCACGGCAAGACCAGGCCATTCCTCTGATCAAATCCAAACTCATTATAAGCCTTCTCCAACAAAATCTTGAACAAAGGGTGGGAGAGATAGCCGGTGGGGACCACAAATCTCTGCCTGTTTTCGCCCACGTACACCGGAAAAGTCCCGGTCGGCGTGGTGGGCCCCTCTTGGTTATCATCCCTGAGCAAGCAGTACTCGTAGTATGATGGCCCAATGCTGGCATTTGCGCCAATTGCCTTGACTTTCTTGGCTAGTTTCTTCATTGAATCAAGCTTCTTTCCCAACATTCTTCTTTTTTTTTTTTATAAAAAATAATTTGGAATTTTTTTAGATGACAGTTTTGGAGGTGCTTTGTTTTTTGGATGTTGGATTGAGGGAATTAAGGGTGGGTTTTTGTAGTGTGTTTGGGGTTGAGAGGAGACAATGTGGCAAAAGTGGTCATCTTTTGACTTTTAAATTGGAATTGTTGTGTTTTATTTGTCTCAAGTGATTTTGTCTACGTTTACTTTGACTTTCTAATTGTTTAGAGCAATAAGAATTAGATTAATATGCTTTATATGTCCAGCTGACATTTAAAAAGGCTTATCATCTATTGATGTCACTTTAATTAATAGTGTAATTCTATCTGGTTTTGTAATGGCCATTATTACCAGCAAGATATTGTATTTGTGGTTCTCTAACTAACAAATGTGATTTGTGATGGTCCAAATCAAAGATGGTCTCACCAAGATTTGCAAAATAATATGTTCAAATTATTGAGCGTTTAATTATTTATTTGACAGGTGTCAATTATTGAGCTTCAAGCATTATTGTGGGTTATTACCATATTACACAAGAAAAAAATAGTAAAGAAAGAGTATTTGTTTTAAATAATGAATTTTCACAAGTTACTAGTGACAAAAATCACATATAATCATTGGTGATATATTGTAGAAAATCTTAAAAATTATCATTATCACTAAATCATCGTTATCCGTGTAAATAGCTTAGGTACAATTGTCACTTTTAAGTTTGTACATTAAAAAATCATTTAGTACATATATTAACAATTTTGACATTCTCACATGCATTTAATATGTCATTACTACTACTTTTAATTTTATTTATTTATGATAGTGCCTGGAGTGATATACCTAGTAACGAAGTTGAAATTTCAATTAGTAAAATATGTCCCCCAACTGTACCACTAAAAATACACACACCAAAACACTTGAAACAGGATATAATGAATTGAAAAATACCTGAGAGATTCCAGAATTATCATACCAACCACTTTGTTTATCTAGCCGGCTGGAATAATTATCATTTTCAAATATTTTTTTTTTTGATCGGATTATCATTTTCAAATCTTATCCTTTCCTATGTTGGTTTATTGAGCCAAAAACAAACCTAATTAAGCTCTGTGCGATTGCGATTTGCGATTAAATGCTTTCATTCCTCCGAATATATTTAACAGAAAGAATAAAATAAAATAAAAGTGGAATTCTTTTGAAACACTTCTCACCAATTTGATGCAACAATTGTCAAATTGTTCCATAAAATAATTTTGTTTTCATAGAATAATAACGAACCAAATATGTCAATATATATTACAATCATTTTTCTTGTACAAATCCTGAGAGGGAGAGAACTGAGTGGAATCGATCACAGTCATATGCTTGAGCACAATCATTATATGTACACATATATTATCTTTGGTAATGAGGCGTGATACACTCATCCAACACAAACTTATATAATTTGACAGCCACGGTAAAAAAAATCTTTACCGAAAATATTAAAAAATACTAATTTTGTATTTTTTTTAATTCTTTCAAATTACATTTCCCAAAATAACCAAAATATAACTAAACATAGTCTTATTGTTAGTTACAACTGTTGTATCATTGAACAAAAGAACCAAAAATTAATAGGAATAATAAATATATGATTCTCTTACTACTTTCCAAAATAGTTAAAGGGAATCCGCAACACCCCCCTCCTCTCTTTGTTGAGGGGGGGTTAGAAATAGAAGCGTGATCGGATGGCCGAGATTAATTGGTAGATGACACGAATTATGAATATTATAATGAATAATCTAATTATTAGTGTGAATAAAATTTAGTCAACTATATATAACTTTAATAATTTTAGGCAATAGAGTGGTGACTGGTGACCCCAGCACAGGTACAATGCCTTTGCTGGCAAATAAGTAAGCAAAAACGGCGGCAGTTGCTTTTTTTTTTTTTTTTTTTTAAGCGGCAGTTGCTTTTAGCTTGTACTAGAAATAATATTTGCAACTTGCAAGGAAATTGAAGTAATGAAACACACATTAATTTAGATGTCATTATTTATAGGGTAAATTGCAGTTTTAGTCCTGTAACTTTGGGGTAGTTGCAATTTTAGTTATTTATCTTTCAAAGTTGCAGTTTTGGTCCTGTTCAATTTTGCTCTTGTGGCTAAATAGCATTTTTAGTTCTTTATAGCATTTTTATAGGGATGACAATGGGGCAGGTCGGGGCAGATTGGCTAGGACCCAGACCCGCCCCGGCCTAGAACGGACGGGGCGGGTCGGCCCACCACATGTCTCGGGGCGGGGCGGGGCGGGTCTACCAGTTCTGCCCTATTTTAAATTAAATTAAATTAAAAAAAATGAAAAAAATATATATTTAAAAAATATTATTTACAAAATTTATTATTATCAATTTATAAATATTAAATATAATATAAGAATACATAAAAAAATATATTATAATATGTATTATATATGCAACATATATATTAAAATATATTTTAAAACTAAAAAATTCTAGCAGATTAGACAAGCGGTACTCGCGGGGCGATGATACTTAGACAACATGTCGCTTGTTTTCTCGCATTGTCTAAAGGTTTCCCTATTGGCTCCTCGCAAGTTCTTTTTTAACATATTGATTATCCCAATATGTTATTATGTCCTGGTGTTTTTGTGCATACATCGTCAAAATTTGACGATATCTCTTGTAGAGTTGTAGGGTATACATCTTGGATACTCGTCCAGATTCATTTTCTCGGAAAAAAATTTCCTAATCAATTTTTAATTATATAAAATAATAAATATAACTTAAAGTTCTTAATAAACCTGGGCTCTGATAACATTTTAGGCAAAACACTTAGTCAAATAAGTCAATTATGTGCATAAGGGTATTATTGGTATTTTGAAAATATTAAATAACCCCATGGGACCAATTTTGCAACAACTTGAAAATTACAGGACCAAAATTACTTAGGTATAAAATATATAGGACCAATTTTGCAAAAACTTTCAAATTTACAGGACCAGTTTTGCAAACTCAATAGTTACAGGACCAAAATTGCAAACTGTTTATAGTTATAGGACCAATTTTGCAATTTTCCCTTATTTATAAGGTGTGATTGTTTGGTTTTTAGCTTCATTTTTTTTATTTTCTTTTATTTTTGAAAAATAAGTGTGAAGAATTGATTGAATATATATGAATGAATTTTGAAAGTGTTATTGAATATATGATTAAAATGTAATGATGATAGCTGACGTAATTTTTTTTTTGATAAATTAGTAAATGTGATTGGAAAAGTGATTAAAAAAAGTGAATAATGTATTTGTAATAAGAAAATGTGACGATGATAGTTGATGTTATTTTCTTTGAGTAAAAAATCAGTGGTTGTGATTTGATGATTAGAAAAGTGAAAATAAGTGAGTGATGCATTTTTCGAAAATTTCTATAAGCAATCACATATTGGGATAAAAAAATATTGATGATGTTGTGATATATATCCTTGGTTATTCATTTCAATTTTTTTTTTTTGTTAAAACATAGTGATAAAATTTTATTTTGAATAAAAATGAGGTTAGGTAGTATGATAATGGACGTGCGATAAAAATATATTGATGATGTTGTGATATATATTTTTTATAAAATAGTGATTAAAGGTAATTGATAGTTATAAATGTAAGAGCGAGTGGATAGTATTATATATGTATCATGTAATTGACAATTTGATATATCTTGTTTTTTCAAAAATAATAATTGGATGTGATTCACAGATTTGTCATTAAAAAATGAGAGCTAGTGAAAGTGTATTTTGAAGAATTTCACAAACAATCATTTATTGGAACCAAAACAAAAACGAATCTATCAAAACACTGTATCATTTTTTTTTTATGTGTGTGTAAGTAAACACTCCCTTAGGTTTGGGTTCACCCCAATGGAATCACAAGAGTTATATACATGGTTTACTCGGAATTATTAAGATTAATTTTAAGGACAAATTGGGGTTTGATCATACATGTTTGACTTTGGATTATTAAGATAATTTTGAGGTCAAGCTAGGGTCGATCAATTACAGGGCTGACTTTACTTTATAAAAAAAGCAAAAAATTACATGGTTACGTTGACTTGGGATTAGTAAGATCAATTCTTGAGGTCAAATTAGGGTACATCAATTTATAAGGTCAGAAGAATTTCCAATCTACCTCAATATATTGCTACTTATTGAAAAATCTTTTATGACAAAATAGTCAATTCATGAACTCCACGTCATTGTCACAATTCAAATGACAATCTTAATATGGAATTGAAATAATACCCTTTTTTTTACCTTCAAAAAAAGAAATAATACCCTTTTGTTTATTTTATGTTTTTATATTTATTTACCGTGTTATAATTACTGTGTAATGTAATCACATTAGTGTTATTTATTTTTTCATTGCTTTTAATAATCGATAATTAATTTGAACTCAAAGAACTTCTAACACTATTATATATACTCGAAACTGGAGCTTCAGTTGACTATGTTACAACTTAGCTTCAAATCAAGAATATTTTTGCGTCACTACAATTAATTTTTATTCTTTGTTTTTCCATAGAGTCTAAGATTTAATTGCATTTTCTTCTAATAATCATGTACTTTATTTATGGAAATGTTGCAAAAGATAATTGGTAGTATAAGTGTATGACCGTAGAATATTCCATCCGGCCTGGCCTCTCTCTAGAAGCTCAAAGTCTAAGATTTAAGATCCAATTATTTTAATCTTTTCATATGTTTCGTGGTTGGTGACCTCGGATTAAAATGACTGGTTTAGTTAATTAGAATTTACTATGCAATTTCTTTCCTTTTTTTTTAGACATAGAAATTTACATAAATATAAGAGGAAAAAACACTAAACCCCCAAACTATGCGATTTTTTTGCACTTTACCATATAAACTAATTTTTTTTACACTTTACCATACAAACTATACAAGTTTTGCACTTTACCCTATATCGGTCATCGACGGTGGAATATTCTCCAAATATTCCAGCACGTGCCCTCCATGTGAAGGTAAAATCGTCTTTGCCTAAAATTCAAAAAGAAGTAGTTACACTTTATCATCTGAACTTTGCGCAATTTTCACTTTGCCATATCAATTTAAGAAAATTAAATAAATTATTTGTGTATATACATTTATTCATCTTATTTAATACATAAAAATCACAAAAATAAGTTTAAACCATATTGTCAGCGAATCGAAATAGAAAATTTAGCATATACCAAATTTATTGTTATATTATATATATTCTCGTATATCTTACTATTTTTGTATTATAATTTACTTTTTGCATACTAAAATTAAAAAAAATACTAAATATATATTATGAATATGATTACAATATTTATTTTCTTTTATTTTCTTTTTTGCAAAATTTTGATTTACAGAAGTACCGACCGAAATACAAAAAAAAAGTATGGTAAAAGTTTGAGCCGAATTGATTATTTTGGTACAATATTCAGCACACGATGCTTACTGAATTTTATGTTCAATTATGGTTTTTGTTCGTTCACCAAATACCTATTGAGTTTAACCTCTACTTGTAAGAGTACAAGAGCAGTGTAGTGTGACAATCGGCCAAAGTTGTCTCACAAGAAAATTTTAGCCAAGCGGGTAATTATTTGAATTTATGAAAAACAAAAATAATTCTTTAACATTATAATCAAGTTTTGAAATGTGCAATTAAAAATTTGAACTAAGAATTAAAAATACATATCTAAAGCAATATCACATTAGAAAATTGGGATGAAATCAATATAAAAAATGTCTAAACCTTAGAACATTCCAAAGATGTCTAAAACACAAATAACTAATCGATATCAATGATATTTGTACCCACATTAATCATAAACCTAAACCCTAAAATAATACCAATGATAGTATATTTTACTAAGGTAAATATTAATTAAAATTTTCTTTTATGAATAAAAATTAAAAAAAGATAAATAAATGTATATAGACATAACTTTCTAATTTTCTTAAATTGATATGGCAAAGTGAAAATTGCGCAAAGTTCAGATGGCAAAGTGAAATTTTTAACAAAGTTCAGATGATAAAATGTAACTACTTCTATTTGAATTTTAGGCAAAGTCGGTTTTGCCCTCACGTGGAGAGCACGTGCCGGAATATTCCGAGAATATTCCACTGGCGATGACCGCTATAGGGCAAAGTGCAAAACCCGTATAGTTTGTATGGTAAAGTGTAAAGAAAATTAGTTCATATGGTAAAGTGCAAAAAACTGCATAGTTTAGAGGGTTTAGTATTTTTTCCTCTAAATATAATGACAGATGTATATCACTATATATTTCTCATCTTCATTGCCGCATGAAACAAAATAAATGGGCATGCATATCGTTTGACGTCAAATTTCAATATCATGCTACAAGTTAGACATCTCACTCCGAGTTAGAATATTCAAATAAAGGTTAGAAGTGACAAAATCAATCGATCTGTGGACTGGCCCAATCGGCCTGAGGTTTGGATCGTACTGGGCCGTGGTTTTTTAGGCCCGAAAAATGTCGGACCTATTTGGCTCGTCCCGGTAGGCCGGCCCAACCCGATTTTTTTTGTCCGACTCAATTTTTTTGTGAATAAGTATATATATAGTTTGGGTTGGTCTAGTCATTTTAGTGGCCCGGCCAAAATCGACCGACCTAACCCGTTTTTAAAAGCCTGATGGGCAGCCCGGGCCGACTAATTGCTAGCTCTAGTAAAGGAAATCAAACTCCATTCTAATGTTCAATCCACAATGGGAACCGACCTGCAACACGCAAACTAGGAGCTAAGGGCCCAAAGTTATCTCGGAAAGCCCCTCCGAAGCTTAAGTTAAAAACGTGTGGGAGAAAAGTTCAAAGCGTACGAGAATTAAGAAGATAAAATATAATGAATAATAATTAGCAAAAACTATTTAGACATGGGATTGTGGGTCTATATAATGATCATTGAGGGCATGATATAATGAATTTGACCTTTGGAGCATGTTGTGAGTTGAGTCTCACGAGTTTGATGCAATGAGTTGAACCTTGGAGGTCTTTTTAATTGACTTGGTCCAACATTATTTTATATATGAATAAAATTTATTCCCCTAAAAAAATTAATTAACGACAAAACTAAATAAATGACGTAATATTAAAAAAGAAAATTATTATTTTACCGCCCATCAAACAACACGTTAATTCTATACTGATAACATAATTGATACGATTATGGCTTATTTATTATATTAAAATAAAAGATGAACCACTTGAAATAAAAGATCTAACTTTATTGCCTAGGATCATCTTCACTCCTAAACAAATGAAAGATAATTAATATTCTCTTAGTCAATTTATCTATTTGGGTCATGACTTATAAACCCGTGGGATCAAATGTCTAAGGCCGCGATTGGATGTGAACCGGATTTGAGAATTTTTCTCTAGTTGGACGAAAATTATCGGAACACGTGAATGGTTATGAAAAAAAACAGTCTTTCTCCCTAGATTTTACTGTTTTTCTTTCTTTAAAGCATTACTGTTGTATATTTTTTCTGCTTTTTTCTGACACCTAATCACCTACTATACCTATGTTGTCTGCGTAAGTCATCTCTTCCTACGCAGTACATTTATTATGTTGAAATGGTTAGCCAAAATGAGTATTGGTTTGGGTGTGGTTTGTAATTATTATTATAATTACTGTGAATATATTCTTGATTTTAAAAAAGATGGACGCCAAGATTACAACATAAAATTTTATCAGTAAATATTTTCCAAAGCTTTTTTTTTTGGGTAATTATAGAAGTTGAAGTCTTTTTTTGTTATTATCTGATGTTTAGGGGTGTCAATTTGGGTTGGTCTGATTTCACGGATTCGGGTTTGTGGGTTCGCGGGCTAGAATAAGCTGACCCGAAACATACCCATTTAATTATTCGTGTCAGAATCTTGAATCCGAACCCGATCTATTTATTTTACAGGTAATCCGAACTCGACCTGTTTAACTTGTTTAGTAAAAAAATTTTTATGTACATGTAATAGCTTCAAATAAATAAATCTAAATTTTTTAAAATCAACCACAATGATACTCTATTCGATCAATAAAAAATTTTGTGTTAGGTTCTTATTAGATTTGCGTGTCGAGTTCGAAATTGACACCCATAGATATATATCAAATGATAAAGTGACTAATGATACCACTAACAAAATAATTAAGCTAAGTACAATGAAGACATGGTGGAATATTACTGCAATAAAATAACATAAATTAAATTATAAATAATAATATAATAAAGAATTCACACATGAGTTTACGATTAAATGACAACCTAATTCTTAAAAAAAATCTAAGAAAAATAATAACTATCACATCCAATTATCCAAAAAAATCTCATATCCAATCACAATTCTCTCTAACAAAAACAATCATATCAACTATCATCATTACATATCCATTCACATCCTCAAATTTTTTTATTTATTTCACTAAAATATATTTTTAACAATTCTCTAGCAAAAAGAAAATTTTCAAAATAAAAGTATATCCAATCGCGATTTATTCGCAACATTGCCTTTTTCTCTCCTTCTCTCCCTTTCTTTCTTTCTATTCTATTTTTTTTTTTTAAGAGATGATCATATTCATGCTTTTATTCCTCAATTTCTTCAAAGATTAATTAAGTATAATTTGATTGTACGCATGAAACTACAACAAAAAAATATTCCAAAAGTCAAACACCTACTTATTGGTCAGATAATAATAATAATAATAATAATAATAATAATAATAATAAAACCTCTTTAGACTATAGAGTTATAGAGTTTCAACTTTATCATTTATATAAAAATTTATTGACTTGTCAGCTACGTCTTGTCCCATATAGTGATAACAATTTGATCTCTTTGTAAAACTGGAAATACGAGTGCAATCTTATATGCAACTTTTTCTATAGCACAAATTGTTTATTTGATTTGATTATATTTTAATATTCTAGTTAGTATTGATCGTCTCACTAAAAAATTGTATGACTAAAAATAATACCTAAATAACGTTCAAATGACAAACGTTACAATAACTATTTTGTGCTGGTCCATATTAGGTTTGTTGTGTCGATCCATAGAAATTTGATGTAAATAAAAATTATTTTTTGAGATATTATTAATAACTATTCGTGATATTACCGGTCGAGTAATCTGGAAATTTTATTTTTGGTGGGCCTTGCAAATCATTTTTTGCATCTAATTTCTGACATGTTATTTCCGGGGGATTCAAATTTCCTGCAAATATTTGAATTAAATAAGATAAAAATAAATAAATAAAATGGATATAATAACCTTGAATCTCAGTTTACTTCCAAATAGATATAAAATATGTTCGTTGCAGTATCAAAATGCTTATATAATAAAAAAAATTCATAAGATTTTTTAATTCGAAGTTTATAACATATGTATATAAAGTGCAAAATTAAAATTGTTATGTGAATAATGTGAAAAATGGGTTCATTATCTTTGATATAATGAAATAACCCAGGTTGATATTCTATATTAAAACTATTAGTAACAACACATCTATATTATTATAAAAAATATAAATGATATAGAAAATAAAATAAAATCTCAACACGCTATCGTGAAAAACACATTCTAGATTCAACACTTGATTTTTGTGATTTTCTCAATTCAACACTTGATTTTTGTGATTGTATAATGCATGACCTTTCATATATGCGGACCAACCTAAGTTTCATAGTCACATAGTTTTCCTCATGTTTAAATCGTGCATGAGTGTAATAAATGAAGCCATATATATATATATATATATATATTTTTGTGGTTGAATTCAAAGAAAGCAAGAGAAAATTGACAATCTGAGTTTGCTTGTAATGACATCTCACAATTGTCAACTATTTATAAGGGTGTAGGAACAACTTTGAAAGAAATTACCATCATATATATGTTATAATATAATACCATTCAATTCGAATATTTAATATATGGTAATAATTGGATATTATTCATGAATTGTTATATATAGATTAGATGTTTAAAAATTTAATTATTTTAGAATATTCTCACTGATGCAAGAAAAAAAGAGACGTATTTGGTCAAGTCTGCATGTCACTAATGATTTATTTTATACCAATTTGAATCGTTTGAACATTTAATTGCAATTACTATAAATAAAATCAATACAGTCTACATTTATGGAAAACTACATATTATAAATTGTAATTACATATTTTAATAATATTTTTACAGTAACATTATAAATTTGATCAATATTTATCTGATTATTTAAACATTTTTTATTTTGAATCATGCTTTATAGAAAAATATGCAACATTTATTCTTGATTGCAATCAAGATTTGGCCTTACTTTTGGTTTCCATAAGTTTTTTATGGTAACCATATAACCAATGTAAACCATATTTAACTAAATTGAATAAGATATAAATTAGATATCCAAATTAAACTTCCCTACATGTTTTCTCCTTAATTTTGGTATGCCTACGAAAATTAAAAAGTCAACCATATTAATTTAGATTCTAAAATTATCTCACAATAATAGCCATTAACTTGATAAATTACAACTGTATTATAAGGAGAAAATAAAAAAAATACAAAAATAATTTTTAAAAAGTGTCTTACAGTTTTAGAAAGGGAATTTTTATTTTGATAATTCTTTATAGTAATATTATAAATTTTGAATGCAATTTTTGATAATTTTTTATAGTAATATTATAAATTTGATCCATATTTATCCAAATATTTACACGTTTTCGATTTTATATTATGCTCTATAGAAAGAGATTCAACATTTATTGTGATTGCAATCAAGATTCAGCTTTAATTTCGGTTCATAAGTTTGTTTTGACAATTATTTAGTTAATTTAAATCATATTTAACTAAATTGACGAGGATATATTATTGCATTGGATACCAAAATTAAGCTTCCCTATATGTTTTCTCCTTAATTTTAGTATGTATACCAAAATTAAAAAGTCAACCATATTAATTTATATTCCAAAAAACGTAAAAAATAAAATAAAAATATTTGGATTTTTCTTTTAAAAAGTGTCATTTAGTCGGGAAAATATATTTAGAAACCATTTTGCTTATATATATATATATATATATAGATGTGCCAATTAATAATTAAATATTAAAAAAGAAACTAGACATTTCCCTAATGAGATATAAGCTCATTTTTCAATTTCATAAATTTCAAATCAATCGATTGATTCCATCTTGATCTACTTTTCGCATGTATTAAATGGGCCATGGGTCGATGTCTCCATATGTCCTTCTGAAAAAGGCTCTGCTTATAGTATTGGGCCAATGTTGGCCGAATGAAGCCCAAATTGTTCTGAAATCGAATAGCGGCTGCAGGCTGCAGCCCATTATGTTTACAGCATTCAAATAATTCATATAGATCTCCAAATCTTTTTCGCATTGTTTTTCCTCAATTTTTAGGGTTTTGAAGAACGATAAACCCCTTTTCTATCTCTATAGGATTTCGCCATGAGCAGATCGGGACAGCCCCCGGATCTCAAAAAGTATGCCTTCCAAGCGTTTTGTTATACATTTAATTTTTATTTAAGCATTTCATTGATGTTTTCTAAACCTTCTTTTTTTCATAATGGCAGGTACATGGACAAAAAGCTACAGAGTGAGTTCTCAGCTACCCCTTTTGATTAAATTCTTTGAAAAATATGTTGTGACTTATTACAATAAACTGAAGCTGCTATTTGTACTTGTTTGCTTTTTTTTTTCCCCCTTGCAAAAATGATGTTTTCTTTGTCCAATTTTGGGGCTTATTACGAAATGCCGTCTATGGTTTAATAATCGAGTTTGTTTTTATTTGGGTATGAAGTTAGTGTGGCTTGTATAATGTTGAATTTCATGAAAAAATTTGGAGAAATTTGAAAATAGCTCAAACTTGATAATGAATTTAGGTGTATGCTTTTGGAGCATTTTTGTCCAGTTAGTTATAAAGAAAGTTTGGACCCTGAAGTGAATACTCAGAGTTCACCCTAGTAGACCAAGTCAATTTTGACTAGCCTTTGGCTAGCTCAAAAAGCACCAAGGACGGTGTGGAGCACCGACGCCGGAGCTGGACCCGCGCACGTAGTCGCATTGGGTGCTTTAGAGGCACACTTTGCACGACACGTGACTGGCTGGCGCTGATTGGACATATAAGGAATTAATCTTTTTTGTTCTTCTTCAATTTTTCGAACTTCACCAAATTCTCCAACAGTCTTAAGGATTTATTTGCATAATCCTCCAGGATTCAATAGGGTTTTTGAACGACAAATTAAACATGAAACTAACAAATAAGGCAGTAGATAAATGATTTAGTTGTATCCCTCTGCAAAATGAGGTGCTCTTAAAATAGGCCTCAAGCCAACCTATATTTCCTTAAAATAAGGGAGCACTAATATTGTAAACCCTTAGGTACGATTTTTTCTTAGCCAAAAAAAGTAGGATTAATTGTAGCATTATAACCACTAACCAAATAGAACCAGTCCATATTGTTGAGATAAAGCTGCAGACTTAGTCATGCTTTTAGATAAGATAGAATTTGTTTTTTTGAATAATTGTGGTTAAGGTAGATGGACCAAGTCAAAAGAGAATAATAAAATATTTGAAGTAGCAAAATTAACTTTATCTTTTAAAACACTCATTTTATACAACAATCCCCACATGTTTTAAAAGATTTAAAAGGAATAAAATAATTTGTTGGGTTACAAAAATGAGTGTAGAATGCATCAAATCTGGTGTCTTTTGGACTATAAACCAGACCTAGAAAGATAAGATTTCACGTACAGAGTTTGGTGAAGCTTGTAGCATCTATGAACCAAGAACTCTTTATTGTAAGTTAAAATCTTACCAGTCACATTACACCCTCTCAAAATTTTGTCGTTCAATGCGGTTTTGCGCTAATAGGCCATGCGCGTGCCTAGTATTCTTGAGTGCTCTAGAGACATGCCAAAGTCTCATAGGAGCGGCCCCACTCCACACTCATATAGGTGAATTTCATCAAGTATATTTTGCAAGTAAATATACCACCCTTAAGGGATATAAAATTCATTAAGATAAATTAACTCAACCCTCATACTTTGCATTCTAGCACTTCTCACACCATAGGAAGGGACGATCAACTGTTGTGCTAGCAGAATTAACAAGTGACTTGTTATTACCCATATCAACCACATCCATGTGATCTCCAATCACAAAGGTTGGGTTTCTGTCATGTTAATCTATCAATTGGCTTAAGTCCCATTCCCCTCGATGTCTCAATAATTAATTTCCTTCCCAAATGTTTCGTCAGAGGATCGACCAAATCCACTTCTGACTTCACATAATGGATATTACTCCATCTTTTAACAATTGTTTAATAACATCATCCCTCAGACGAATATGTTTGTTTTTACCATTAAAGGTTTTATTCTTTGTAATTGCAATTGCTGCTTGACAATCACAATGTATAGACACTGAAGATGTTGGTTTTGAACCCAACGAAATATTTGCTAAGAAGTTTTTTAACCACTCAGCCTCATTGCCAGCTAACCCCAAGACAACAAACTCGATCTCCATAGAAAATTAGCTATAATAGTTTGTTTAGCTGACTTCCAAGTAAATGCACCCCCACAAAGAGTGAATATATAACCACTAGTGGATTTTATCTCATCTGAATTAGATATCCAGTTGACATCACTAAATCCCTCTAATACGGAGGAAAATCCACTATAAAGAATACCACAATTCTTGGTACCTCTCAAATATTTCATTAGCCTGACTAAAGCAGTCCAATGATCACGGTTGGGATTATATGTATTATGCTCAATCGACACACAAAATAAGCTATGTCAAGTCGTGAAAAATTCATCAAATGCTACAGACTCCCAATAATCTGTGCATACTCAGATTGAGCGACGGGATCACCAAAACTTTTCTTCAATTAAGTCTTAGCATCATAAAGAGTACTCATAATTTTGATATTAAAATGTCCATACTTCTTAACTCACAGTTTTGACATCGAAATGTCCAAACTTTTTAAGAAGTTTCTCAACATAATGTTCTTGAGATAACATTATGATATCATCTCTTATGATTTTAAGACTTAATATTACACTTGCTTCACCCATATCCCTCACATCAAATTTAGAAGCAAGTTACTCTTTAGTTTTATATATATAAAAATTAGTACCACATATGAGCATGTAATCTACATATAACAAATTATTACATACTCATGAACACCAAGTTTTATATAATCATATCTATTTACTTCAACAAAATAAAATCATCAGATAATAAAACTTTGATTAAGCACCCCCCACATTTTTAAACATTCAAGGCTATGAATATCAATAGCTTAATGAATTCATCAATCTTAAGGATTTATTTCGAGAGTATGTTTTCTGCCAAACCATACCAGCCCTTACACAAACCTCAAGAAAATGTCACGCTAAGCCCGCTGCTGCCGTTGGGCTGTCCATTCTCATAAACTCCACTCGCACATCGAAACGCTATCGTTTCTGACGTCTTTTTCCACTTCTGCCTCCGCGTCGATGCCGACGCTACATTCGCCGCCTTGTTGTATAAAATGAGTGTTTTAAAAAATAAAGTTAATTTTGCTACTTCAAATATTTTTTTATTCTCTTTTGACTTGGTCTATCTACCTTAACCACAATTATTCAAAAAGCAAATTCTATCTTATCTAAAAGCATGACTAAGTCTGCAGCTTTATCTGAACAATATGGACTTGTTCTACTTTTGGTTAGTGGCTATAATGCTACAATTATTCCTACTTTTTTGGCTAAGAAAAAAACGTGCCTAAGGGTTTACAATATTAGTGTTCCCTTATTTTAAGGAAATATAGATTGGCTTGAGGCCTATTTTAAGAGCACCTCATTTTGCAGAGAGATACAACTTAATCATCTTTCTACTGCCTTATTTGCTGGGTTTCATGGTTAATTTGTTGTTCAAAAACCTTGTTGAATCCTGAAGGATTATGCAAATAAATCCTTAAGATTGTTGGAGAATTTGGTGAAGTTCGAAAAATTGAAGAACAAAAAAGATTAATTCCTTATATGTCCAATCCGCGCCAACCAGCTACGTGTCGTGCAAAGTGTGCCTCTAAAGCGCCCAATGCGACTACGTGCGCGTCTCCAGCTCGGACGGTGCTCGACACCGAACTGAAATTATATTTACCGAATTAACCGAACCAAATTACATTTTGATTAACCGACCGAATTATCCAAAAAATCTTAAATTTTAAAAATATATATTATATATATGATATGGTATAAATATATATGAATATGATGTATAAGTATAATGATATATTTAATATATTATTTCAGTTGATTTCGCATTTTCGGACCGAATTAATCGATAATCGAAAATTTTCAAACCTTTAACCATTCACCAAACCGAAATAATTTGGTTACCAATCGAATTATCCTAATTGATTTGGTTAACGGTTAACCGAAAAAACCCCGATTAATTGGAGAACCCCAGTTTTTGGTACGTGTGTGCAAAAGTTATGATATTTGGGTTTTATATATATAAAGATTTCCTTTTTAATTAGGAGTTTGTAATGTCAAAGCTTATTTTTCGCTAAATAGGCTATGTTATTTAAAGTGAAGCGCAATGTGATATTGCGCTTGGAAATACAATTTTCATTAGAGGCGCAATTGGTTATTGCGCTTGGAACACATAAAACTAAAGTTGCAGAATTTGGAAAATTACAAATCCAGGTGCATTTTGATGTTGTGCCTGGAAAAGAAAAAAATAAAAATAAAAAGTGGTTGTCGCAATTGCATGTTGCACCAGCTTTAATTTCCAGTTTGATTTCTATCATTGAACAATTATGTTCAATTATGAGGTGTCAATTTGGACAAAGTCAACTTGTAATCCAACACCATAATTGGGCTGATTTGAACCCATCCATCATTAGGTTCTAATAGGTCTAATGTAACTTCAAATAATATTTTTAATATAAACTTTCTTATTAAATTCCGAATTATCCCCATCTCGATTTAACTAACTAGGGTTGGGACGGGTAATGAGATGCTATCCAAGTGGGTACAACCCAATTCCCTTGTGATTTTACCAAGTGTCCCATTATGACATATGAATGTGATTTTTTTTCAAAAAAAGAAAATCAAAATGTGACATATGTCACAATCGCAAGGGAATTGGGTTTTACCCACTTGGGTAACATCTACTTACCCGGTTGGGACCATATTAGCCAAATTGGCCTTCTTAATTAATGTTAAGTACATGTAGTAATATTTACTACAGTTATATGTATTTCCATTGTCCAGCATAAACTGATGTAGCAATATAATAATTTTCTTTTTCAATATTATTATTGAAGAGATTAGATATTTATTTAAATATTAATTGATTATACATTAAAGATTTTTAATAACAATTTGTTATTTACCATAATTAACTATCGAAAAACAGCTATAAATATCCAATTTATTAGGGGATGCCTTTTCTGTTGGCGGCCAACTTCTTTTTCCAATTTTAAAGACTCCAATTTATGATGGTCAATGATATGTTAGTTTTCTTACAAACAATATATTATATATGTCATTACTCCTTGAATTTGCTATTAGAGTAGAATGATGATAGAATTCAAACTAAAGCAGAAACTCAAAGCTGGCGCAACATGCAATTGCGCAACCACTTTGTTAATTGTTTTCTTTTCCACACGCAAAATGCGTGTGGATTTGTAATTTCCAAATTGAGTGTTCCAAGCGCATCATCAAGTTGTGCCTCTCATGGAAGTTATATTTCCAAGCGCAATATTACATTGCGCTTCTACTTAAAATAACGTAGCTTATTTTGTCCGCTGTGTTTTGACGAGTTAGAATGACTATTGCCATAATTTAACAAAAAAACCTAAATTATGACTCTCATGACGCATAAAGATGTAATAGTTATATTGGAGGCTTGTTCGCATGCAGCCAACATTTTGAATGGTAAGCTTGTTGCTATTATATTGTTGATGCAGCAGTTTTACACTGTTTAAAGCAATTTGAATTTCATGGCCGACACATATCCTTTTTTTTTGGTGTGTGTGGCCGACGCGTATCCTGTTTTTGGAGATATTAAGCCCTAAAAC
This sequence comes from Rehmannia glutinosa, assembly GCA_016081115.2. Classification (NCBI taxonomy): domain Eukaryota; kingdom Viridiplantae; phylum Streptophyta; class Magnoliopsida; order Lamiales; family Orobanchaceae; genus Rehmannia; species Rehmannia glutinosa. The sequence goes on along the minus strand of JABTTQ020000354.1, from coordinate 719,236 downwards.
CTCTCTCTCTCACTCTGTCCGATATTTTTTTATGGATACAAAAATATATTTGCATGAATGAGAATCTTAAAAAAAAAAAACTGTCACTGACACATTAGTTTAAATGATTTGATTTGCTGTGAGCTATGTTTTATAGTTACAATATGGGGACACATATATGATACAATAGGAACACTACAATGTGAAAATTGTAATATTCATAGGCTACATCACGTCTATAATACATTACCTAGAAATAGATAACCTTAATTATATGAAAAACAAGAATATAAGCATTTGATAATTTCACATAAAAGAACAATATAACATTACACCATGTTTGTTCTTTATTGCTTTATGTCATGATTTATGTGTCTAGTAGTCTGCTTGATATAGTCTGCTACCTAAAGTATTTCAGAAACTCATGGTGCCCGAACAGTGCCAACTGCTTTGTTTTGTTTCATTTGGTCCCTTTTTTTTTAAGAAAAAAAAAAAAACAAATAAACTTTAAGTCATTCTTATTCAAATTGTCTTATACTGCATTTCAGTAAAGCTTAATGGCAATCGGATGGTGGTTGGAACCCTTCGTGGGTTCGATCAATTCATGAACCTCGTTATAGACAATACTGTTGAAGTGAATGGAAATGAGAAGACCGACATAGGCATGGTGGTGAGTCTTTCCAGTTCCTGGTTGTTGCAATGTTTTTCTATTATTATCAACATTCGATTGTTAAACTTAGTATTGTTTTTGTATTTGCTTCTATTATTTACAGGTCATCAGGGGAAACAGTGTGGTCACTGTCGAAGCTCTTGAGCCAGTTGCAAGACCACAATAATGTATATTTTTGTGTATGGATCTAATCAAATTCGTAGGGACAGGTTATCCTGGATGCTGAAATCGTATTGACTTGTCTGATTGTCACTCCTCTAAATGGATAAGCTTGCTTGCTGTATCAATTGTAACTAAACAGTATTGATTTGAAATGTAATTCGGAGGCCGTGGCCTGTGGGGGCTTTTCTCTTCTTTTCCAAGGAAATGAGATTGAATGATGTATTAGGAGTGTTTGCAAAAACTTCTGCTTTTAGAAGAAGTGATTTATTGTAGTTGAAGCAAGTTGATAATTAGAAGTTGAGAGTGTTTGATGAAAATGTTGGAAAAGTGCTTATTTGTTTGTAAAAGTTAAACCAAAAGCAGAAGCAGAAATCCAAGACACTCATCTTCATGCTTTTAGATTTTGATTAAATGAAGCAAAATTAGGAGCAGAAGTTGGCATTTGCAAACACTACAAAATGATTTTTTCCAACCCAAAACTAAGAAGTGCTGTTTTTAAAGTGATTGCAAACTTCATGTCAGCAATTCCATTGGTTGTATTGCTCAGCATTTGATTTTGATTTTGAACTATTTAACTTTTTAAAATAGTTTTCAAGAATGATGAGATAGAATCTCATCAGTCATCTCTAGTTTTGTAGTATGTGTTGTGTATTAAAATGGTCATAAATCTTAACAAAGTTCAGAAAGTATTGAGTAAGAGCACCACCAATATGAAATAAAGAATTATGATGGATTTCTTATTTTATTATTATTTTCTGGATGGTGTACGAGCTTGAATGAAAGATTACGAGAACACTTCAATCACCATTTGCATTTTTTCATACTATGGTAAATTATTAGTTTTTAATTAATAAATTTGTTCATATAAGTACTACATGCATTTCATAACTTACATTTGTCACTTGAAAATTGCAATCTCATTTTCCAACCTCCAAAAAGCCATCCTTTGGGGCGTAAGTTTAGGGAGCGTTCCCTGAGATACCTATAATTCATATTTATTTTAATATTTTTCACTTTTTTGCACTTGGAAACCAAAACGAATTTTCACTTTTGCTTTTCCTCTCTGTGTTTTAAGCTGTTCATAATGTCCGTTGCTATGGCAGCCATATCAATGCCCTTTTTATTCTTCTTCAATTCTACTATAAGAACACTTTTTTATTTTAATTATTTGCAACGAAAAATATGTATTTATTTAATTGTTTATTAAGAAAAGTGATCTGAAAATAACATGTAAAGAAAACTTTAATGTTCGTGTCTTTATAAATTCTTGTGTTACCCAATTCAATTGATGTCCGCTCGTGTCATTTGGTCCACGAGGATGGCTCCCCTGGACCATATTCTTATTTTCTTCCTTAAATCAAGTAAAAGAATTTTTTTCACATCTTAACTTGCTAATAACATACTCTTTACTACCTCTTAATTTAATGCAATTATTAAAAGATGGTAGATATAGATATATAGAGTATAATAATAGACCTCGATAATAAATTTATTCCTAATTCATTTATCATTTTGATTCTAGACTTTATAGTATATTTATGAATAGCTCACATTTAGGAGTGGAGCTATCATAAATTAACCAATAACCCTTCACCCACCTAATTTGATAACGACTTATATTAAATATCCCAACCACATCTCATCTCTTGTTTTTTTTTTTTTTTTTTTTTTTTTTTTTGATAACTACACCGCACCTAATTTGAAACCGCGGATGTGCACGACTTATATTAAATATTATGTTCGACCCCCCAATCTCTCCCCCAATCTCATCTCTTGTCATGTGTATGTAGAATATACTTGTGAATATGATCATAATTAGCACTCCGTAATTTTGGTAGTAGTACTGTCTTTAACAAGAAGATTAATTTGAATTGGGTCCACCATGCACCAACTAATGCTCATCAAATGTGACTAATTAAAGTGCACTTCCATTGTAGAAGGATTTGGCCTTCAATTTTGCTTATTCCTAAGGAAATCCAAAATCAATTTTTCATCATGATAATATATTCAAGAGTTTGGAAAATCATGGATTGGATCGTCTATTCCAAAATCACGTTTCATCCACTATTTCACTACACGAATGCCTGTCACTACTATATTAAGAATAAATCAAGCATAAATTATGGGTTCAGACCAGATGAGATCTTCTGTTCCAAAAGAATGTTCTCCCATATTCACCGTACAAATAATTGTCATATGTATACAAATTATTATATTAATTTTCAAGCATAAATTGTGGGCCTTTACAAGACAACTGATAACAGTTAAAAAAACACATGTGCGGTGGAATAGAAGATGAACATCTGTTCCGAAAATCCCGGCTTAGACCCTAAGCTCCTCTTGACCGTCTACGTTTTTCTCCTAATTAGGCCCCGCCTAATCTTAATCTATACTCCACCTAATCCTGCCCACATCAATCCCCAATTTGCCGCTTACGTCTAACATTTTTTAGAACACTGATGAAACACATCCGCTCTCAAACAGATTTCCTCTTTGCATTACATTCTTGAAAGCTCCTAGAATATCCTAGTCCAAGCCAAAGCAAGCCCAGCTTCCAAAGAATAAATAAATACACATTGTAGTATCAAAACAAAGTGTAGATAAAGCATGAGATAGAATATGAATGATGTACAAGTCTCACCTTCCTCAAACCTTTACTTGAATCAAACTCTACTCAACATAACCCCCCTAACATTCACATCCCTAAATTCACCAACCCATCATTAACAATCCACACTAAGTATACTAAAAACAAGAATCTTAAACCCACCCACCATCCAAAAAAGCCCATAAAAATCCAATCTTGAAACACACACAACACGCATTTGCCATTTTTAAAGTTAAAAAATGACAGAGATACTGCGTTCCCCACCTTCGCCCTCATGTAAAACACCTACAAATAATGATGGGTCTTTTATTAACAGTATTAATCCTGCAATTTTGTACAGGAGGAACTGTAGAAATACACAAATAGGAGAAGGGGATGATGAGGTGTCTGTTTTGGCAATTTTAGTGACCATTTTCAGGAAATCATTGGTGGGTTGTGGAAATACAAGTGGGTTTGAGCTTGAAGAGCAGCTAATGGAGATTGGGTTGCCTACAAATGTGAGGCATGTTGCTCATGTCACATTTGATAGGTTTAATGGGTTTCTTGGGCTTCCTGTTGAGTTTGAACCTGAAGTTCCTAGGAGGCCTCCTAGTGCCAGGTCAGTTTTCTTCATTCCACACCCTTTTGCATTTGTGGGTTTTTGTTTTTTCTTGAAATTTGTGTGAAGGATTGTTGGTGTTTCTGAGATTGGTTGAAATTTTGGGTTCTGTTAAGTATCTGTTCTTGGTAAATTATGTGAAATATGTTACAGGGTTAAAGATAGACATTTCTTCCCTCAAAAAAAAAAAAAAAAAAGATAGACATTTCTGCAGTTTCACATTGTAAAAATAAGTATTTGTTTCTTAATTTGGGAAATTTGGAAAATTGCCCCAACATCTCGGGGTATTTTTTAAAAATACCCTCAAAATATTAAATCTTGATTTATGCCCATGCACTCCTAGCCACCTAATTGCCTAAGGTGCCCACCAAATTTTGTTCGAATAAAAAACCGAATTCGTAATTTTTTGCATATTAGGCATCACAATTACAATTACATACTCATTCTTTATATTGTATCTAATAATGTCAATTTATACTCGTTCTAAAAATTCTAAAATTTTTGTTAATTTACCATTTTCAAATAAAATGTAAACTCACATTCAATTAAATATAATGAACCTGACTAGGGTTTTAAAACTGGTATAATTTGACAATTTTATATATATAGTATATAGAATTAGTATATAATTATAATTGTTCTTGAAATGTGCAAAAACTTTGCGAAAATGATTTCTTTTTCCGAACAGAATTTGATGGGCATTAAGGTGGGCAGTACGGGTGTAGGGTTATTAATCAAGTTTTAATACTTTGGGGTATTTCAAAATATCCCCATATGGAGGGGCAATTTTCCAAATTTTCCTTTTCTAATTTTGTCTTCTTATTTTCTTAACCTGGCATCCAGAGGTTAATAGTTTAGCATTGCCTGTAAAATGCTTCTCTTACCTCAACAAGATTTACAAGGTAGTACCTTAACATAGGGCATGTTATATTTGGTGATTCTGGAATTGTGTAAGTTGCACACACAAGATCATTGTTAATTCTAATGAACTTATTCTTCTGCTTCAAAACTAGGCAATGTATTTAACTTTCTCAAAAGTCCAAATTGAGTTCTTGAAAGTTGAAAGTTTTTTTCCTAGCAACAGGGGGGAAGGGTGATGTAACAATTATCCATTAACATTATGGACCGCCAGAAATGAGTAAAGCCAAAGTAAACAAATAACTTGCACCTAAAGTGTAAAGGAAGTTGAAGTTTTCACTACTTAAAAAGGTTTCTTGAGTAATTATACTGGTTTATAAAGAAATTGTTACATCTTATATAAGCCACGTAATCAATGGCGTAGCCAGGAATTTTTTCGGGGTAGGCCGATACACGAAATCCGGGTGGGCCAAATAAAAAAAACAAAAGAAAAACCTTGTAAATATTAACTAATTTTTTTTTTCTTAAAAATTACATAGGAAAACAAAAATTAAAAGGGGGGGGGCACGGCCCAGGTTGGCCCCCCTTGCCTCCGCCAAAGTGCACATAATTTATCCGATAATTTAAGACTCTATTTTGACATGATATTCCCCGCAATGGAACATGACTAGAAAGAACTATCTCAAGACCGTTGTATGTCTCATGATATTTTCCATGCAAGTGGAAAACCTATAAGATGATGGTTTTGGAATTTCATATCATTTTTCCTTCGTATGAAGGTTGCAACATGAATGGCATTCGGCATAAAACTTAGCTAATTTTTTTTTCCATTTATAATTTTAACTGTTAAATAATTGTAGACAAGTAATTGACACAATAAACTTCATGCCACCGACCCCAACATATTTGGGATTAAGGTGCGATTTGATGATGATTCCTTCCTTTAAAATATTGGGTCGTGAATGTTTCAGTATTTTTCTTTTTTAAATGAAAAAGTCAATATTAAAAAGAAAAGTTGACTTATGTGGAAGGAAAAATGAGACAATACTGCAGATCTTATTTTTTCCATATCACATCATTCCTCAATCCGCACAGATCTTAAACTATGGTCCTATTGTATCCTGTTCTATTTTAACCCTAGGCGATTCCAATCAACGTTAGTGGCTTCATATCATTCGTCAATCCCATGAACCTTAATGTCGTCATGTCTCATTAGTCATTACCTCTCAGCAGAATACTTATTGGCATCTTTTATGCTTTGTTCTCTCATATTTTAACAGCTTTGCATCTTAAACGACCTGATTGTCAATTTTTATTTTAAATATTTTTACAGTTGGAAATTTCTAGCCAGCAAAATAATTTGCTTGCTGACACACTTCCTAAGTCTATTCCATTTATTAAACTTCAATATTTCATCCTGTGTAGTACGAGAGTTTTCGGAGTTTCAACAGAGTCCATGCAGCTTTCTTTCGACTCGAGAGGTAATTGCGTGCCCACAATACTACTGATGATGCAAAGACGCGTTTGTATTCGCAAGGAGGCTTGCAGGTAACACGATCGTGCATTTTCTTGTTATCTTATTCATTCATTACTGAAACAAAAAAGAACATTTGATGAAGTACTATGTTGTTTAAGTTCAATAAAAGATTAATTTTTATCTCCGATTTGCAGTCTGAAGGAGTCTTCAGAATTAATCCGCAAATGGGCAAGAAGAGTATGTCAGAGAACAGCTAAATAATGGATTAATTCCGGATAACATCGACGTTCATTGTTTAGCAGGTCTAATTAAGGTACCTTTACAAAACCTTTCCATATTCAATCCTTTCCCTATTGCTGGTTAGAATTTTTTATGTTTTTTTAATTTTTAATGGGATAATTACAATAAAACCCCTGAGGTTCGGGCTAATTACAAAAAAACCCAGAGGTTTTTGAAATTGCAAGAAAAACCTTGAGATTTACTTTTGCTTACATTTTCCTCTTTCATATGCAAAAATATTTCAAAAATATCCCGGATATTTCTAGAAATATTATAGTTACCCCCTTAATTTTAAGACATACTCAAACCTGAGGGGGCTTTTTGCAAATTTGAAACATCTCTGGGTTATTCTGTAATTAGCCCAAACCTCAGGGGTCTTAATTTTTCCATTTGGAGCAAAAACACCACATACAAAGTAACAAAACCATGAGTAAAGAAAGGAGGTGCCGGCTTTTTGTGGCTTTCAGGCCTTGCTAGAACGAACGGAGATTAATCAATAATGGAATTAACCTAACATTTATAACTATATATTTTGTGTCAAAAAAACGGCTAGTTCATCTAGACTAGAAAACTTCTATTTTTAGACGACTTCGTCAAGTATGGCTAAAATATGTTGATTTTTCCAAATATTTTCATTGAGGCGCACCGTGCACGGGCAATTTTCCTCCAATTCAATGATTCTTTTTTTTTTAATCTGTTTTTTTCTGATGATTTTAATTTTTGTACTTGTGTGTTTGTAGGCCTGGTTTAGAGAACTACCCAGAGGGGTATTGGATTCTCTCTCACCGGAGCAGGTGATGCAGGCCCAATCGGAAGACGAGTGCACTCAGCTTGTGAGGCTCCTTCCACCAACAGAAGCAGCACTGTTGGATTGGGCGATTAATCTTATGGCTGACGTTGCTCAGTTGGAACATCTGAACAAGATGAACGAAATGTTGCCATGGTTTTTGCTCCGAATATGACTCAGGTTAGCAAGAGATACATGATTTCTTATCAGCAAACTCCAAATTCCTGATGTGGCATTTGGAATGAGAGATTTGAAACTTAGAATTTCAAATCCATGACAACAAGGGATAGTTACAAAAAAACCCTTTGAGATATGGGCTAATTACAAAAAAAAAAGCCAGAGGTTTTTGAAAATTACAAAAACCCATTTGAGGTTTGGTTTTGTCTTCAATTTATGTAATATTTCTATAAATGTTGGGGGGGGGGGGTTGAAATTATTTTTGTTTATAAGACTTCAATGTAAGACAAAATCAAACATCAAGTTGGGTTTTTGTAATTTTAAAAAACATGTGTTTGTAATTAGCCCAAACCTGAGGGTCATTTTTGGTAATTATCCATAATAACAAAGGGATAATTACAAAAAGTACCCTTGAGGTTTGACCTAATTACAAAATAACCCAGCTAACTTTCAAAATTACAAAAAGTACCCTTCAGATTTGATTCAGTGTTAAAATTAAGGAGTAAACTATAATATTGTTATAAGTGAAAGGGGGATATTGACATGTTTTTTGCTTATGAAGGGGGTAAATATTAGACAAAATAAAACTTCTGAAGTACTTCTTGTAAATTTAAAAGTTCGCTGGTTTTTTTTTTAATTAGGTCAAATGTCAAGGATACTTTTTGTAATTAACCCTAATAACAAATCTATTGAACTTGTTTGAGTAACGTCATAGAGATTTCAAATCCTTGAGCTCCTATTTGAACTATTTTCTGAGTCACCGTGGTGAATTTCAAATACATATTATATGGAGTCATTGTAACATTTCCCACAAATCCTCCAGTCAAATCCAAATCCTTCCATCTAAACAAAGTCTTAAAGAAAACAAGAATTGGGCTTTTTTCTACAGTTTCCCTTTAATCACGCATGCGATTTGCTTTTCGGTTCAAATACTGATAAATTGTCGCCTGCTGCAGATGTCGGATCCTCTGACAGCATTGATGTACGCGGTCCAAGTGATGAATTTCCTCAAGACTCTCATTGTCAAGACCTTGAGACAGAGAGAAGATTCTACCATAGAATCCGGTCCCGGTCCCACCACGCGATTCGACCCTTCAAATGAAGATCATCATCACAGCAACTTGAAACCAATAAACACGGAGGCACGTGATCAAGCAGCCGAAGAACAACAATCACATCAGGAAGAACCTAAAACCGGCATTAGTGAAACTCACGGTTCTCTAAGTTCGATCGAGAATATCTTTCAAGATGGAAAGGGACATGTAGCTGATATTTTAAATTCTCGCGCGCTATGAAGGATGGAGTAACTGAAGGTGGAAATACTACATCCCTTGGAGGTGGAAGAACTAAATCAAGAATCCGAATGAGGAAAACCGCCAGCCGAGTAATTCAAGAAAGGATCAAGAAAACATAATCCCGGATCGGTCGTTCATGTCAATGAGAAATTTAGCCACACGGAACGATGGGAGGCCTGGAGGTGAAGTTTATGGAATTGTATATTTTGCTGTTTATCATTTTCATTATTAGTAGTGCAGTAGCAAATTCTGTGTACCCTTTATGTTTCATGCTAGTGAGTTTTGAATCTCAGTGTACAGAATCTGAAGTTAGGTTTGGAAAATCTGGACTATGAATGTAATTTAACTTCATTGCACTTGTTAATTTGGAGATTGGAATGAGCTTGACTAAACAAAGATTTACAATGCTTTACCACTTTTAGGCGGCGATTGGATACCAAAATTTTCGGGCGCGATTGGATATGCTTTCATTTTGAAAAATTTTATTTTGCTAGAGAATAGTGGTGAAAAAAAAAATTGGAAAAAAAGTTGAATTTTGAGAGTGTGATTGGATGTGAGATGAAAAAGTAATGGTGGAGGTTAATTTGATTTAAAAATAGTAAAATAATGATTGAATGTGATTGATAGTTAGAAATGTGTGAGTAGGTGAATAGTGAAATTTGTAGGAGAATGTGTAATAATGATTAGTTTTTTATAAAAAAATGTGTAGATGTGATTGATAAGAGAAAAAGTGAGAAAAAGTGAAAGTGATGGAATAGTATATTTTCTGAAAATTTTCATAAACAATCGCATTTTTGGTCAAAAAAATTCTCCATTGAATAAAAATGAATTCTCACTGACATCCAATCGCAGCCTTAGGGTTTAGGGTTTAGGGTTTTGGGTTCAATTTTCGTTCTGCTGGAGAAGTTTCTACCCAAAACATGTGATTGCCATTGAAAATTTTCGGAAAATACATTTTACACTTTGTTATCATATCAATCATTATTTTACTATTTATATATCACATTAACTTTAATCATTACATTTTCATTGTTCAAGTATACTCTCAAGAATTCATCATTCTTATTTCAATTTTTTTTAATCACTATACTTTAGTGAAAAGAAAATTCCCAAAATGAAAGGATATCCAATCATGCTTTATGATGTTTTAACGGTTGTTTTCAGCTTTATCCAACTTTTGCTTATCAAACGACGGCATCCGACTTCTCCCCTCGATTCCACCAGCACACTACTATTTTCAGTTGCCAAAACAGTGCCTTTCCGCGGATGAGGCCTTACCCTTGTGATAAGGTGGAGGCACAGAGACTTATAGGTCTCAGGTTTGATCCACACTGATGGTATGTGAGTTGATTTTCTACCTTTGTGTGTGGTTTGATTTCTATTTTTGTACGTAGTTTGATTTCTATTGTGGTAGTGCAACTTGAATCTTATTATTTGAGTTATTATATGTTGTAGGTTATGATATGATTTGTAATATGTATTTTAAGAAAAAAAAAAATGCCTTTTCCACCTCATAACATAGCAAAGGTTAATTACTAATTGAAACCAAAATTTCCAATTTTCATTTTTCAATTTGCAATATCAGTATTTTTATTTTAATCGTGATGAAATAACTAACACACGTGCACACACACATAGGGATAACAATTTTGGCTTGATCCACTCTGACCCGCCCTGATCCACTGTGTTTGAGTCACCCTATCCCGTGACTCATAGTGGGGCGGGACAGGCCGCGGGTACTCGCCATGCCCTGCCCAAATGTTTATTTTTTAATAATATATTTAATATATAATATATATGTAGAACTCGTATGCACTTAATTATATGTAAAAAATATGCATTGACAGTAACAATTATTATAAATAATACGCATTAAAATTACAAAATATAAGATAAAAAATTATAAATTAACTTATAAATATATTGCAAGTTTATAATAATTTATTTTTCTTTTTTCTTGTTCTTTTTTATTTCATTTATATTTGAATTATTGTCTATATTATGATATAATAATAATTTTTTTATTCTACACAATTGGCCAATCTTGCCCCGCCACGCCCCCGCGACTTGTGGGATGGAGGTGCGGACATGGGTCTTCAAAGTACCCTCTACCCCATTTCCATTGTTATCCGTACACATATATATTACTATGTACACGAGAATAATTTATTAAATATAGGACGTTTATAAATTTAAAAATGTAATAATAAATTTGTAGAATATGGACTTTAGCACAATGTTTGTAGTCTAAAGTTAAAAATTCTTTTCACATGTGCAACTACTACATAAATTTGGTAGGTGAATTTTGGCTATAAATATGCCATAATTTTACTTGTAAATATCACACAACAATATCAAAGAGAAATAGAAAGAATTACTTTCTCTCTACAATATTTTCTCTCTCTAATATTTATTTCTTAATATTTTGATAGTTCTATAATAATTCTCTTGTGTTCTTACATTGTTGTTCTATAACACGTTATCAGCACGAGTCTCTACCCGATTGTTAAAGTTTTTGGTGAGTACGGTAAGTTTTATTCATTTCTTAATTTAAAATATTATTATGGCTAACCTCGCAAAACTCGATTTTATTGCTCTTGATATTGAAGGAAACAATTATATGTCATGGGCTTTAGATGTTGAAATTCATCTAGACGCTAAAGGTTTAGGTGATACTATAAAAGAAGGAAATAGTGCATCCGCACAAGATAAAGCTAAGGCTATGATTTTTCTCCGTCATCATCCGGATGAAAATTTAAAAATTGAATACCTTACAAGAAAAAAAGATCCATCTATCCTTTGGAAAAATATGAAGGAAATGTATGACCACCTGTTGGTTATACTTCCAAAGGCCCGATATGACCGGATAAAATTGAGGTTTCAAGATTTCAAATCCGTAAGTGACTATAATTCCATGTTATTTAAAATTTCTTCAAAATTGAAATTATGTGGAAAAGACACTTATGATTGAAAAGACACTTTCTACTTTTCATGCTTCGGGTTTGCTCCTACAAAGAAGAATACCGAGAAAATGGTTTCACAAAGTATTCGACTTGATTTCGTGTCTTCTTGTGGCCGAACAAAATAATGAATTATCGATAAAAATCACGAATCTCACCATCTCATCGGTTCTACTCCATTCCCTCAAGTGAATGCGACTAGAGCTCAAAATGTTAATAATTTTAGAGGCCGTGGTCGCGGTCGTAGCCGTGGTCATGGAAGATTTACTCCATATAATCGTGGTAGTCAGAATAATTCAAATCATGAAAATACAAGTCACCATCTAAAGTGGAACAAAATGATAAGAAAGGAAAGAGAAAGTGATAAATCCAGAGAATGGTGGAGAGAAGTGTTACCGATGCGGAATAAAAGGTCACTGGTCACGTACTTGTCGTACGACCAAATATTTGGTGGAGCTTTATCAAGCATCAATTCGCAAGCAAGATAAAAATGCTTTGAAGCAAATTTCACTTCCGATCATCCCCAAGATGATAATTTTGATGACTTGAATGTGGATATTACACATCCGGATGTGGCCGATTTCTTTGAGCATCCGGAAGGAGGATTGATCACTTAATTGGTGATGGAAATGTTTAATCGATGATATGTATGATTTAAATTAGTTTCTAAAATATTTCAAGTAATTCTGTTGGTATTGTAAAAGTGAGAATGTTTTGATTGTGCTTATATGTATTTTCCTAAAATATATTTCCTGTTGAACTTTTTATATGAATGATATTTTATCACAATATTTGTGTTTATTATTTCAATCACAAAAATATCATTATAATTCCACTAAATCATTCACAAATTTCATATTCAAAATTTCTCCCCCTAACGGTAATGTAACTATTATGAACAAGATTTTTTATCTATAAATATACCAACATTTCATTCAACAAATTCACACATATTCTCTCATCTCTCTAAAAACTTCACATTTCTTTCATTCCAAGAAAATGGTTAACTTAATTGTAGTTTATCTCATTACATTGGTCTTCTTGAACATTATCTTACTTTTTGTTTGGGAATATCCTCCGGAGCATTTTTGGCTTATGATTAATCTTCATATCTTCATGGTTTTTCCTTTGTTAGCATGGGCAATTATTTTTAACATGTAATAGTTAGATGATTATGTATGTCTATCTCATTTATGATTTCGAATAAAATCTTTTATATTTATATTTTTATTATGCCTCGATGTTATTATTTAATTGTTTCATGATGATCGATTTTTTTATAAATATGAAATCATAAACATAATTGTATAATATTAATTCAATAATGTTATATTAGGTGTATATGGGAAACACCGAGAAGAAATATTATTGTCTACTTGACAGTGCAACAACGCACTCAATATTAACGAGTAAATCATATTTCTCGAGTGTAAAACTGTGCAAGGCACAAGTTACAACTATATCTGGTCCCGTTGAGATTATTGATGGCTCCGGGAATGCAACATTAATATTGCCTAATGGTACAATCCTGCAGATTGAAAATGCATTATTATCTAGTAGATCAAAAAGAAATCTACTAAGTTTTAAAGATGTGCATGATAATGGATATCATTTAGAGACACTAAATGACCATGATAAAGAGTGTCTATGTATCACATCATATAAAATGGGCAAGAAGAACGTCCATGAGAAATTTGAAGCGACAATTTCTGGATTGTATTATATCTCAATTAAAGCTTTTGAATCCTACGCCACCATGCCTTGGAAGCTGGTAAATCCTGATATATTTGGGTTATGGCATGATCGCCAGACACCCAGGAACTACTATGATGCGTAGGATTATTGAGCATACCAATGGACATCCATTGAAAGGTACAAAAATGTTGATTTCGAAAGATTATTTCTGTGAATCGTGTTCACAAGGAAAACTCATTTCTAGACCTTCAATGGAAAAGGTTGGTTATGAATCACCATCATTTTTACAGCGTATTCATGGTGATATTTGTGGACCAATACATCCAGCAAGTGGACCATTTAGATATTTTATGGTATTAATAGATGCATCATGCAGATGGTCACACGTATGCTTATTATCTACTAGAAATGTTGCATTTGCTCGATTATTAGCGCAAATTATTAAACTCCGAGCACATTTCCCTGATTATCCTATTAAGAATATAAGAATGGATAATGCCGAGAATTTACATCAAAAAGTTTTGATGAATATTGCGCAAAGATTGGGAATTAATGTTGAACATCCAAAGAAAGACATATTCATACTCGAGAATGGGATGGTCAATCCCGATTAAACGAGTTCAGTCATTGCTCGTACATTATTAATGAGATCAAAGCTTACTAGTATAGCATGGGGTCATGCAAAGATTACATGCATCAAAGACTAATCGATTACGCCCTATCGCTTATCATATGCATTCCCCTATGCAATTAACTCTTGGTTTTGAGCCAGATATTTCACACCTACGCACTTTTGGGTGTGCTGTTCAGGTGCCGATTCCACCTCCTCAGAGGACAAAAATGGGTCCACAACGTAGACTTGGTATATACGTTGGATTTGATTCTCCATCAATTATTCGATATTTGGAACCAATAACAGGAGATTTATTTACCGCTCGTTTTGCGGATTGTCATTTTGATGAAACAACATTTCCGTCAATGGGAAATGATAAAGATGTGTTGCAAAAGCCGCTTGAGAATCTCTCCTGGAATGAACAAAGTTTATCCTATTTGGACCCACGTCTTTCCTAAATGTGAAAGTGAGATGAGTAGAATCATTCATTTACGAATATTGCCAATAATAAAACTTCCCGATGCATTTAATGATGCTAGTAAAGTTACAATGTCTCATATTCCTTTCGCGAATGTTCGGCCCGGATTATTGTTCCCAAAGAACATAAGAAAATGAATGATAATATCCCACGTCAAAAACATGGTAGACCTATTGGCTCAAAAGATATTGTTCCTCGAAAAAGAAAAGGAAAAATTGATACTAATGAGCAAGCTCCAGATGAATCTGTAGAGCCTAATATCTCAGAAAATATTCAGATTAAAAATTTTGATAGCACCGAGAACCCCTTGAGCTATTGTAATGAGGTATGGGAACGAAATGAAATAATCATTGATGATAAATTTGCATTCTCGGTCGCTCAAGAAATCATTGATGATGATTATGATAGTGAACCACATTCTATAATAGAATACCGTCAAAGGACTGATTGACATATGTGGGAGGAAGCAATAAAATCCGAATTAGCTTCCCTAGAGAAACGAAATGTATTTGGACAAATTACTCGAACTCTAGACAATGTAAATCCCATAGGATACAAATGGGTATTTGTTCGAAAAAGAAATGAGAAAAATGAGATCGTGAGATATAAAGACCGAATCGTAGCTCAAAGATTCTCTCAGAGACATGGGATAGATTATGATGAGACATATTCATCTGTGATGGATACAATCACGTTCCATTTTCTCATTGGTATGGTTGTCCATGAAAGTTTGGATATGCGTCTAATGGATGTAGTAACGGCATATCTATATGGTTCACTGGATTCTGATATTTATATGAAAATCCCTGATGGATATAAAATGGCAAAGTCAGACACTCCTCGTGAGATATACTCGATCAAACTGCAAAGATCGTTGTATGGGTTAAAGCAATCTGGTCGCATGTGGTATCATAGGTTGAATGAATACCTTTCTAGAGAAGGTTACAAAAATAATCCTATTTGTCCATGCGTTTTTATTAAAAGATCGGATACCGATTTGCTATCATAGTGATATGTCGATGACATGAATTTGATTGGCACTCCCAAGAGTTATCTAATGTCTTTGAATATCTAAAGAAAGAGTTTGAGGTTAAAGATCTTGGGAAAACCAAACTCGTCTCTTGGTCTTCGAGCTAGATCATAAAGATAATGGAATACTTGTCCACTAATCTGCTTATACAAAAAGATTGCTCAAACGGTTTAATATGGACAATACTCATTCTCGAGTACCCCTATGGTCGCATTTAAGTTTAGATCCAAATAAAGATCCATTTCAACCAAAGGAGTCCGATGAAGAGATTTTAGGTCCTGAAGTACCTTATCTAAATGTTATTGGAGCATTAATGTATTTAGTACAATGCACTGCACCAGGATATCGCTTTTCACAATCTACTTGCGCGATACGATTCGAACCAACTAAAGACATTGGAATGGTATTAAACATATTTTTCGATACCTCGGTGGTACTATAGATTTGGGGTTATTCTACTCAAAGGAATCCACTAATTCGGATTAGTTGGTTATACTGATGCGGGATATAGATCGAGATCCACACAAAGCTCGGTCACAATCTGGTTATGTATTTTGCTATAATGGTACAACTATATCATGGCGATCTACCAAACAAACATTAGTGGCTACTTCTTCTAATCACTCGAGATAATTGCTCTTCATGAAGTTCGGCAAAGAATGCGTTTGGTTAAGATCTTATATCTCATATTCGAAATAGTTGTCAATTGAAGCCATGTTCTGATATACCGCCAATATTATTTATGAGGATAATGCAACATGTATAGCACAAGTAAGAGGAGGTTACATAAAAGGTGATAGGACCAAGCATATTTCACCAAAGTTTTTCCATACACATGAACTCCTCAGGAAAAAATAGAGGTGGATATTCAATTTCGCTCCGCCATAATCTTGTTGATTTATTTACAAATCCTTGCCGACGTCAACATTCGAGAAACTAGTTTAGGCATTGGAATGAGAAGAGTCAATATGAAGCAAGATTAATGGATCAAGTTATGCGGCTAATATCCTACATTTCGGGAGCGAATATATTGTGCTACCGTCTTTCTTTTTCCCTTTTGTCTGGTTTTTATCCCATCGGGTTTTTCCACAGGTTTTTAACGAGGCACATGCACAAGTCGATTTGAGAATGTACTATTTTTCCTTATGTCCGATTTTTTCCCACGGGTTTTTTTCTGCTTGAGGTTTTTAACGGGATACTCATCCAACTTACTACAATCTACGCCCAGGGAGTGTTATAATAAATTTGTAGAATATGGACTTTAAGACAATGTTTGTAGTCTAAAGTTAAAAATTCTTTTCGCATGTGCAAACTACTACATAAATTTGGTAGGTGAATTTTGGCTATAAATATGCCATAATTTTACTTGTAAATAACACACAACAATATCAAAAGAAAATGAAAAATTACTTTCTCTCTACAATATTTTCTCTCTCTAATATTTATTTCTTAATATTTTGATAGTTCTATAATAATTCTCTTGTGTTCTTAAATTGTTGTTCTATAACAAAAAAGCAATTTTTTAAATAATTAGAGTAAATCGATAATTTTTATAATGTACCCTAAATTTTTATAATTTATAGTCTTGATCACCCAACGTCGTTTATCTTCTGTTCAATTCCCAAATTCCCGTTCCCGTTAATCTGCTGCCTGCTGGTATATCTTCTTTTTCTTCCAGCTCCGAGCAACCACTGACCTCACCAGCCGGAACCACCATCGCCGTCTTCCGCCGTCACCAAGGATTCTTCTCAGCCACCATTAAACACCACTCCTGAATTTTTTGTTCGCGTCGGCCGCCTGCGCTCCCGCCAACTGTTATTGAATATTCTTCTCAAAAGGCAAAATCCCTAAATTTTAAACGTTGGCCGACCAAAGTTAGGTATTTTTTTTTCAATTTTCTAATTTACTTCTCATTATTTCTAATTATGTCAGTTAGACTGTGTATTGTGTTCAAAAATGTATTTTACATTCTTGATTTATTCATAGGATTCGTATTCAAAAATATCAGTTAGCCTATGTTTTGAGCTAAAAAGAACAATCCTATTACTAATTTATTACGCGCATGGGCTGTAAACTTTGAACTCTCAAATGATTTTGCATTTGATGGTATTGGACTTCTAGCTTGCGTAGAGAGGGCTTTACTTGGCTTTGATGATTGCCAAACCGGAGTTTCAGCTATTTGTATTTTTCTTTTTCTTTTTTTGATTTCGAATTCCGTTTTACCGAGACTGTGTTGAATTACGGAACAATTTCTGATAATTTACCGAACCGAATTGATAAACAGAAATTTTGGTTCAGTATACTTCGGTTTTACTCAATGCACACCCCTATTCCCTGATTTCAAAGGCATCTTCAATTAAGTCTATTGATCTCCGTGATTATCGTTTCTCTGTTCAATTATATGCAGGCCCCTTTTCGGCTCTCTGGAATGCGCAGAGGGGTTTCAAAAATGAAGTTGCATTGCTTTGAGAGAACATTCTTCCATTCTTCATCTTCTTTGACTCCCATTCAACTCCCTTCTCCAATGTAAATCCTTTTTTTTAATAATATATTTCCTCGTTGCCTGCTGATTTTCCCTATATATTCACTATCTGTAAGCATTTGATTTTCTTTTTCTTTTTTCCTTTTCAGGGAAACTCATCTATGGTATGTAAAACCCAGTGAAGTGAAAAGTGGATCTTTGTTAAATCAGTATTTAGATATTTTACCTCCCTGTGAGAGGGAGAATGTGTTGCAAATGCGGGGAGAGGAGCTTAGGAAGAGTGCATTGCTTGCACGTGCCTTAGTTCGCACTACGATTGCCAGATGTATGTTATAATTTTTGTGTGCTTAATGCTAAATAATTTTTTCAGTTGATTAAGCGCTTATTACTTGATTATTTGCTTACAAATGCGATTTTGGTATAGAGGAGAAATTATTGAATACATGTTTTTAGGTGTTCACTTTGTATTCTCTCACAATGAAGTTTTATGGTCTGATTCATGCAAATCAGTGCATTCTGTGCTGCCTTATATAAGCATATGATGGTGCTCATTGCATGACGTGAAGCTAATTTCAGTTTTGTGTTTGGAGAATTGAATTTATGTGTTAAAAGTTTACTTTCTACATGACATTTGTTGAAGAGTAGAAACATTTTATCAGATTGTAAATTGAGGTGTTTTCTATCTGAGCTGTGAGATCATCATTTCTTTCAGATGACATGTGGGATTAACGAGAAAAAACTGTAAGAATTTGCATGTTCCCAATACAAGAACAAAAGGAAACCTCTTGAATGAATCCATATGCATATTCAAGAGGAAAATGTCGTTTCAGAAGAGGGAAAAGGTCTAGAAACAAACAATTGAACTAGACAAAAAGGGGCTTTATCAACATTAGTATCCATGTGTCGGGCCGCAAAACTATT
The DNA here is from genome assembly GCA_016081115.2 of Rehmannia glutinosa. Classification (NCBI taxonomy): domain Eukaryota; kingdom Viridiplantae; phylum Streptophyta; class Magnoliopsida; order Lamiales; family Orobanchaceae; genus Rehmannia; species Rehmannia glutinosa. Next base: position 700,167 of record JABTTQ020000354.1, on the reverse strand, counting down.
TCAACTGCTTAGATTTCAAATAAGGCAATGACCTGATATCATGAGTGATGGGAGAGGATAATGGAGGAAAACACTATATGTAATGAATTTTGCTCCTATGCAGCATGTGCAAGATACTAGTAAGTTTAAGTTGAAAAGACATGTTTCTGAGCAATGATCTGAATACTCATTGTACTTGATTGAAATTCTGCACTCATGCCCATATTGTTTTTTGGTAGATCAGATAAACTCACACAGTAATCCCAGATCATTGAAGTTCCGAAAAAACTTACATGGAAAGCCTGAGGTTAAGTTTAAATATTCTGTATTATTTTCTTGTGGCCTGGCTTTGCCAGTATCAACATCATGAACATTCCATTTTCAACATTGGGATATGTTGGCAGGTCCAGTGGCAATTTAGGGATGATCAGCACCCACCCCCATTGCATTTCAACATCTCTCACACTACTTCTTTGGTAGCATGTGGAGTGACCACCAATGCTCAAGTTAGTTATCTCTTTTTTTTTATTGTTAAGATTTTTACACCAGTGACACCCTCATTCACTTAATAGAATATTCCTTTGACTTACGTGCTGCTATTTTGATCAAGTTAAACACATGTTTTGTTTGCTTTCGAGTGTAGATTGGTATTGATGTGGAAGAAAAGCATCGGAGTATTAAGCACAATATTCTATCTTTTGCTCGACGTTATTTCTCCAAACATGAAGTTCAATTCTTAGCCGCCATTTCTGACCCACAAGTTCAGCGCATGGAGTTTATCAAATTATGGACACTAAAGGTCTTACTTTATCAATAGAATTAGTTGAAGTTCCTTTATCTTCAAATCATGAAAGTATATAAATCAACTAATCATTACAAAATGCATCTCAAAAAAGTTATGTAAAAGACCCTTACATGAAGGCTTTTCACTTAATTGCAGGAGGCATATGTCAAAGCTTTAGGAAAGGGGTTCTCTGGTGCACCTTTCAAGACATTTACCATTCGTTTTAAGGGTGTGATGGAAGGAGGCTTCAATACATTGGAAGATTTAAGTCCTAAGGTTTCTCAGCAAATTTTCTTCTGGTTTTTGAATAGAGATTTTTAAAATGTTAATGTATTATTGATCAGAGAAAGTTCAAGAAAGATGGCAACAATTTCTGAAGAAGCTTGCGTATGTTTTTGTGTCGTTACAAAATACTCGTTTTTTTATGGTCCTTGGCTCTCTACTTTGCGCAAAATCTTTTTGTTCTTGTTAGAAAAAAAATTGTAGTCTTAGTATATAACTATATATGCATGCTGATTGGCATCTGTTTCATCTTAAGAAGACATTAGGGGTCCTTGTTGAAACATAATTATCTTTAATATGTCGATATTGGTCTCAGGCTTCTGAAATAGTTGTGGATTCTTTTGATGACCTGGCTGACCTTACAAGCAATTGGCAATTTTCGCTCTTGGAGTTGGCTAATTCGCATTATGCAGCCATTTGCACTGAGAAGCATGGTGCCGGCTCTGATGAAGGTAAGACCCCTTTATATGACAAAAGAAAGTTCAAACACTGGCACTTAATGCAAACCTTTTTTCTTTGTTAGGCAAAAGAAATGCTCCAGGAAAGTTGACGGTGTGGAAGACAGTTCCATTTTTAGAGGATGAATGTGTCTCTGGAACAGCTGCAGTTAAAATAATCTGTGGCGTGCAATGATTTATTAATTTGGACTTTTGAAAGTATTTAGTCAAAACATTTCTAGTCCCTCTACAAGCACAACAGATTGCAGTTTGAATTGTGTGGATATTACCCACTCATTTTGATTGTTTAAGGGGATCATGGGCTGTGGCAACCCCTGCATATTAATAACCTGAACAATTGGCATGAAGTAGTTTAGACGCGAAGCTAAATTTCATGTGCAGGTAGCTATCGGTGAATAATGAACAAAGATTCCTGTGGGGGCTTCTATACATCTCTCATTGTTTGTATTTTCAAATGATACGAGTTTTGAGGATGTATTAGGATATACGAATTCAACGATTATAGTTGATGTATTTTTTTTTAAATGTACAATATAATTTGAACTACTATGCAGATGATATATAAAACGATAATGATTCCAGTTGTGGCATGTTATTTTTATGACGAATTTTTTTGATGTGGGTATGTTTTGGAAAAGTGAAAATGTATTTTAACCTTTTTTTAAGAAGAATTTGCAATATTTGTGGATTTTTTTTTGTCTTGAATGACTTTTTGTTGTTTTAATTTTTTCATTTTTCATTCAGATCAAGAGCATAAAATAGGTTAGGGTGCCAAAGTATGTAATTTAGGGAAGAATAATGTGAAAAACTGGTTTTGACAAAAGATTGGCGTTTGAGATTGTAGTTGGATATGGATGAAAATGAAATGATCGAGAGATATAATCTATGAAGCACTGATACGGATACGAGACACGAGTAAGGTATGATACGGGTACGAGGATACAACATATTATAAAATTTTAAGGATACATGTATGGTATATATATTTTATATATAATTATATTTTTTTATTATTATAAATATAGACGTACTAAGTACAATAAAAAAAATTGTTTTTCAACTTCAAATATAATATTTTTTCTCATTTATAAACATACAAATATAAAAAGTCTAACATAGTACAATTATAAATTTCGTACCTACTAAATTGACAAAATTCAACAATTAATTATCATATTTGCATAATATCATTACAACCTTATTAAAAAAATATAGTCAATTTCTTTCTTTTCCAAATGTTTGACACCATAAACTATATTGTACAACATTTTGTGAAAAGGAAATGACAAGATAGGTGAACCCACTACTCCACCCTCTCAACCCTTCTCTCTCATTTCTTCCGTATGTATCTACTTCCATTGTTTCTTTCATTTATAGAGGAAAGAATGAAAATTGAATTGTGAAGACTCAAGATTGAAGATAAATTAAAGGTGCATAATTGATTTATGGAAGAGAGAAGGATTGACACGGCAAATAGGGGAAACAACATCGTGGCTGAGGAGATGATTGATAAAACCGCGTGGTGTTTTTTGCTATTTTGTTCTTCCCATCTATAGATCTACATGAAATTTTGAAGGACGTGACTTTTCCATATGTAGATTTACACAAATTCTAGAAGGATACATCTTTGTTCTCTCAGACATGGGTGTCGGGGTGTTTTTTTCTTTTTTCTTTCCTTTTTATAAAAAAATTAGACACTTTGTGGATACGTATTTATACGTGTCCAAGACATATCGCTATTCGGAGCGTATCCGACACGGATGCGTGAACTTGAGAGAGGTATCGGTGCTTCATAGGATATAATATGTTTTTTTTATAGAAAAGTGTTTGAACTTGGATTTTTGAAAGAGCATATTCATGTCCATTTCCTTCTGGAAAATCCTGAATATTTGGAAAATAATGGTAATTACCCGAGCCAGATTTGCAAATCAAATATGCCAAAAAAAAAAAAAAAAGTTTCACCAGTAGTCATTACAAGAACAAGACCCACCCCTAAAATGGTGAAAACGGGTCGCATCCCTTACAACAAACTGACAATTAACAAACCTGCTCACTGATTTTACAAACACGTGACAATCTCCACATATCCTCAAATTCTTAATAACAAGAATCTCCCCCTTTTCCCAATCACTATTTAAGAGAGCAAATGCAATCGCCAACCTCTCGCTGTGCACAGCCATATTACCCGTAATTTGATCTCTTTGCTGCTTTTCGTTCTCTTTTTCGCCACATTTCTTTGCTAAATCTTCCAACTTCTCCAACATTGCATATATCTCTTTCGCCCGAGGATGACTTCTATCCCCAGCCATAAACAGATGTGTCCTCCCTTTAAACTCAACATAGCTATAACCCGGATCCTTTTTCAGTCCACGTTCTCGCATCATCACCCGAACCCTCAACACACCTTCCATATCGCCCGTTTCATAATAAATGTTCGATAAGAGCACGTAATAACCTATATTCGTCGGTTCAAGCTTGACGACTTTTTCAAAAGCTAACTCTGCTAAATGCACATTCTTATGGATTTTGCATGCACCCAGAAGGGCTCCCCATATTGGGCCATCGGGCTCCATTGGCATTGATTCAATTAGCCGGCCTGCTTCTCCCAATCGACCTGCCCGACCTAAAAGATCCACGACACACGAATAGTGTTCTGAACTAGGTTTCAGATTATATATCTTCTCCATTGAGTGAAAATAAGCCAACCCCTTTTCTGTCAGCCCTGCGTGACTACATGCCGTCAAAACAGAAACAAAAACTGCCTTATCCGGTCGAATATCTGTTCTGATCATCTCATCAAAAAGCTCCACGGCAATATCTCCATGTCCGTGCATACCATAGCCGCCTATGATGGCCGTCCATGAAACCAAATTATTGTTCGGCATTGAGTCGAAAATAGCCCGCGCTTTTACCAAGTTACCACACCTAGCGTACATGCTAATTAATGAATTCTTCAAAAACGGATTATATCCAAATCCACGACGATGCATCATTTCTTCTACCTCCCGACCGATTTTTTGTGCGCCAAGGTTAGCACAAGATGACAAGACGCCAACGAGTGTCACCTCGTCAGGGCACACATTGAATGATTCCATATCTCGGTAGAGATCCAAAACCTCTGCACCGAGTCCATTTTGTGAGTACCCAGATATCATTGCATTCCAAGTAATCAAATTCTTCTCAGGCATTTCATCAAACAACTTCCTTGCCGACCCAATAGACCCACAACGGAGATACATTGACAAAAAGCAGTTCGCAACAGCCAAATCAGTGCTCAAACCATGTTTTAGAGTCAAGCAATGCAGCGACATCCCCAAACCCAAATGCAGGGGAATCGTACATCCAGGAACCAATCCCAAAATTGTTACCGCATTAAGCGGTACCCCTTTAACCCTCATTTCATGTAACAAAAGCAACCCATTTGAGAATCTTGTCTTCTGAACAAAACCAGATATCAAAGCATTGTAGCAAACCGTTAGTCTAGTCGACTCAGGAATTTCATCAAACACATTGTACGCATGGTCAAGTAAACAGAACCTACAGTACATAGAAATTAAAGCCGTCTGGACGAAGGGTTCCAAGTGGCAACCGGACTTGATTACGTGACAATGGAGCTGTGCTCCGGGAAGAGGGAGGGATAGGGCGGCTGAGGACTTGAGAATGAAAGGGAAGGTGAAGGCGTTAGGGGTGGCGCCAGAGCGCAGCATTTGGCGGTAAAGGATCAGAGCTTGGCTGTATTGGCCTTGTTTGGAGAGATCTCTCAGTTGTGTGTTCCATTTGCCGCCAGTCGCAACGGCGGCGCCGGCGGTGGTTTGCAGAAGGCAAGCTGTCTTGATGCATAGTGGCAAATTCTGCCTGCTCATGGAGTGAACATGGTATTGAAAGGTGTGGCCTTTTTATACTTTCAAAATAAAAAAATTTATTATTTCTAAACTCAATAATGTTAAAAAAAATCATTATTTTAATTACAGAAATTATCTTGTATTAATATAATATAAGCTATATAACTCTATTTTACCTGAACTCTTCAAAATTTTATGAAGGCATAGTTTTAAAAACACCCATGAGGTTCGTGCTAATTACGAGAAAACCCAAAGATTTTTAAAAATTGTAAAAGAAACCCCTTGAGGTTTGATTCCGGTTTACATTTTTCCTTCATTAGAAAAAACATTTCCAAAACCCCCTTAACAATTATAAAAATATTAGAGTTACCCCTTAAATTTAAGACATAATCAAACCCGATGGTTTTTTTTTTGTAATTTTGAAACAACTTTGGAGTTTTTTTGTAATTAGCCTAAACCTCAGGGGTGTTTCTGTAATTATCCCTTTTCATAATGAATATAAAAAATGCCAAGTGTGATGTGATGATAATCCTTCCAATGGGATGGATTGTGTTTGGCCAACTTAATTTAGGCAACAATCAAGGATTTTTGAGCAAATTTGGTCATCCATATTTAGTCATACTAGCTATTTTCCAGGGGAGTTTAAAAACAAGCACAGAATAGAAACTAGTTGAGATCCTCATTAATGGAAGCACTTTTTCTGCATTAACTGACATCTGTTACTTGAAGCATTACATGTCTCTCAACTTTGATATATCCAAATTAAGTAGCACAAAACTGAAATAAGACACAACACTTGAAAAGAAAAACTGGCTACTGATTGCCCAAAATATTGTCCATTAATCAAGAAAGCATGGCAGGTACAGGATTTCCAGCTGCTGATGTGGAGAAAGAGTTGAATCCAGGCGTAGACAAGGATTTTGAGTCGATCCCATATCTTCAGATGTCGCAACTTCAAAGCAAATCAAGGTAAGCTCGTACTGCATTTCTGTTCCACTTAACTGAATGAAAAACATGTGTTGATTGTTTTAATATACGTGTCTACAGACTACACATGTTATTCATCCAGATAGCAAAACTGAATCCAAATGTATGAGCATATGTACGAGATAAAAAATGTGTGAAGTGAGGTTATGGATTTGAATTTTTATTTCAATCCTACTGCATTCTCTACAGTGTCGGTTCTGACATTTTAGAGGCCTGGGACAAAAGATAAAAACGAGCCATCTTCAAAGTTAATTGTTCTAACTTACTCGTGTTTTCCCTTTCTTACCACCAAAATCATATATTCTTGAAAACATAATAATCAAAACAAAAAATTAACAAATTAAAAAAAAAAAAGTTTTTGGTGGATGGATGCAAAACGGCATAGAAGACACGAATATCAATTATGTTACGCAAAAGGATTGTGATTTTATTAAATTATATTCGTTGGTACTTGGTGAGTGATTTGGTATATAAAAAGAAAAAATAAATAGGCGCATACATAATATATTGATGCATATACATACACCTACATGGTAGTCCTAGAGGGCCCCTAAAAAATTGGTGTCCGGGCGATCCTCCTTTGGGCCCCTCCTCCAGGCCTGCCATTGATTCTCTATTCAATTGGATCGATTGATTGCTCGTCACATGCATGTACCGATCGATCGATGCAATAATAATGTCATAAGTTAGAGTGTTACGTGTGGGATTTGAATTTTTAACCACACGGACCATAAATGTGTTTAGATGTTGCAAATTATTCTATTGCATACGGATTGAAAATCATATCCATGAACTTAATTCACACATGGTTTATTGTTTTTTTTGCAGGAACAATATGAAGAGGCAGAAAGGAAAGAACAGGAAAAGAAGGAGGATGCTTTGAAGAGTATTAAAACTGCATTCATCGTTTCAGGGATCGTTGCAGCCGTGGCGGGTGCCATTTTCGCCATAACCAAAAAACTCAGAGAGAAATGAGGCTTTAATTTGGAATAGGAGACATAGTTTTGGATGCAATTTTTGAAAGAAGAATTGTATTTTCATTATACTGTGCTTGGTTGATGGATGGAATCCATTTAGTTTTTTTGTTTTGGATTTCACCCTTTGTTTTCCTCTTTTCACCTATTATTTTTTCCAGCAAATTGCAATCTACGAATTTGTAACAACAATTTTTTTGGATACAATTGGGGTAAATAAGTAAGGAAACACACTCACATGGAATAGAATCCAGGTCAATTACCAAAGTTTTTGTAACAACATTAGTACATATTAGCCACGAGTAAAGTTTTGGTCCACTTGTTTGAATCAATGCCAACATACTATCATTAACTCAAGTTTTTCAAAATTTAGCAAATCTTACAACGTTATAAAGAGCTCCACAACATTATAGCTATCAATGGTTTGGACGACTTATCCGAATAGGAACATATGGCCGTAGCAAGAGCACAAAATACTGAATAAAATAACAACCCCTTTTTTATTTACCGGTTCTCTAGGAAAATATGTTGGTGTAGCATAAACCATTAGAAGATTTCAATTGATCCTTTCCGTAGAATTAGGTTGTCCGCAGACCTAGATAATATCGATAAAGTATAGATGAATAATAAAATATTTGCCACTTATTTTACACCAATGAAAATCAATTTTATTCATTTGTGCTATTCAAATGTGAGAAGTTGAACAACCACTATTAAATTTATAGTAGCATTAGTTTCACATAAAACAAAATTTTGATGAATCAAATGAGGAATCCATGAAGTTTAGCTCAAGTGACAAAATTTAAGACGATTAAGTATATCTAATTTCATATTATATCAATGTTATTTCAATTTAAAGTTTTTGTGTAGTGACTCAGTCTAAAGCAGTTCAGTCTCTGACTCGTTGATGCATATCCCACGATTCACCTCCTCCACGAAACTCTAGGAGCGGGGCAGTGAGAGCCCTCAGAGATGCCGGGATGAGGTTCATCCTTCAAAGAAAACATTTATATCAATAAAAAATACAAACCAAAACATATAATTTTCAGGGTTTTAACAAAACAAACATCATAAGAATAGTTATACTTTTATCCAGCATGGAACAATTTGGGACCAAAAGAAGAATAAAATTAGCAAGAGTTGAGTGAAGTTTCAGTTATGACAGTTGATCCAGGTACTTTTCCTCAATTCTATAACAAGAATTCAACATTTGAAGATTTTTTCCTTTATCAACAAAAAAATTGATGGCTCAACTTCTCCAATTTTCACCGCCATACTCTTCCTCTTCCCTCTTCCACCTCAAGCTCAAAATCCCAATTCACAGTGGCAAAAACCCAATCACCAACCATTGTCCAATCCGTTTTCCCATCAAATCATCATCGGCACACGCAACCAACGCCGCCCCCTGCAACCGCCCCTCTCCGCCGATCAAATTCGCATCCCTTACAGCACTCAAACCCTACCTACAATCAGAATGGCGGCCGATCCTTTCTGGCTGGCTGTGCAGCGCAATTTCGGTCTACTCGCTCTCCAGAATCGTCCCCTTGACGGGAAAGCTCTCTTCTGTAATGGCCACTGCAAATTTGACGAGCCTGAGAAATGAGGGTTTGGTTTTGGGGGTTCTTCTTTTGACTAGAGTTGTGGCGAAATATTTGCAGGAGGCGTTTTTGTGGGAGGCCGCATTGAGTTGTGTGTACAAGGTTAGGGTTTATGTGTTCAATAGGGTTTTGCAGAGGGATTTGGGGTTTTTTGAGAGTGAAAAGGGAATTTTACCTGGGGATGTTGCTTATCGGATCACAGCGGAGGCAGAGGATATAGCTGACACAGTGTATTCTCTTTTGAATGTGAGAATTGCTTGTTGATTTATATTAATCATTTGTGTGGCCTTGAGTTAACTAATATCAAGTGAAATTATATTCTTGGTACAATAGGAGAAGTTACATGATTAACACACACACACACACACCCCTTTTTGAGGGGTGGGTGGGGAATCGAACTTTGAGCTTGTTATGCATTTTTTTTCTTTGTTATGATTTTGTATATTGTAGGTGAATTGAAGGAGTAAAATCCATTGTTATAGTAGTCTGTCCATGATCTCCAATTTCAGAACTACAATGAAAGTATCTTTGAAATGGTGCTTGTCATTTGATACAAATTTCTAATTTTGGTTTTTCATTTCTTCTTATTCTCTCTGATCATGCAAGTTATATGTGCTTTGCTCATTTTTTTTGAGGATTTTGGACTGTTCACTGGAATTCAGTTGAAAAGCATTAGTTGAGGGGTGCTTAATTGCTTATATATATGTCATCCCAATGTTTATGTTCAGCCGTACTATTATTATATCAGAAGATAATCTCACATATAATCACTCTATCAGTGGTTACCTTTTGCTTCTCATTCTCATTTGTTCAACAGACAATTGTACCGAGCACTCTGCAATTATCAGCTATGGCAACTCAGATGTTAATAATAAGCCCTGTGCTGTCATTAATTTCCGCCTTGGTAAGGAATTGATAGTTAATATTTTTTCCTTCATATATCGGATTCAATTTGTTAATTTTGTAGTTGAATTGTCAAAGTATTCTTGTGTTTTAGGTGATTCCCTCGATGGCTCTCACAATTGGATGCCTAGGTGAAAAGCTTCGTACACTGTCTAATAAGGCAAATCTTAGTACAGCTGCTCTCTCAGCTTACCTAAATGAGGTATAGTAGATTCTATAATTTAAAGCATTAGCTGACACTATTTTTGACTTTTGGTTGCTTCTGTTTTTTATTGTCATAAAGTCATAAAGCATATATTTTCTGTGAATGAATTTTCTCTCTATATAATTGAAGCTCAAAATTGATTGGTATCGCCATCCTCCATCTGTCTTTTACTTTTTATGTAGTTCACAAATTTGCAATTTGCAGTTGCCTGTTCCCTACATTTGTCTAGTTGCTTTGGTCTGATTTTTACTTTCTGCGTTTCAGCTGGTTCCAATTTTATTTTTTTTGCATCCATTTGATAAAATGTTTGTCTCTATTTTTTTGGCATGGAGGTTATTATAGGAATTTTTACTCTCTATTTTGATAGTGCAGTTCCATTAGTAGCTCTTTGTTCTATAATTTTGTTGAGAAACTTAACAGCATATACATTATAATTTTGTGTTAGGTCTTTCCTTCAATTCTTTTTGTGAAGGCAAACAATGCAGAGCCCAATGAGCGTATTAGATTCCAGTCGCTTGCCTCTGCTGACCTCTCTGCATGTTTGAAAAAGAAGCAAATGAAGATTTTAATCCCTCAGATTGTACAAATAATGTTTTTTGGGGTTCTATTCATGTTTGGTGCCAGCTCATTGGTAGTTTCAAGTGGCTCATTCAATTGTTCCGCCACGGTTTCTTTCTTGACATCATTGATTCTGTTGATTGATCCAATTCAGGTAATGTTATCTGTTTAAAATATTTTATTCGTAACTAGTTCAACTTGTATGATTACCTTCTGCAAATTAAAAATGGTAGATAGAACAGGGCCTACTTTCCTCGGGGTCTTTTATGTTCTGAGATTATGTTGGATTTTCTGTTTTTCACTTAAGTGACTTATCAATTTAAAACCCGTGATCTTGTGGTATTTGGCAGTCATTAACCCAACTAAAGAATAGTGCATTTCATGACAATGGAATTTACTTTTCTTTTATCAGTTTCTTAAATGCCAATAAAAGGTCGAAGTATGAAGCGTACGGGTTGGAATTACTGAGATCAAGTCCCTTTACCCTATTTTTCATGATCTTTGAGGGGAGAGCTTGGTACTCCCTAGCAGAGAATCACATGTGATACATACAAGTAGTAAATGCTCCAGTAGGAGGTCCATACTGATAATGATTTTCAGACGTGTTCAGAACTTGAAGTTATCTTGTTGTGGCTCCTTTTTACCATTAATTCTGAAGAGAAAGTAGTCCGGTAAACTGATTTTTGTGGTAATTTTATACATATCAGATTAATTCGCTCTCCTATCAGCATCCACGAAGCTTGGCTCGTAGTGGTTGTGTGTCTTTTCAAAGCTTAGGACTCTACTAATCCTTTTTCTCAACTTTTTACTAGACATCTAATTCACATAGCTTTGAGAGATGCTTGTGTGCTTACATCTTTTTTTTTTCAATTTGTTAAATCCTTAATCATAGTGTTCCTTCACTTTATATTTATTCCTTCAGCTCCTCTCTTTGGGTGAATTTTGCTGATGGTATGACAGTTTGTATTTGCCAGAATTCATTTGAGGTATTATTATCATTCTGTTTCATATAAGCTATAACTTATTTGTAGATATTTTCAGTTCTAATCAGTTTGGTCCCCAAGATTCTAGGGATCTTCTTTTTTTATTCATAAACTTGTGAAGGCGTATATCATTTTTTATTGATTCAGTTCATTGCTAAAAGCAATCACTTGCAGACAATGTTCCATCAATCTTAAAACTTTGATAGTGTGTAAGGTTCAGGATCAGAACAGTTATATTATTTGCTTCATAGCCCATTCTAAATGTAGAAACAGAACTATTGATTTACTTCTTCATTTTGGCATTCTGATGGTCTGGTATGATTCCTCTATCCATAATTTTCTAATGCATATTATTTATTATTATGGTCTTTCTCATGTGCAGCTGTCTTAAAGTATCAATCTGAAAATAAAGAATTACGCAGGGTGTGGGAAAAGCGTACAACGAGTTAAAACAAGGAGAACCAGCGATTGAGCGGTTGTTTAATTTGACCTTGTTCAAATCTCAGGTATATTTTCATGGTTTGATAGGCTTTCTTTTTTTTTTTTTATTTATTATTTTTCCGTCTTCTCTGATTACTGGTGTAACACTGCCGAGGAAATGCAACTTCATTTTTCCTTCAGTTACACCGAAGGTCTGGATAATGCCTATGATGGTGTTTGTTTGTCTATTGGTCAAAAAATGAGTAGAACCCTTTCTGAACTCTCTTTTGGTCTCGGTTTCTGAGTTTTTAAGCCTGCCTTAAGGCTTCATACTATAAGGAATAAAATACAAGGTTACTAGACTATTTTCATTCTTAAATGAAATGGAAAGGCCAAAACATAAACATATCTTTTTCGGTGAAACAGATTTAATTCGTAAGAAGTATGAGCAAACCCTGGCTTATCTACTGCTGACAATGACACGTACAGGTGATTGAGAAACCAGATGCAGTTGATTTAGCCTCTGTTACTGGAGAAGTGAAAGTTTGTGGCCTCTCCTTTTCATATGGAGACGTTGTGGCTCCTGTATTAAATGGGCTGGATCTTCATATTAAAGCTGGAGAAACAATTGCTCTTGTTGGGCCATCAGGAGGAGGCAAGACAACCCTTGTGAAACTTCTGCTTCGCCTATATGAACCTCTTTCTGGTGCGTATTGGGAGTCATTTGTATCCCACCATTTAACTGCTTGCGATTCTCGGTGATAGGATCACATCTATCTTCTCATTTATCTTAGGGATAATTACAAAAAAAAAAAAAAACCATAAATGTTTCAAAATTACAAAAAGCCCCCTTAGGTTGATTATGTCTTTAACTTAAGGGGATAACTGTAGTATTTTTATAAATATCAAGGGGATTTTTGAAATATTTTTTGCTTATGAAGGAAGACAATGTAAGATGGAATCAAACCTCAAGGTTTTTTTTGTAATTTTCAAAAACCTCTGGAGTTTTTTGTAATTAGCCCGAACTTCAGGTTTCTTTTTGTAATTAGCCCGAACCTCAGGTTTCTTTAGTAATTGAAATTTGCCATTTCTTCATTGGCAGGTTCAATATTGATAGATGGCTATGATACTCGAGATATTCAATTAGAGAGCTTAAGGAGACATGTTGGTCTGGTCTCTCAAGATACAGTAAGTGGCTTTGTAGTATCTTTGCTTCCTCTTAAATCTGTACTAAGTCAACAGGTTCTAGAATGTGAAGTGTAAATAAGAGATTGTGAATGTCATTTTCAGGTACTTTTTTCAGGGACTGTTGCTGAGAATATTGGGTACAGGGATCTAATGAGTGGTATTGACATGGACAGAGTAGAACTTGCAGCTCAAACTGCAAATGCAGATGAGTTCATTAATTGTCTTCCTGATCAGTACCAAACCAGTGTTGGACCCAGGGGCTCAAATTTTAGTGGAGGCCAAAGACAAAGGCATGAGATTTTTCTGGACATTTTAAGTTTTTTTTTTTTTTTAGTGTCTTGTCGGGTAAGTAGATGCTACCCAAGTGGGTACAACCCAACTCCCTTGTGATTGTGACATGTATCCCATTTTGATTTTTTTTTTTTGAAAAAATTCACATTCATATGTCATAATGGGACACTTGGCAAAATCACAAGGGAATTGGGTTGTACCTACTTGGGTAGCATCTCATTACCCCTGTCGACCATTGTTGTATTTTATGCTTAGGGACTTTTCATCAATCTATTGTTGATGCATGGGGAACCTATTAAATTTTGACACTCTAGTGACCGTTTTTCATTCCTGTATTTGTATCTCAGGCTAGCTATTGCCAGAGCACTCTATCAGAACCCGTCTATACTTATTTTAGACGAAGCAACTTCTGCATTAGACAGCAGATCTGAGCTATTGGTTAGACAAGCTCTTCAACGCCTAATGCGAAATCGGACAGTAAGCTTTATTACATTTATCCTTTTAACTAATGTTCATATACATTGTATTTGGTGGTGGTTGGACATATTTTCTTGGGTATATGGTTCCTTGCTGCTGACATATTAGCATTTTTTCTTGTTTGGATAACAGCAGCAAGTTCATATAATAAATTTGATCCAGCAATTGAGATAAAACTATTTAGATTAGAAATCATCTTGAGGGTTCCTGTATCTTGTAACATGTTTTGATGCTTTGAAGATATTTCATCTTATTCAATTTTTTTTTCCTTTTAAATGTTGGGAAAACTTATAAATTGTTAGTAACTACACTTTTGTAATTTAAATTAGTTAAAGCTAAGAGAGCTTGTTAACATTTAGGGATAATTACAAAGAAAACCTGAAGTTTGATCTAATTACAAAAAAATCCCGAGATGTTTCAAAATTACAAAAAGCCCCCTCAGACCCACACAGTAGATCAGATTCTTATGGCGTCTTTTTCGCTGATAAGTGATATCCATCCGAGGGGCCTCTCTTATCGGATCAACTTCACGCTTCATCAATATTTTGAGTGGCTGCTCAACACATGCTTAACGACTCTTTCTATTTTTGTATTTGCAGGTGTTGGTGATTGCTCATCGCCTGGAAACTGTTCTGATGGCCGAAAGAATCTTCCTCTTAAACGATGGGAAGCTTCAGCAACTGAGTCACTCTGCTCTTTTGGATGGCCAACATGGCTCACTTGCAACAGCCCTCGTAATTTAGTAGTAGTGTGGAACTTGTGTTGTTCCATATTTAGGCTGTCACTGGAAATTATCTCCTGGACTTGCGAAAGATGCTCCATCTAAGTCGATACTAATCTGCTACTGTGGTATGTTTCGTCTTCAGAGAGCGCAGTTTGTATTCTTGAAGCTTGTTATTTATAGCTGCTTCTACCGGTTGTAATAACCACATTATGAGTTGCTGGCCTGCTCCTGCTCTTCGGTCATCGTTAACATGAAAACCTGTCCGTGGGTTTTCGGGACAGGTTTTCGCCATAGGATTTTTGATTGGATTGGTTTTTCGATGATAGTCATTCTAAATTTGGGCAAAATAAGATGGTGGTGATACTCTTTTATCCAAATTGAAGTTCTATATTTTCCTGAAAGCATGTGCCAAGCAAACGAGGAAGGATTTTTGTTGTTTAGATATATTATTATACAAAATCGTATTTGTACAATGTTGAATTACTAATTCCTTGAATGCTCCTTCAACTGCAACGTGCTATTAATCTATTATATTCATTCAGCCTCGGAAAGAAAACATTGGTTGAATTTTTATTTTTATTTTTGGTTGAAATTCACATCCATAAAATTCAGAAACTTGGATTCAAATCTAAATTTTAAATGATTTTGTAAAACTTGTAGATGTGATTTCTTCATAAAAGAATATTATTGTGATATTATACGAACATTAATTTTATAGGACCATGTCCATACATAGTTTTGCAATCACTATCTATATCATTGGATGACTTTATTGGACATTTGGACCTAAAAAAAAAGGTTGAATTGAGTCCATTGGATATTGACGATAGCTTTAGAATCAATTATTTTTAAGGGATAATTGCATTTTGTCAGCTAAACTATCATGAATTTTACATTTGGCAACTAAACTTTGAAAGTTTCTCATTTATCTAATTTTGAACATTTTATACTTCACCCCTATGAGTTGACTTGGACTTATCATGAGTTGACTCTTGACATATAACAACTTTTGGTTGGTCAAAATGCAACGAATCAAGCAGTTTTTTTTTTTTTGACATCAAGTAGTTAAGAGGTAGAATATGTACTTTCAAAATTAAGTGACAAAGTGCAAAAAATACTATATTTTGGAGGGAAAATTGTAATTAACCCTATTTTCAATCAATACAGCACTAAAAATTCATCAAATGGGGTTAACCGGGTAAGTGATGAAGATAAGGCGGGAACATTTGCCGCCATTGTTTCCCATTATTTTTTGAGTTATACTCATAAAAAAATATCAACATCGAGGGTCTTTTTTCAGTATTTCTCTTTTGGTACACACAAATCGTCCTTTCATCTCTTTGACGATCGGTTCCTCTGCATTCAAGTATAAAGGTAACATATCTTTACGGCCTAAACCCTAATAATTTCCACTCTTGTTCTTCGTTCGACACTGCCTGTTTTTTTACTGATTGAATAACTCCTGTGAAGTTTTCTACTTTGTTTGAAGAAAAATGGATACGTCAAATCCGGCGGTTTTTGTCAACGCGGAGCTGCTGCGGATGCATGTGGGCCGGAGGGTTCGTGCAGTAATTCAGGTGCTCAGATCCGACGGCGGTGGCTCCGTCATTGGAAAATCAACGGATGAGCAGCAGTTGGTTGTCAAAGGACACCCCTCTGGCCCTCTTTCGACTTTCGTTGAGGTTATCGGCATTGCTGACAGCAACCAATCCATCCAGGCTGAAATTTGGACCAATTTCGGTGATGCTCTAGGTATATGAAAACTTTTGACTCCTTTGTCTACCTTCCAGCTTTACATTTTCGTGCTAATATATATGGGCCTTTTGTTATGTTTAATTAGCCGTGAACATTTGCTAGTCTGTTGCTTGTTTTTTTTGGCAAATAGTTTCATTGAAGGATAGATGGTTTTATTTTGGTATCCTTTTTACTATCTGACTTTTGTCATTGTTTTACCCTAATTTTAAAGTTCAGGGCCTTTTTTTAAGACATTCAGGAAGGTGAAAAGGATTGCAGGTCTTCATTAATCATAAATCTGTTGTCCTACCATTTTTGTTGTTTAAGTTTATGTTGGCAAATTCAAACTCGGCATTTCTTTTTTTCTTACAAGGCTGCTAGCTACGAGGACAGCTAAATCAGTATTTGGAACTGATAGTTGTGTATGTGAATAATGATTATATGTAATCCAGGCAAGAGTTACCTAATACTAGTATCTATTGAAAACTCTCTTGTGCATTACAAATTCAGAGTTTCTGTTTTATACCTAAAGATGCTCAAATTAGAAATTGGAATCTCATTTGGTATGGCCATGGCTTGCCAAAGGAAAACATATCAGTTGCTGGATGATGATTGTGGTGGTCATTTATTAAGATTTTAAAAGCATATTATTGTAGCTTAGCCTTATGTGAGGCAGGGGACAGTCGACTGCGCACTAGTGATCCATATTTTATTGTGGAAGATTTAGCTTGGAAAATTGATTGTTTTGCAAGATACTTTTATTTGGGGAGCCACCAAGATGCACTCATATTTGAAACTATGCTGTTATGACATATTCAAAGTGGTTTGCAAGCCATCCAACTTTCTTATTCTTTCATTTCTTTCTGCAGATACAGCATGCTACAACAATGTCTGTCAACTTGCCAATGGGGATTTCAAACACTTATTCATCTAAGCAGTTATATTGGGGCATGGTAGATTGAGATTGGGAAGTTGCACCTCATCATTCACAATCTGCGTCTTCTCGTGATTTTTGTGGGTAGAGTATCAAAATACATGTAGTGATTATATTTGTCACTTGCAAGTAGGATATTTGTGGAATTGTGTTTTTGAACAGTTAGTTACCATTATTATAGAGAGCTTACTTTTAAGGTGACTGGTGGTTGCTGCTATTGGTATGACTATGGGTTACTGGGTATGACTGCGTTCTGTTTCAATTTTGTCTTGATTATTGATTAGATTTTGATCAGGAAAAAATGTATTAGATTACTGTAAAAGTTTGTCTGATGAATTAAAAATGGTATCGAGGAATCTGTCGCTAAAGCTTTGACATTATGGTGTATACTTTATATGATAAGCACTCTGGTAATAAAGTTGAGAATTGAAAAGAGAAACAGGCTTATAAGTTCACATAGTTGAAATTTTGTATCCATCAATGAAATGCAAGAGTAATCACAGATTTTGCTGGTAATAATGTTTGATTTGATGAATAAATTCATGTTTGAGAAACGATTTGAGAAAAAAAATAGATAAGACTGCAGTTCTCCCTCATGTTGAGAGGATGGAGTTGTCCTTGTATTTGGACCCCCCCATGCTATTTCATTGTCTTGTTGGATGAATGACATGTGTTTAATAGTTAAATTTGTGTTGATTATTTCAATGCATGAACTCGTATAATTCATTTGAACAATGAGATAATGGGAGTGTTTGCAAAAACTTCTGCTTTTAGAAGAAGTGATTTATTATAGCAAAAGTAGAAGTAGTTGAGAACTTCTAGTGTTTGAAAATAAAATCAAAAGTTGAGAATGAGAAGCTGGGAGTGTTTGATAAAAAAGTAGTAGAAGTGCTTATTTATTTGTAAAATTCAAACTTGAAGCAGGCCAGAATCTAAAGCACCTCTCTCCTTGTTTTTAGATTCTGATTAAATGAAGTAGAATCAAAAGCAGAAGTTGTTACTTGCAAACACTAAAAACTGCTTTTTTTAAGCAAAAAAACAAAAAGCACTTATTTTAAGTGTTTGCAAACACTCCCAATGTCATTTAATAGGAAAATGGAATCCCTCTTATCCTTTAGCATGAATGCTAGAAATTCTATTTTTCCCATCATTATTGAAAGAAAAAGATTTTATTCATTTTTCTTAGCATCGATAAGGGCTTCAATGTGCGTTATGTATTAGTGTAAATGACATTTCATTCTTCAAATTCGCTTTAGTTCTTTTTAAAAGTAATTCAAAATATGTTATTGCTCTTGTATAACTCTGGAGTAGCATCTACTAGACCGTTATATGATGGTTAAAATCAGATATTCTAGAATGGTAAATTTAAGTATTTAACACCATGACAACTTCGCCAATCTTGTACGACAATTAACATTATTGTAGAGTATCGTCTTTTATTGTGCAATCACCATTCGTAGTAATAAGAAATAGGGTTATTTAACAATTTGTTGTGTTTGTGAGAATTAGTTGCAAATATATAGTGACTTTTTCGTGTGTGATAAATATAGGTGTTGGCGCTAAGTCGGGCGTTAGATATCAATAACGCCAGCTTTTTTTTTTTAATATTCTGATTGTTAGTCGCTAGTCAAACTACCGCCTGCTGCCAAAAGCTGAGCACTGTTGGGCGCTAATTTAACTAGCACTAGGCAATTTTCTTTTTAAAATTCCCCTTCATTTTATAAATATAGTCGATCCTCTTCCTATTCGACAAACAATCGCCGCCCCTTTAAAATACACAATACAAAACCCCTCCCCGTTCCACAAATACTCGGCGACGGCAGGCATCAGGCAACACATGGCGGCGGACGGCGGTGCTAGGCAGTGCACGGCGTGATTTCCGACCATTTTTTGAATTTTCAAATAATTTTTTACACGTAATGAATAATTTTTAATATTTGTAATTTATTTTGTTAATTGTTAAAGTTGTTGAAATTATATTATTGTTGGTATGTAATTGTTGATAACTTTTATTAAATGTTATTTTTAGATATTTTTACAATTTGTTATAATAAATTGTTTAATAATATGGCATGTATGTATTTTTTAAAATGTTAATAAAAATAGATTAATATAATTTTATTTGCTTGTAGATAACATTTTGTAGATGTTATATTATGTGGTGTCCATTTATTAATTATGCGGTTGTCGAGATATATCATCACGACCGAGTGCTTAGACAATTTGGTTGTATACATGACATTCCACAACATATACACCATACTCATATGGACCTACATGAAATTAATCGTAGAGGTCATGTACCACTGATTGGGGACATCGTCATCGGGATTGGGTCGAGATATGGAATATGAGACATTCATCGATACTCGACGTTCAACCAATTGATAGAGGTGTTAGTACGGTCGAGGGATATATACGTTGGTATAGCAGGATTACATGACAATTGATAACACTTGTTCACTTGCCTCAACAACCTGGGTTCCAGCCATCAGACACAACAACATGTGATGCTATGGTATATTTATTGTTCTTTGACTTGGCTTTTTAAAGTGAATTATAAGCAACAATAGACAAAATAATAGACATGTTATTTGTTTTTTTTCAGTTCTCATGGATGGAGCAACTTAAGCTTAGTTCAACTGAATCATCATTCGAAATTGTTGAGTCGTATGCACAATTACGACGTGTTGCTGTGGATGTTAGCGGTGGCATTGAGCGGATGCTACACATGCCACCATACCACACGGGTCCGCCATCAGGTGATGTACCTGTCGAAACAGCCCCGAGAGCCCATACAGGTCGTAGCACACACGACAGAGAATGACAACAACAGTCACGACCATTTACAGACGGTGCTTCCACATCTCGTGATGTTCCTCCACTGGTATCCCATGTTTATATAGTGGGACCTTCTACTTATAAGACGCACCATGATATGAATTTTATGAAATTCTTAAAAATTATAAATTGAAAAAAAAAACACATGAGTTATTTCTATTGATCAAATTTCATTATATATGATAGATCCATCTACATCTACTTCTAGTTATTATGCCCCTCAGCTAATACACACTGATTATAACACACCAGAGTGGACATCATTTACATATCTATTACAGACAAAATTTGGTGCTATGAGAGTTTCATATGATGGTCATGATCCGTCCACATCCGATCGTCCACATTTCAATATATGACCTGTTTCATTTCTACCTACACTCCGTGAGCATCGTGATTTGATCGGAGAGTCGACATTATCAACTGCATCTAGTCATCATACAACAAATGATCAAGAGGATGATGATCCATCACCACAAGAGGTTCAGGGAAATGCTGGTAGGCTTAGAAGTACTAGGTAGAGTATAGTGCCTAGGTATAGCACCGCGGGACATAGGGTGTGAAATTAATCTCGACTTGTATCGATTACAATTTTCTATATCATTTTTTTTATCGTATCGATTCAAACTTAGCGGATGTGATTAATCGAATGATTTTAATTTTTTTTATTTTATATATTAATTAATTATTAAATAAATAAAAAATCAAACGAAAAAAAATGCCTGGCGCTAGTCAAACTAGCGCCCAATTAAAGAAGAGAAAAACAAAAAAAGAAAACGTCTAGCGCCCAATTAAAGAAAACGTCTAGCGATAATCCAATTAGCGCTCGTGCCTAAATTATCCACTTACCCAATTTTCACCATACATGTGCAACAATTTTCCACAAATACAATATATTGTTAAATAATCCTAAGAAATATTATGAAATATTTACTTACCTTGTTAAATAGGAAAAGGGAAAAATGTACAATGTAATGACAACTTACAACGAGTTTAATGTGAAAATATGTCCTGAAAATATTATTGAGCAATGAAGTCTTGTAAATTGTAATAAATATAAACTTAATAATTAAATATAATATTAAATTACTTTTTAAACATAATGCACCAAAATAATTAATTTAAGATATGGGATGGATAATTGTTTCCTCGAATTCTTTTACTATCTAAAATCAACAGAAAGTTGAATTTAAAAGAGGGCATGCTATAATTTCTGAAAAAGAAGAAGAAGAAGAAAAGAGGGCATGATATTATGAGCTGTCGCCAATATGTGAGATATTTCCATTTTTTTTTTCTGTTTTTCATTTAATATTTTAGAAAGATAGGTTTGACAAGGTCAAATATGTCAATTGAAGCTTTTTTCTCTGGCATGAAAGTACTTGCCCTGGCATTGCAATCCACCCCTTCAAAACATTTCAATCGAGCTCTCGACCCTCGAGCCAGTCAGTCTAGGGTTCTTATATGCAGCAAGAACAAAAACCAGAAGAAAGTGCGAAGTGAAAGGATTGGTGCTTTCCGGCAAACCGTCTGCTGTAGCGTCAAAAACGACGGAGAAAGAGAGAATCATTACTTGTTGTTTGCCCGTAATTTCCTCGCCTCTCTCTGCATATGCATAAATGTGGCTTTTTTTATCGTGCATAAATGTGTATCTAATTCTAACCTACTTTATTTTCCTTTTTGTTCAAAGAAAGTTTATTTTGCTTTATTTGTTTGAATATACATGGATCTTAATGCTGATTGTATTATTGGAGGTTTCTGGTGTATTCAAACTGTGTGTAGAGTTTAGGTGGTAATAAATCATGTTGCTTTGGAGATTTGAAGATGTCTTATTGGTGACTATTACATTATATAGAGCAGAAGCGTCTGGTGGAAAAGAGGGACTAAATTATCATACTTTTGAGTTTTAACTTGGTGAACCTTTTTTGGTTCCATAAGTTTTATATCTGATTAAAGTTGCAGCTGACATTTTCCTCTCTAATATTCACATTGGATGCTTGAATGACTGAGGTATTAAATGGAACTTTTTAAATATGAATGCGAAACGGAAAGATTGGCAGCTAATAAAAGGAAGCAAAAGCTTATCTCTAAAGTGCCTTCTCTAACACGTATTGGTAGGTCTCGAAGTTTATCTAACGATTTTCTAATTCTCATTCATGCTTATTAGAAAGAACACTAGTCTAGGTTAAGTATGACCTACTTACCAATAATGGAAAATGAGTTGAAAGATGTTTTTGGCCTATAATTGTACATATATAATTTCTATGTACTAATGAAAGAAGGGAATACGAACATTAAAAATTGTAAGCATCTCAAGATTTGATTTCCTGTGTGCCTACAACTAGTTTGAGGGTAACTGAAATATGGTGCTTCCGAATTCAGGAGCATGGGCAATGTCCATAGATTCGGTCCGACAAAGAAAGAGATTAAATATATGGAATGCTTAGAAGTGATAATTAGCTAGGCCTGGACATATTTTTTGGCTTCTAATTTCTTTCAGCATTTAAAATCTTTCAATTAATGGGATGCACTAGGTGCTTTCCATATACACCAAGTTTGAGCTATCTAGACATGTGTGCCCATCATTTAAGAAATTAGCAAAGAAATTTGATTATCAGGAATGTATTCCTTGCCCCCTCCCCCTGACACCCACCCACCCATCCCAACCAAAAAATGAAAAAAGAACAAAAAAACAAAACAAAACAAAACAAAACAAAACATAAATAATGGATTCAGAGTGCAATGTAACACTGGGCGTTTCGTGGTTTTCGAAGTTTAACAACAACAATTGGAGTCCTCACTTTTTCCTGACTAAAGTTTAAATTAGGGATTAGGACAGCCATGATCCAAAATTGATAATTGCGAATTGGAAGAGCACTTGCTGATACGCCATATTTTCTTCTGTATGGCATGGCTTCTTGACTATAAGTACTTCTACTTGTTTGAAGTTTTGATCCACTGGCCTATTCAATTTTACTTTTTAAGTGTCTAACATGTTCAGATACTGAGTGATGGTTTTGTTAAAATGCATTTGAGGTTGCTCATTAATCAGTTCATTCACAATTCCTGTGCATTAACTGGGTGCAGGAAAATTACAGACTGGACATGTATTCAGGAAGTGGAATTAATTTATCTTTTTAAGGAATTGGTTGTTCTAAGTACCAAAACCATAGCTTTTGTTTGTTGGGGGTATTCTCTTGTGTACATCATTCTCTGTTGTGTCTCCTGCATAACTAATTATCTATCGTGATTTTGATATCCTTACTTACTCTCATATCTTATTATTTTTCCTTTCTTTTCCTTTTTTTGTTGTGAATGCATGTATCATAATGTAGACTAAAAAGCCTTTTTTCGGGCATTAATCATTGTCTATATTTCGTTCAGTGGTTCATTGATTTTGCGCCTGTTGAGCATCATTTTCTTCCTGATAAGAATTCAGAATTCTCTCTTTCCTTTTTTTTTTCTATGTTTTGTCATCCCTTTTTTAAATTTGCTCTCATTGAAACCCTTGGAGCCTTGCCTCATGGAACCAATTCTATCAAAAATCTTACTCTGGTACTCTTTATGGCCTTTCGTTCTTTTTCCACCTATCCACATTTTTCTTTTTCTTTTGCAAATGCTCCCAGCTTCTGTGCTTTTCCCAGAGCTGCAATAGAAGCTTCTCGTGTTAAAGGTATAAGATGCCAAGGACAAAGGCCAGTGGTACGACTACTAAATCAGCAGAAGTTGAGAAGCCTGTTGAGGCTGATGAGCAAGTTGAACTTGGTGCCGACAATGACATGGAGGAGACCTTGGAGGAAGAGGTTGAGTATGAAGAAGTAGAGGAAGAAGTGGAAGAAGAGGAAGAAGAAGAAGACCCGGAAGAAGATCCGGAAGAAGAGGAGGTAGAAGATGATGAGGAAAATGATGTCGATGCCCATGGTACTGAAAAGGGGCATAATAGGGACAGTGACATGGAAAATGCTGAAGGGGAAGAGGAAGTGGAGAGAAAGCATGCTGAGCTTCTTTCTCTTCCTCCACATGGTTCTGAGGTGTACCTGGGTGGAATTTCTCAAGATACTTCTGAAAATGAACTGAAGCGATTTTGTGAATCAATTGGGGAAGTTACAGAGGTAAAACAATATCATTTCTCCTGTTGCAGGATTTAGTTATGTATAATTTACAGACCTTTTGCATGTTATCGACAGGTCAGGATAATGAAGGGAAAAGACACAAATGGAAACAAGGGATACGCTTTTGTAATGTTTAGGAGCAAGGAATTAGCGTCTAGGGCAATTAAGGAGCTTAACAATACTGAATTCCAGGTACTCAGAGTGTTCACTTGTGTGTATACACACTTGCAGACACGCAAGAAATCTCATACATATGTACCAGTCACTCTTCAATGAATTAATATCATGCTGTTTCTTAAATGGAATTCCATTTGGCATGTGGGGCGTGTTGGATAACCAATATCGTTATATTTATCCATTTATATACTCAGGGGAAAAAGCTGAAATGTTCTACATCCCAAGCAAAACATAAGCTGTTCATAGGTAATGTACCCAGAAACTGGGGAAAGGAGGATGTGGAGAAGGTTGTGAATAAAGTAGGGCCAGGGGTCATCGTTGTGGAACTTGTAAAGGTGGAAATGCTAGTCTATTTTGACATTAATGTTAGTATTGATCTTAATTGTTTGCCAAAATGGTTAGAATTATGATGAATCTTCATTTTTTTAGGACCCACAAAACTCAAGTCGGAATCGTGGATTTGCATTCGTTGAATATTATAATCATGCTTGTGCTGAGTATTCAAGACAAAAGATGTCTAATCCAACTTTCAAGCTTGATAATAATGCTCCAACTGTGAGTTGGGCTGATCAAAAAGATGCAGAATCTTCAAATTCCCAGGTTTTTATTCTTTACTATTTCTTCACATTTTTTTTAACTCCTGTCAGATTTTTATCAATGTCTCTGTGATCTGGTCTAAACATGGTTGTTCCGCTCTCTAAATCATATTATGATTCCCTCTTACATTCCCTCTGTTAACTTGTCCATTCCGACACTGATTCAACTCTAATATGTCACTGTTATCAGATATGCCAGTTCAACTTTTTCCTGTTTTCTTGAACTTCTGAAATGAATATTTTCAAAAGGTCAGCAATGAATTTGGTTGCTTAGAAGTCCAAGGGACACACTGTTCAAATTTTGTGCAACTTGATCACTTTTGACCCTTTCTTAGTACTTTCGTTTGTTTAGCGGCCATTAGAATTAATTGTCAATTGACAAATTGCATTAATCCAGTCTTGCGTTCTGTTCCAGATAGTTGCTTGTTGTATAACGAAGAATGATACCCTCACGGTTGAGTTTACTGAGAAAGTTATTGAGAAGTAGAATGTTTTTTTCTCTGTTTTTTTAATGTGGTGAAAATTGTGAGTCGATATTTATTCTATTAATTGGATTTAATATATAAAACAATGTAGTAAGCCATTAATAACTATAAACTTCATCAATATCTTGTAGGGATCCTTCATACATTTTTTGTTTTTGGAATAAAATGTGGCTGATATCTGTTCATCTTTTGGATAAACACAATGGCTTGCCATCTTTTTAGTTCTTCATACACTTTACTAGCTTCTAACAAATTGTCATGTGTCCAAAAGATACTTATTGGCTTCTTGTTGTTCAGGTGAAAGCTGTGTATGTGAAAAACTTGCCAAAAAATGTAACACAGGATCAGCTTAAAGATTTGTTTGAACATCATGGCAAAATTACAAAAGTAGTTCTTCCACCTGCAAAACCAGGACAAGAGAAGAGCAGATATGGTTTTGTTCACTTTGCAGAGAGATCAAGTGCCATGAAAGCTCTGAAGAACACGGAGAAATATGAGCTTGATGGTAATACCCAGTCCTCATGTATTTCCCAGTATTATGATTCTCTCTCTCATTGCCACTGCTTTGGTCTTATTCTTGATTTGGTTTGACAGGCCAAGTTGTAGAATGCTCACTTGCAAAGCCACAGGCGGATCAGAAAACTGATGGTGGATCAAATTCGCATAAATCAGCTATACTTCCTACTTACCCACCTCATGTTGGATATGGCTTGGTTGGAGCACCCTATGGTGCTCTAGGAGCGGGATATCCTGGTGCAGGCTTTGCCCAAGTATGATGACTTATATTTTATTTGTTCCTTGTTCTTTTTTCCCCTTGTGGGTCGAATTTATGGATCCCACCCGCGTTTGACATCTTACTGAATGGAATCACTAAAGATATGTGTCCCCTGTTCTGGCATCTCCCACTTGCTTGGTCCTGTATTTGTATTCTCCTTTGGGATTTGAAAGTCTGATGCTCCATGTTTATGTCTGGCACATATGTTATATGCACTATGTTAAGCTTATATCCGTTTAATATGTATGCATGATGCCCTATTTGCCCTCTTCATGAGTACAAAATTGAAATGAATAGTGTGAAGTCTATTCTTTTAACCCACTCAATTGTAGCAAATAGTGGTTCCCCAAGACCCTATCGTAATATCTTTCAGGAAATCACATTCATTGAAAGAATGTTAACTTAGACCTGAAATAGTTACGTGTATTGTAATTCACTGCGTCAGTCATGGAAGCACCTAAAACACCTAGTGGTGCAACTATCTCAACTAACCTCTACCCACATTTTCTTGTCTTACCTAGATGAAGATGCCAAAGGTCACATTTGATGCGTTCTTTTACTGCAACCTACTGGATAGATCTTCAATTATGAAATGCTCCCAAAGCTCCAAATCAATACCTTAAACACCTGTGTATTTAAGTTGCATTGCCCATTACCCCATATAATTTTTCCTTTCTCAAAGTTCTCTGGCTGCTATTTAGATGCCACAGTTAGCAGCTTCTATCATTGTATCACATTCATTGCTATATCACTTTGCAGAAATTGAGTCTGTGACCTCTTTGTTTCTGGTGATGGAACACTGCAAAGTTGCATACATTTTGAGTTTGAGGCCAATATTTTCAATTTAGGTGCTATGACATAATGCTGTTCATTATTTGGTAATTCTGAAGTAAAGGTGTGATTTGGGGGGCAATGGGTTTGACTGGTAGGGAACCAATGCTAGAGAATGTAGATACAGGTGGGTTACCAGTGGCAGAGGATCAGAGATTTGAACTTTCAAATTTTAAGTTAGTTTGATTATAAGTATAGAGAATATGGTTGAAACCAACATGATCATTGGCTAGGTTACGGGACTTAGATGGTTGCATTTGAATGCCAGTTTACTGTTGTTTTCAAACTTAAGAATGGCAAATATTCTCAGTTAGGACAGCCTCTATTTGTATGCAGTGAAATAGATCTTTCTACTGACTGTATTTTCATAAAAGGGAAAAGGAATGCATTTTCTCGTGTCATTCATGTGTATTTCTTTTTTAAGTATCAAAGATGCTGACACATTGACCATTGCAGTTTGCTGACCATTGTTCCCCTTAAATATCGTCTTAAATCCTTTAGTGCCAACTACCACCTAAACCATAAATTGTTAATATTTGTATTCACCATGATGATTCTGATGTTAATCTGCTGATTGTGCACTCTTCTTTGCAGCCATTGATCTATGGAAGTGGAGCTCCCCCTGGCATGACTATGATGCCCATGCTTTTGCCTGATGGAAGAGTTGGATACGTCCTGTAAGTTTAATTCTTCTGTGCTTACTGTTATTGTTGGGGCTTTGATGAATTTTATGGTTATTATAAAAAGAAAGATATTCGACTATAAGAATGAAGAAATATCTGAAAGTTTAAACCAAATAGAGTGGTGGATAGAAATTCTTTTGACTCGTATGCCATAGAAACTGAAACTGTTCTTGAATTTAACAAACATGGCTTTACAGATAAGATAAGAAAAACTATGACATGAGGCTGCTAATGTCTTTACTTACTGCTATCTTATTGATGGTCAAGTTGCAAACTTGCATAAATACTACTCTATAGACTACAGATTGAGTTCTTTGGTTTAATGGGCAGCCCTGCTTCATAAGCATCATCCATTTGAAATTTGTTGTTTAAGTTTTAATGTGTTAGATGATATATGAATACATCTGCGCAAAAGTGTCTCCTCCAAGTTGATTTTAGTATGTAAAATCAGTTGGAATGCACACCAAATTAGAAAAGACCACCTTGAATCCTGCTAATATGTTTTTAACATTATTCCACCATTCACCCTTCTTGTCCAGCAATTTCTTATCCTATAATATGCCATTTGTCTTCCTTTTTCGTCATTTAAGTATAATACCGAAAAGAGTCTTGGATCAGCATCTTAAGCAAAAGAAGAAATTGTCTAAGACATACCGTACCAAACATAACTTATGACCTTGAATACACCAACTGCTCCCAAATGACACATTACTTCGAATTTAGCACATTGGATCAGTGTTCTAGTTTTCTGCTTCAGTTTATTCATGAATGGCATATGTTTTGTTTTGTTTAGGCAACAGCCTGGAGTGCAGCCACACACTCCACCACCCCAGCAAAGAGGCCGGAGCAGTGGAGGAGGAAGTTCAAGTGGTGGAAGACGTGGTGGGAACGGTGGACGTGGACGCAGCCGTTATAGCCCTTATTAAATTTTGTGCTAATTGCAAGTTTTTTGTCCGATCTCAGTTATTGCACATATATATTAACAAAAACCAATTCCATCATGTATTATTTATTCTCAGAATTGCAGTTTAGTAGATAGCTTGTTCCCATCACCACTGGGAAAAACTAGAAGTGACTGTGGACTAAGGTTCCTAAAACAGTTTGTGTGCTTTTTCCTTTTTCTGTGGCATTTTGTCTGGAGTCAGTTTTTCTGAAATGGTTTGCACTTCCAAGTACTTGGCAACAGATGGTTTTTTAGGGACAAAAACTCGTGAGACGGGCTCATGGACCTATTTCGTGAGACGGATCCGAAACCGACCCTTATTATCTAACCATTTAAATACAGATCTAACTTGCTTTGAATTAGACATGGATCAGATCCGTCTCATGATTTTAAACCCGTGAGACGGTCTCACATGAGACTTACTCTTTTTTCGGTTTATGGAGCTGGTTGGCAGATATGTCTGAGAAGCAGTGTACTTATGATCGCTTTGAATTCATGTTACTGAAGAAATCAGTAATTAATTGAAACTTACAGAGAGCTTTAACCAGGGATGGCTGCGCTGTTGTATTCACTACCCCTATAACTCACAAGACTTGTAAAATTTCCATTTGAAAGAGTTTTTTTTTCTGTTTACAACTAAAAACTTGCAACTGCTATTTTCAAAAACAATCTGAATAATCCGAAGCAGAAAGAACGAAACAAGACTACGAAAGAGAGAGTAGTAATTCCCTAATATCACAATTAATGTATTACAACATAGTTCCAAAGTCTGCAGTTGTAGTTTTACATATACTAACTAATTATTAGAATGACAAGAAAATAAACGACTCTAAAATAGTAAGTGCAGTGCAGCTACAGGTGACTTAACTATTGCTTATAGTCAACCTTGAAACATCCAACAGGCAAAATCAACATTCAATTCACTAGAATACTCTCACCATTGCAACTGCTACCTTCAAAGAAATATCGAACAGTCTTCAGGCGGTTCGATCCAAACGCTCTCGAACGGATCTTGTTCGCCCCAATCATAACACTGCTTTCTCGGATAGTACCTGCCATTGTCGAGCGAGTATGAAACGCACCGTTTACCGTAAAATCGAACCTTAGAAAAGTACACATTGTTCCTCATTGTCCCGAGCAGATCAGTCCTAGCGTGCGAAGACAAAAAGTTTGCGAAAAGCGTCATGCCCCCTAAAGTCTCCATCTCAACCCACACTTTATTCGTTTGGTTCAACTTATAAATGACGGGGTTCACAGCCGAGCAAGTGTAAATGACGAAAATATCCCCATTATGCTCGGCCATAAATTTACCCTTCCACCAATTCTTGACGAAGAAATTCTCGGGGCATTTGGGGGGAGGCACGGAATGAACGGCCCAAGTACTTTTTTCGGGATCGTAAACCCCAAGCCAACCAGTAAGACTCAAACAGTAAAAAAGTCCCTTGCAGAAAACTAGCTTATTCCAAATGCTGCTAACAAACGGCAAACGGTTTTGGTAATTAACGGTGGTCCATTCAGTTGAATCGGGCCGGGACGTGCTAACTGCAACAACCGTGGGGCTAACATGCTTAACCGTGAAAAGGATACAGCTAGGAGATTTTGGGGAGGCGGAAAAAGCAACTATTTGGTAGGTTAATTCTAGACTAGGCAAATCGATCGACTCACGAGTGTAAGGGCAAAAGAAGAATACACTCTGAGTTCTAGGCTTGTACAGCAGCAACCAACCGTCCTTGGCGTAACAAATCCTCGAGCCGTGTAGCTCTGGCAACTCGAGCCAATACGTTTTGCGATGAGAAGGGTCGTAGAATTCGTATAAGTCGCCGAATTTTGGGAAAAACATAAGCCAGGGAGGCTTATTGGCCATTCTGACAGATATTGCTACTGCCAGCCATCTTTTGCAAACGGCAGATGCGCGGATATTGTCTCTTAATGTTAATTGAGAAAGGATTAGTTCCAAAAGCTCAGTTGGAAGCTCTGACTGTGTTTCTTGCTCATCTGGCTGAACACTTGAAATTTTTCTGTTGTCTTTGATTGTTTCTGCCAACCTACTCAAATTAATTCAAAAGAGTATATTACGTGACAAACTTAAAAACTAAGGCATAATCAATAATGCATAACTGGAACACAAACAAGGAAATGGAGAGTAGTTTGAATTTGCAGCTGGATAGTTATCGAAAGTATTGCCGTTAGGAATATTCAAAATGGCTGACGTAGTATTAGTCACAGGAGTATCAGAAAATACAACACCATTTAAAATATCAATGTGAATCATGAGAAAAAGTTTGTACTGCATTTATTAATCCCAAAAAGAAACAATTTAATTCCATGATTATACCAATGACACCCACGACGTCAATTCCACAATCACGGATTTATAGGCACGGTCCATAAGCAGGGCGGCTACCTAAAGAAATCCAGAAAAAACGATTCCCTCACAGCCGACACTTTTAGGTTTCATTGGTCAAACCAAAATGAATGACCTTGACAAGCTAGGACTTTCTATCCAGTAAAAATCTTGCGACATACCCGAATTTTACCAAAAACAAAGATCCCGTTTCCTATCAGAATGCATTTTTACCATGAGCAAAAGATTAGAAACTTAACCAACGCTAGCATCCTGCTCATTAATGTGTAAAACAGAAGGATGAACCCTGATATCGTCCGTTGCAATTATATCGGGAAAGCTATGACCATGCCACTTTGTTTTCCTTATATACTCAAATCAAAGTTCCAATTTACTCAATTCGAGTGAGAAAAATGATGATGATTTTGGATTTAACTCGAAAAGAATTTAGTTATTCTTATGGGCTTAAACAGAATTCTTAAGGCCGAATTGCAACGCAATGGGATACATAAATCTGTGCTGAACTCGAATTATTTTCATTTTTTTTAATTTAATGAAAACAGTCTGCTAATGGATCAGAGACACAAACAAAAACCCTTTTGCAGACTTCAATTTGATGCAGCAAAGAACACCTAAACTAAATTAATTCCCCAAGTTGCAGAATTAGATACCCAACCAATCTCATTCTTTTCAGACCGTCAAATCTGATCTCATACAAGACGAATTACAAAATCCAAACATTCTTTCAGTAAAAAAAAAGCTCTATAATTCATCCTAGTGCCTGATATGGCTTTTGTAATGAAATCATCACGAAACCCAAAACCCAGACCGTCATATACGATTTTTCATTTACGAAAAGGATAATTAAAATTAACCATACAAAATTGAAAATACACAGACAAAAAGTACAGAATTCAACAGGTTGAGAAAATAAAGAAACTCACGATTTCATCTTTTTTCTTCTTCTTCCAGCCATGATGGGCAGAACCCAGATGGGGTTTTATGAAAGAAAAAAATTTATTTTTTTTTCTTTTCACTGTGTGTGTGTGTGTGTGAAAAGGGGATAGAGGAGGAGGGTAGTGAAGAGAGGGTAAGAAAGGGAAGAATGATTGCTGTCAGAGCGTGAGTTTGCTACCAAAACCTGTTTCCAATAACACGTGTGCCTTTTAAGGTGTGTCCCAGTATGTGTTGACGGTGGGCTTTTTTGTCCTAAAAAGGTCTCCAATAGATTTTTGCCACGTGTAAACGGTATCAATTATCTGGTGGTAACTTTCTTTTTCTCAAAATCGTAATTTTTTCTAGTAAAAATGCACTATATTTTTTTTTAAAAAAAAAATCAACTTCCAGGCTTATGGATGATTATGCTTGAGGACAACATTTCCGACTCATCATCCCTGCAATCAAGGTAAATCGCAGGATATGCACGCACTGATCGGTATTATCGTAGGATATTAAAACTTGAAATGAATACAAGTGCATTGTTCTAACTTTTGAGTTCGGATATGATATTAATGAAATTTGTGTCAAAAATATATTGATTATGTAACTAAATTTATTTAAACATATAAGAAAAGAAAGAGGTCAAGAACCAATTGTAAGAATTCATACATTTATGAGGACACTTAAGTTGTAGGGTGAAAATTTTATGTTTTCGTGTCCCTTACATGTAACGTGATAATCTCATTTTAGGAGCGGCAATAATAAAAAATGAGATTTTTGGAATTTTATTATAATTTATATTTCATCATATTTTATATTCTAAGAATATAAACCCGTTAACAATATGTAATTCATTGCCAAATCTTTTTGTCAAAAAACAGTTTATATATTTAATGTCTATTATAAATAACATAGAATATAAAGAAAAATATCAATTTACAATAGAAAATCTGGATTGAGAAATAAATGGTGGGATTAAATTTAGATCGTACAATTCATAAAGGGTACATTTGGATTGGGATTTGGGGGGATTTGGGAAATTTGAAATTCTTATCTGGAAATCGTTTGTTAAGTATAAATCCAAATCAATGTATTTGAAATAATCTTTAACTTTTAGGAGTTCGGCAAAGGATTTCAAATCCATAAAAACCTGAGATTTTTTGGAATTTTTTTTTTTCCCTTCATAATATTCACACACATTTACATCATATTTTACACACAAGAATATTTACACACACCGCACACATTTACACAATATGTAATTACACACATTACACAAATCATTTACACACACTACAAAAAATAATAAGATTATATATTTTATTTTTATTTATTTCATATCAATTAAGAAAATAAATAAAATTCAATTTTTTTTTTTAAAATCTGGATTTGAAAATAAATGGTGGGATTAAATTTAGATCGTACCACTTCAATTCATAAAGAAATGTATTTATTTCAATTAATTTCAGATCAAATGTTTACTCTTTGAATGATATACTATTAAATGTTGATTTTTTATTTTAGATTTAGATTTAGAATGAGAAATGTGTTGAATACTGACTCCTTTTAGATCCAAAATACAATTGAGTCCAAATGATAGCATGATGACGTCCAATTGGACCCATAGGCCCAAGCAACACTTTTGTACACTGGATTAATAAAAATCTTTAATTTCGGGAACAATTATACTGTCATCATCCCTAGTCCCTACACTATATTGCTTCCTTGAACTTGGTTTTTTACTATGATTTGAACCATGTAATGAACGAGGACATTGACAAATGAACCTTCGAAAACTGAGCAAGCAAATTAAGGTTCTCAAAAGAAATGATCCCTCAATTTGAATAGTTTATGATATTTCGTGAAGTTGACATACTACCATTTGTGATTCTAAATGCTCATAAGTTTAGATAGGCAATTTGTTGAAATTCAAAATCTTCTTGAAACTTGGTTGGGCTTCTTTGTAATTACTCCAAATCTCATTAACCCAAGAATATATCATGATGTATTCTTTGATCAATGTCATAGATTATATGAGAGCCATTCATCTTATGTGGTGATTATAGATAAAAGCAAATGCCATAGTAAATCCACCAACCAAATGACCAATACTAGAAAAAAAGACTCAAATTCCAGAAATAACCGATCATGAATCTTGACTGATGCAAAGAGGAATTTACTAAGAAAAAAGAACAAATTTCAAAAGATTAAATAGTGCATAGAGAACAAGTACCACATAGATATCTGCAAACAGAGGCCGAAAAATTTTCTTCTTTCCAAACAAGGTGTGAAAAGAAGGAAAAAAAAGGAAAAAAAAAAAATACACCACCCAAATCTAAGAAAAATGAAAAAAAGAAAAAGAAAAAAATAATCTCTCACGTAAGACTTAATTCCTTTTACCTTTACGCCTGGAGGCTACCACAGTCCATCCATCCACTACTTCAGGTGTTTCATTAACGATCGGGTCACCAGTCATTGCGCCGTTTTGGTTGTAACTAGATTGCTGGTGTGGATCATCAACCTCCATTTCCGTGGACTTTTCTCCACCCATATTGTTGTCGTCACCATCATGACCACTATCATCATCACTATCATCCTCATCATTGCTGCCAGGCTGGCAGAAGGGACATGGGAACGCATGAAAATATCAGTATAAGTAAATAACAAGGAAAAGGAACTGCAAAAGAACACTGTCTGGCAAGCAATGCAGAAAGAATTATAAGCAGGAAATAGTTAAATAAGGCCAATGGCTTCACTTGTTTTCCAGTCCTAAAGCATGTTTAGGGAGAAAATATGACTCATACTGCACCCATGCACCAATACAGTAGAGCTGAAAGAGATCAAAGTTGCTAGTTCTAGCAAAGTTTGCATTTGAGAGATAAATGCAAGTTCAGCTTCGGAATTATGTCCTCTATAAAGGGCATCATGGAATATTCTTACTAATATTTTGTTAAAATTTAAATAGTTATACTGTGGACGGTCAATTGAATTTGATAAGTGCAGGTTTTACTTATATTACCATCATTTTTATTTTTGGGATGGTTGAATCATGATGAAGCTTTGAATAGAGATGTGTCCTAATTCTACTAATCCAACCAATCCTCCCCAAACCCAATGAAAGGGGATGGCTGTGGCTGCAATCCCATGGTTTGGTGGTCGGGTGCTGGTGTCAACAGAATGACAAAATCCATTAACAAATGAAATGTCATTTGTCTCGTTAATAAAATTCTTACACCCCCCACCCCCATAGACACACACACACACACACACACACACAGAGAGAGAGAGAGAGAGAGAGAGAGAGAGAGAGAGAGAGAGAGAGGATAAACTGAAAATAACTAGATCAACGGAAATAAGTATGAAAACATGTGTTAAATTTTTATTTATTTTTATACTAGGGGAAAGAAATGGAAATTTATTCTTGTTTGCATCTTGAGACAAAAGGCAGGGCAGCAGCATGATGGGGCCTTAATTAATTTTTGATCAATAGAAGTTAGTGGATCGCTATCTAATTAGATGACTACTGTTTCTAAATAAAACTTGAATAAAACAAACTAACTACCGGACCAGGAAGTAGATAATGAAAAAAAAGCTCAGGAATTAACATGAAAAAGAGTGATAATTACCTGTCTGCTATAAGAGACACTTGGAACATTTGTTTCCTTCAACCTCTTTATGGAGTCAAAATTACCTTCTAAACATTCTTCACGCATAACCATCAAATTTTCTGCTATCTGAATAAGTTTTTTGTTAGAAAAAAGAAATCAAATAAATATTAGAAGGCATTAAAAATACAAGCATAAATGCAATTTACTGAAAACCTTTTGTCAAGATGTTGAATTATTAAGTTCCTCATTTTTCCACCTTCAACCTGATGGAGGAGACCCACCCCAAGTTCCCAACTATTCGGTATCAACTTACATGGGGTCATATCATTCATACGCCTATGTCCAACACCTACTATAAGTATTCAAATGTATACTGCCAAATGGAATGTGACCAACTCCAAATTGTATTGTGTATTCGGCTACTACATTAATGAGTTGGATCATAAATCTTACATGCAGAACCCCATTGAATTGAATACAATTGGATGTTGGTGCCAAAATAGATCACCATTTGGGAATTGCATTTTAGATCCAATGAAAGAATTTGTGTTAAATATTAAGTAAAATATGAAAAAGATATTGATCTGGAATTATGCCAATTTGGAGGTTCGATAGGACATACTCTGATAAACAGAGTGTTGCGGAAATATTGGATCCTAAATATCTTGGATTGACCCTTTTAGGACCCACCAATGCGTTCGCCACCCCAAGTACAAGGATCAATAATGACGAATTCTAGCATCTTAAATATGACTTCTTAAGCTACTTAACGGCTTAACCTGATGTGGTCTAACCTCTTTAAGTACGGAAGAGATGAAGGTGATGAATTGTCACCTGATTATACAGTCATATTTCAATGGCAAGTACTTTAGAAAAGCCGACTCAACTGTTTGTTGTATTTTGGGCAAGTTGCATATTCTTTAAACATAACCGAAAAAGAAAAAACCCAAATGATATATGGTGGGGATTATATGTGGACAGGCACCCAAAACATTTAGTTTCAGCTCAAAATATTCAACATTATCAGGCGACACAAAGTAGTTCAAGGAATGCATATGATAAGGGTTCAAGTGTAGTGAACCTAATTTGAAGTATACCAACCATTCAGATATAAAAACAATTACTAAGACAAGCTAACGAAAATTGCATAAAGCTAGTCTGACTCGAAGTTTACTACCGAAAGAGTTTTGGGGGCCAGGCCCTAGCTTAGGCTCCAAGTTTGATCCATTATCAGGAAATTGAGAAAAAAATTCGCATGTATAAACAATAGTTGGACTGAGAATCGCCGAAATTTTGTCTTGCAGATAGTATAATTGTTGAATAAAGTAAACACATCCAAAAATTATATAGGTTTAGAAGTTCAAGGTTTCTAAAAATGTACAGTGCTGATAACTATAATTAAGGTTAAATATATCAAGAGGGCATACCTCCTCAATGCTGCCATCTCCAATCTCAGTATTTAAAGAAAGCATGAATTCATCAAGCATATCCTCTATATCATCAATGTATACTTGCTCTGTGCACCAAAGTAACAAACCAAACATAACATTAGTTGGTTACAAGACGAATGACTAAATATGAAAAACACAAAACAGTGTAAAAGAACGAAGCAAACAAAAAAGTCCCTAAAAGATTGTAATCAAAGGGACAAATAAAATCCGAAACTTCATTATCCAAGAGAAAGGCACGATCTTACAAGCAGACCCCTTAACACTGTCTACAAACTGTTTGTAAAAAGTAGTAAATGAAAAATACCTTTGGATTGGGTAAGGCGATGAAAAAGCAGGTCGCCGAGCTGCTGAGATTTCTGAAGAGAGTCACGGCCGCCCCACTCGTTCTCGATGGCCATTCTAAGGGCAGCCCATCGGGAAAGCGTCAAAGTGATTCCCTCTTGCAGCTGCACAGCCGCCTCCGCCGTCAGAGCAGGGTTCATCTCGCTAAATTTTCACTGACCGTAGTAGTGTTTCACGAAATTTGGGAAATAAGGATTCGTGGAAGAAGGTGTCTAATGCCGGTTCAATCGGCCCACCAGAAACTAGGTAAGCCCGCAACAGTAACGGATTGGACGACGTATGGGCTGTTACCTATTGGGCCCATTACCAGACACGTTTAGCCCAGCCTTGGCCGTCACGGGCTATTTCTTTGATTGTTCTGGCTAAGAGCGCGTTTGGGGACACAGATTGGGGTGGAAAAATTGTATAATCAAGCTGCGTCAATGGTTTGGGGACATTGTTTCAAACCCGTGATTATTTTTGGGCCCGGTCCTAATTCCCGCTCCCAATTGATTGTATATCCTAGGGGCTGGGGCCAAATTACATAATCCTAAGGCTGGCCCAAAATCTGTCCAACGTGTTCTTCCATTTTTGCCCCTTATTTTTTATTTAGAAAACCCTTTTTACCCTTCAACTTTGGACTAATTTCGAATAGAGACATATATATTCGAAACAGGAAATCACTTCTAACCCTCAGCTGATGACTCCCAAACCCTAAGGTAGAATTCACGGTCGATTTTGTTTCGTCTTGAAGAACACCATCGGAAACTTATTACAATGTTCTGATCGGTCTTTATTTTTGTTTTATTTGTGAAAAATACCAGGTACAAGGAAATACTAGGATAAGAAGAAGAATTTCTGGAAAAAGGTTATCTACTCATTTTCGCTCTTTCATTAATTTTTTTTGGTTTACTGTATATAATTTTTTGTATGGGTTTCGCTTTTTATTGAGGAACAAAACCACATTTAATTTTTTCGATATTTGTATATAAGTTGTATATGAGTTGTTACTTTTTGCTCAATTTTTTGAGATTATGTGTGTGCTTATTGCTGAAATATGAAAACAATGGGATTGTGCATCTTAGTGAAAAATTTGAAATATATGACTGGTGTGAAATCTCACGTCTTATATCATTGTTTATATCAATATATACCTCTCATCGTTTCTTGCAAATCTCATGTCTTATATCATTTCATATTTGGTAGATGGACCAGCTTTCAGAAAAACAACGACAATTAGTTGTTCTCATAGAAGAAATCATGACACTTATACAATTTTTCCTCCTATTCCTACATGCATACAACTCAATAGTTCCCTCCAATTCTCGTCGTCGGAGAAATGTGCGTGGTAGGCAACCCCTTTATAGAATGACTGCCAAAATTCCAAAGTAAATAGAGCACTTGCATGATCTTATAGGCATTGATGATCAAACTTGTATTGATAACCTCAGAATGGATAGAAATGCCTTTGCTAGGTTGTGTTTCCTGCTGGAAAATGTTGGTGGTCTTCAACGAACTAGGAATGTGCATTTTCCTGAGCAAGTAGCCATTTTTCTGTCTATTCTGGCCCATCACCAAAAAAATAGAGTTGTTAAGTTTAGTTTTAAGAGGTCAGGGTACACCATTAGCACACATTTCAAGCAAGTATTAGAAGCAGTGCTTAGGCTCCATTCAGTCCTCCTTGTGACCCCTGTTGCAGTTGAAGAGGGAAGCCCAAACGAGACTTGGAAGTGGTTTAAGGTAAGTTAACAAAAGGGTCGGATATCATATCCTCTACTACTTTATGTAGTGGCTTACTTTGATGTACTTCAAATATTTCTTGGATAATTGATTGAAGTTATACCTTTTGTCCTTGGATAGGGTTGTCTAGGGGCATTAGATAGTACCCACATCGAAGTCAGAGTACCTGTTGGAGATAAACCAAGATATAGGAACAGAAAAGGAGATATTGCTGTTAATGTCTTGGTCGGTTGTGATCCAAACATGAAGTATGTGTACATTTTGAGTGGATGGGAGGGTTCTACTGCTGATAGTAGAGTTTTACGAGATGCTGTCACTAGACCTAATGGGTTCAAAGTTCCAATTGGTATGGCATTGGGATATATAACTGCAAATGTACTTTTTAAGTTTAGTTTGTTCACCATATAGACCCCCATTATCAATGTCTTAGATTAAGAATTTTTAGGAGTAATACATCTTCTTAATCTTATTTCAGGCAATTATTACCTATGTGATTGTGGGTATACTAATGGAGATGGTTTTTTAGCACCCTACAGAGGTGTTAGATACCATGTCGATAAATGGGGTGCGGTTCTGCTGCACCCCAAAACTTCCGTGAATTGTTCAACTTGAGGCATGCTAAGGCTCGTAACATTATAGAGAGATCATTTGCTTTGCTTAAGGGTCGATGGGCGATTCTTAGGAGCAATTCATTCTACCCAATCAAGACACATAATAGAATTATTATGGCATGCTGTCTACTCCACAATTACATACGTACTGCTATGGCAATTGACCCTCTAGAGGCCCAAATTCCTGAATTTGTTCAACAACATGATGTTAATGATGGGGCTGAAGAGTTTGTTGAAGTAGTGGAGTCTTCCCAACAGTGGACTAGTATGCGTGATAATCTGGCAATGTCCATGTACAATGAGTGGACTTCCAGACGTTGATCAAGTTGTAATCATATGAAACATATGTAGTTTGTAACTTGTATTGGCTTTTCTAGGTTTTAGCAACTAAAAAAAATTAAATGTTGGATAATTGGAATTATTTGACCCTTGTTTATTTATATTATTTTTACTATTAAAGAACAACCGTCATATATGCATTATGTTAGTAGTTGTATCTAACTTTGCTTTATTATTTTTGGTTCCTATATAAAAAGATGTGGTCAGGAAATATTTCATCCTCATGGAGTGTTGGTCGTAGTGTACCATCTAAAAATGCCAAAATACAAGACGCTCATGGTCAACCGCATGAAGAAGAAACAGGTTTTAGTATCTCGCACTTAAGGAGATTATGGTCCACGGTTGGAAATGTGATAACGGCTTTAAAGCTGGTTATCTTGCAGTTTTGGAAAAATCCATGCAACAAGCATTTCCATGAACCGACCTGAAAGCTGACCCACATATTAATTCCAAAATTCATGTTTGGAAAAAGAATTATGGGTCCATTTACACAATGTTATCTAGGTCTGGGTTCGGTTGGAATGATACAGCACATTGCATAGATGTGCAATCTGACGAGGTGTGGAACAATTATGTAAAGGTAATCATTTTTGTGCAATACCCTTGCGTGCATTTCTCCTCTTAACATTAGAAATATTTTACAAACTTGTATCCTTTTCAATTTATTGTGTGGTATAACAGACCGATAGCAATGCTCGTACCATGCGATACAAGACATGGCCCTTTTATAAGGATTGGTGTGACATATTTGGAAAGGATCGGGCTACCGGAGAGAATGCAGAGGCTTTCGTAGATGTGATTCGAGATTTGCTTTGAATGATGGGAAGATGAATACGGGAGAAAAAATAGATGAGAACATACCTATGATGGATGACATAGCAAATATTGATGCGATTATATGTCGAGTGTCTCATGGAGAAACCACTATCGATGGGAAGGGCAAGACTAAGTTTGACCAAAAAAAAAGAACTTAGAATGCAAACAAGATCAATTGATTGATCTTATGTCCAATTTTTGTGCTAAGACTGATGCAAGATTAGGAGACCTTGTCAAGTGTTTCTC
This sequence comes from Rehmannia glutinosa, assembly GCA_016081115.2. Lineage (NCBI taxonomy): Eukaryota > Viridiplantae > Streptophyta > Magnoliopsida > Lamiales > Orobanchaceae > Rehmannia > Rehmannia glutinosa. Next base: position 658,991 of record JABTTQ020000354.1, on the reverse strand, counting down.
ATTAGAGCATGATGCTGCTGCGTCCCGTAAAGAAGTCTATGATGCAGTTGGACGTATGACCTTCATGTCTGATGAGGAGCAAATCTTTGTCTCCAAACAGTTATGCAACAATGCCAAGGATCTTGACCTTTTTAATAGCCTTCCAGACGATAAAAAAATGGTGATGGTGAAAATGATGCTAACTGGGAAGTACTGATAGTATCAGTTGGGGAAGGTTTTAGCAATTATGTGTATTTTGACATATCTTGATCACATAAATAATTTCGTATGTGTCCAAACTGAACTAATGTGCTCTATTTTGTCTATCATACTAGGTGTTGAATTAATATTGTAATGTGATCAGAATATTATTTTGTTTTTGTGCTACGGTTTATATATGTAAACTTGACGGCTTGTGACCCTTTAAATTAATGTTATCTACGCATTGCTTCATCTTACATGATGCTTTATTTCTTGATGTATATACAATTAATTGTGGTCATTTTGATCGTGTGGTTGATGTGTACAGAATATTATACCATATGTGACCCTTTAAATTAATGTTATGTTTGTCTTGTTTTCATTGCATTAGAATGCGAAAATGCCGACAACTAGAAACCAGTTACAAAAGGAGATTTTTCGAGGTACTAATTGGAGAGAGTATGAAGAGTTTATTCTATATGATACCTTTTGGAGAGCATGTAAACATCGAGACAACTTGCACAATGTTACAGCTGAAATGTCGGATAGAACACGTCGCACATATTCTATCGACAAAATCAAACATAAAATAAATCATTTCGCACTCGGTTCAAAGATTTCCAGGACTACATTGGCACCATGGGGTTCAATTTAAGAAAGAAACAAATACTATTGAAGTTGATGGAAATTATTGGGTTCACGTCAAGAAGGTACAATATGTCTGCTTTCTGCTACCATTTTTTAGTGTTGTTTTTGGATGTATTGTATATTTAATACACTGAAGTAATCCTTATTTTTTTAACTTATTAACAGGAAACTCTTATGCAAAGGTACTTTAGGACGAATGGTTTCCCGATGTATGACGAGTGCGTTAAAATATTTGTCCAAAAACAAGCGGCAAGAATTGACTTTGGTGGATTATGTGGTTTCAATAGTAGCAATCCAATAGTTATCGAAGATGATACAAGCATTGTTGATCCATCTACTCGATGATCCATCTACTACATATAAGCGGGTTCATTATGAAAGATAAATATTTTGTATTTTGAATGTAACTAGGCACTCTGAACTTGTTTCAAAGACCATAAAGGTCTCTTTTTTTGGTTAGCTGTGTTAAACTGAATTGTACAATTTAGAACAATGAGTTAGTTTATGTTAAATGTCTCTTTTTTTGGTAAGCTGTTTTATTATTATTATTTTTTTGAATGAGTTAGTTTATGTAACATTAACATATTGGTCATGAACAATGATACATGGCAAAAAAAACAAAACAAACCAAACAGGACACAAGATGTATGATAACAAAAACACACATTATATTACATAACTTCACACATGCGGGTTGCATAGATGTTTCCATTACAAGGAGTGCACGAGTACCATAAACCATCAGCCCTATTTTACAAGAAACTAAAAACGCAAACAAACTTCCTATCTTTAACACACACCATACATAATAGCCGTCAACTACATCTTAACAAAAGTGACACCAACAAAGTCACTAGTGGGAAAGGCTGGGAAAATAGTAGAGAAACATGACACGCACAATTACAACGACAAAAGGACTGACCCAACTGAAGTCAATCCTTCTTCCATGGTGAGTTGGACACAGTCGAGCTACTCGGATTGTCATGGCTTGGGGAATTAAAAGGAGGACGTGGCGGTGGAGCATTGCTTGAGGCAGCCAAAGAGGAACCACCAATTGAGCCATCACTAGCAGTGTTAGATGGGTACCAAGCAAGTTCATTCCAGAAAGAGTTGTCTGTATTGTCAAGACTGTCTTCAAACCCAACTATTATCTTAATGTCGTCATCTTGAACAATGTCGTTGTCATGGTCACTAGATATCTCAATGATCTCAAAATCATCAGACACATCAATAGTTTTATTCACAGGAACGCCTTGTGGGAGACCTTCTGGTTCATCATCAGGGTTGTCTTCGGGTTCATCATCAGATTCATCTTCATATCCGCTACCTTCTTCAAAGATGCATTTTAGTGAATCAAAATCAGCTTCACCCTGGAGCATGTAAGCACATGCTAATTTTTCCTCCTACAAGTTAACATACAATAAAATTAACTTACTACACATCATCCCAAAACTTGTATGATAAAACGATATTAAAAATAAGACAAGCGTTGCATACCCGACACATCTTGTCCCACTGGTACGGATGAGCATCCACAAAATTTGTCATAGGATTGAAGTAAACACCACTAAGTTCAGTCATCCATTTAAAGACACGATAACGCTTGTACAATTTGTTTTTCCTTCCAACAACATAGGCAAAGTCAAAGTTGGTACCAAACTCCTCATTGATTGAAACCATAGCAACACGAAGGGCGAAACTATTGGGACAACCAACATGGAAATTTCCAAGAAGAGACTGTTGGACAAGCTCCTGAATGAATTGTTTGTCCATTGGTTTTGTCCACTCTTTGCTATAGAACACTTTTTCTTCTTGCATTGCACCTCGAGGGATACGCTTTGGAGGCATTTGTAATCTTAAGCACTATCGGTAAAGATTTCTTAGCATAATGTTGGCTTAAGACCATCAACCCTTTTATAGCAAAACAAGGTTAACCCAATGGGCACTGAAGATGTCTTGCATCTTATACAATAACCGCCGGACAACGATCAAATAATCAATAAGATTTTCCCTATCTCATAGCAGTTCTTTGAAGTAAAAAATATTGCCTTTTTATCACAACAAAACCGACATGGAAAATACTACACAACTTTTATAATGTATAAAGTATTACATTTTCGACCTATAAAGGCTGCAAATAAGGAATATATTCTCGATATGGCAAATTACTGCCAATGTGAGATTATCAAACTTTTTCGGACCAACAACTTATAAAATAGTCCACAAGACCCACATATCAAGTTGGTGCTTCTAGAAAAACTTAAATAACACACTTATGGACAATTATAATTGAACATAGACAAGGAACTATTGAGTGCAATATATATAACGATACAAAAATAAGCCGTTCACTTAAACATACATGAAGAGTATGAGCATGAATATTATGCACCAAGAAATAATGAGAAGCCATTTAAGTTTCTTCTCTTTTTCTTGATTGATCAATCTGCTTCGCTTTCAAAGATTAATCCTTTTTAACAAACCAGGGATAATTTGCGTTGATTGTCTACACATTTTGTCATCATACCATTCAAAAAACCATATCACCGACTATTTTTTTTAAAATGGAACAAATTTTGGATATGTCATTTTGCATATTTGGCCCATAAAAAATCAACAAAATAGTGAGAACATGCACTTCATTTTTAAATTTAAATCCCTCAACCTGGCAACTTTGAAATCGTCGTCCTGGGTTAGAAGCAGTCCATGAGGTCTGCAAATGTGCAAGGAGTCCACAATCACAATTTTTCACTTGTTTCTATCTCGATTGGGTCAGTGAGACGAGGAATGCACGCGAGCCCTGTACCTTCAAGTAATGTACACAACAACAAATTTATTTATTTATTTCAGCATTAAACCCATGGGGTTGCTAAGTTATATAGTTTAGCAAGGAAATTTATCACAAGCAATGTGTGGAACTTACTTTCGGCTTCAAACATAATTGGGTTTGTGGACGACATTGCGTAGGATTTAGAATAGCCTGATATCAATCTCAGTAGAACACAATTACCGGTGCAAAAATATATATATAAAACGATTTCAACAAAATTGGTATGTAAATTGATCCAAAACCATAATTGTGAACAAAAATAAAAAAAAACGCAATATCCTCCTGAATTAGAACTCATACCTCGACCCTAATCACACAAGCTATAATTTAATTTATCAACAAATCAGCAAATCGATTTGATGTTATAGATGGTATAAAACCCTAATCGGTCGGTCTCATACCTGTATTTGTCGATGAAGAAGACACAAAAATGAGATGGGTACTGTGAATTCAAGAGAGCAACCCAGGGCAATATTTGTCTTTCTCGATCAATAGCACCCAAAATCGGTCATCTTGTATTCTTGTTAGGTTGAAATTGGGGAACAATTATGTCTTGAGCTATTTGGGCACAAAAGACTCGCCAAATAATTGGTGAAGGGGTATATGAGACATTTTGCCACATATCACACCAAATCCCACTTTCCAAACATAATTTTAGACAAATAACACAATCCATTCAAAGATCCCAAACAAACTCCCCAAACACAAAACTAAACAATCCTCAACAAAGTCAGCAATCATTTTAAATCCTGTCCAAATGTATCTATCACATCAAACTCCCCAAGCGCTCTAAAAGTATGAGAACCCGTGATTTGTGAACCAAACTTGATTCTGTTAAAAATTTAAAACATGTTTAAGTGGAGTTGGAGAGAAAAATAAAAATGCATAAAGCCTACATTGCACAGCAATTTGGTCCTATAAATATTTTTAGTTAGCAATTTTAATTTCATAAGTTCTAAATTGTGCTATTTTGGTACTAAAACTTCTGGTTTTGGTCCTAGCTAATATTTCATTTGTTCTCACAATACCTTTGTATTTTAGCCAAAATACCCAAAATACATATCACCGTTGAAAGTTACGGGACTTGAATTGATATTTTTGACCAAAGGATAAAATCGTCAAGAACCGAAAGTGTTACATAATAAATTATTAGACTAAAATTGTCAATCCCTAAGAGTTACATGACTAAAATTGCAATTAAGCTTCATAAATTTATATAGAACATAGTAAAAAAGAAAAAAGATATAGATAAAAAGTTTTTAGGAAAGCTCCTTTGTAACCACTAACCACCCGCCTGAGGAAGTCGGCTATCACGCCCTGGTTACATTAGATAAAGTCCCAAATAGTTTGCTTGGTTATATTATTCTCAAACTTTAGACACAAGAAGTATCTCCCTCATTTTCGTAACGATTTGTAGAAAAATATAGAGCTAAACCGGAAATTTGTAAATATTTACCCATAGTTTAGATAAGAATATAGATAGGAAACCTTTACCTGAGATCTTCAGCAAATATTTTTATTAGTAAGAAAACCAGTACTTGTTAAGTTCACTATGGATTTTGTTTTGGGATAATAACAAAAAGTACCCTGAGATTTCACCTAATTACAAAAAAATCTAGCTAACTTTTAAAATTACAGAAAGTACCCCTGAGGTTTAATTCAGTGTTAAAATTAAGGGGTAAACTACAATATTTTTATAGATATGAAGGGGGATCTTGAAACATATTTTGCTTATGATGGGTTTAAATGTTAGACAAATTAAACCTCAGGCTTAGAGATATTTTTAGATATTTTTTGTTATTTTAATAGTTAGCTGGGTTTTTTTGTAATTAGATCAAATTTTAAGGGTATTTTTGTAATTAACCCTTTTTTTAAAGTTGGAAGTAGTGATTGAAAGATACAGGGTTCGAACCCTGGTCAACACAATGAGCAATACCACTTGAGCTACAAGCTGTTGCAGTTCCTTTTGTTTCTTTTTTTCTTTTTTTCCTTTTTTGAGAAATTATTTTGAGGAACCAAAAAAAAAAGGTTGACTATGAATTTCATCTCTAGTACTTGAGAACAATCCAAGACATTCCACTTGTTAGAATTATATTAGTTTATATTTGTGAGGGTAGTTTTGTATTTTCCTTTTCTTTGTTAGGCTAGGGTTTGCTCTTATATATTGGGTAACCTCCATCCTTATTTCTTGCACTTTGTATTTCTAAGATTCAAGTTCTAATAAAATCCTTTCTTCATTTTTGTCTTCATAATAATGTATGTTAATTATTCTAACATGGTATCAAGAGCAAGGTTTTTTTTTCCCGATGGGTGTACCAGTGTCAGTTCGCGGATTTGGTGGGTATATCGATATCACACAGTGAGTATGTTGCAGCTTTGTGTTATTTTCATTCGATTTTTGATCTGTTAGCACTTGTTGGATTTGCTATCTTATTTTGGCCTCAAGAATCAGATTATTTGCAATAGTTTTGTTGGTAGAGTTGGCTTGTTTTGTTGATATTTGCATCGATCCATCTAGTTGTTTGGTTGGTATTTTTGTTCGATTTTCTATCATTATTCATTATGGCTGGTGAAATAGATGATTCGTTGCAGACGATTAGTGTACGCTTGAATGGAAAGAATTATTCGTATTGGAGTTATGTCATGAGAAATTTTTTAAGAGGAAAACATTTGTGGAGTTATATTTCTGGAACACAAAAGCATCATGTTGAGAAAGATAATACTAAATATGTTGAGGAATTAGAGGTTTGGGAAGTAAATAGTTCGAAAATTATTACTTGGGTTAACAATTCTGGAGCCCCGTCAGTCCCGATGGATTCAATAAATACATCAATTCATCTCTCCATTTTCTGTGAAAAGGGGGACAGGGAGCATAATTTCATTCCCAACGGGGGATCCTTTTTTTTCCTTTCGCATTTCTCATCAAGGGGATAATTTTCATTACTTCAACTAGTACCGATTGATGGGAGAGAGGCATATGTGGATTAGTACAATTATTGGAATATTCAGGATTCCAAGAGAGACTGGGTCTAGGTTTCGATCCATGTAATGGAATAGAGTACCATATCTTTCTCTGAGCACATACACAAATGAAATTCATTTCTCAAATGCGATACAAAATGAATTTAAGAAAATTACCCTGAGGATAAAAGACAGTTAAACGATTTCCTTTTAAACTCCGATTTTCTCGTAATCTCAATTACTAAGAATTTGAAAAAAAATCTATCTCATTCAAATTTCACACTGAGTTTTTGATATATGCGTCCCAAGATCTAATGAAGGAATGAGGATATTAAACAAACAAGGATCCCACCATTTCACTCTTAGCAAGGGGAATGAAAAAGATTTTCTATTTTTTTAGGGTCGTACCTATCCAATAATATTCTAATATGAATGACTCGCTATTCACTCGGTTTTGGGTAATAATCATTATGTAGGAGAGATGACCGAGTGGTTTTAGGCGTAGCATTGGAATTGCTATGTAGGCTTTTGTTTACCGAGGGTTCGAATCCCTCTTTTCCGTAACTTCACCTATTAACTATAGTCGAAGCCATACCCAATCGAGATCTTATCCAAATTCAAGTAATTGTAGTAAAACTCCGACTGTTGACCCTTTGGCTTTTCCTGATACGAACGTATTTAATTAATTTTGTTCTCAGTAAGACCATAATGGCAATTTTTTTGAAATTCTAGACGAATATGATATTGAGATCTTTATAGATCGATGGCTTTTGGAAAAAGTCTCTTTTTTGTCGAGAGGCACCCATCCTCGTAAAGTTGTGGGTATCTATCGAACTATCTTTCTCACCGTGGCTTGAGCAATCCGATTCAAGGGAATTTTCAATCGAGGCATTTTAGATTCCATTCTCTTTTGTTTAGTTATAGAGAGGAAATGGGAGTGGGTAAGCGGGCCCTTTCAACTTTTCCATGGTCGATCGACTAGTATTAGGTAACGAAACTCGATTAGAAAGACGTTTTTCCAATGCCTAAAGGTGCTTTTTTGCGTACTTTTCATGTGTGATTTCCCCTCAAGGGTAGGAATATGGATGTTTTTAGTTTAGTACAAATCTTTTAAGCGAACCACTATGCTGAGTAAGTGGTGCAAAGCACGAAACATGACATTTTCTTTGGGCGACTCATCTAAGCTATGAAAGCCCAAAGCCACGTCGTGTGACGGACATTTCGTAGAGCTCTCTTCCCGATTCTCGGTGACACGAATTTTTGCTGGGAGAACTCTATTGGTATGCAATTGGCTAAATATGATATCTTCAAAGAAGTTTGGGATCATTTGGAACGGTTGTATACTCAATCGAATTTTGCTAAACAAGATATCAATTGAAATAGATATTCGATCTCTTTAGTAAAAAAATATGATCAGACAGAATTTTATTCTCGCTATGACTGATCTTTGGGATCAATTAGCCCTTTCATCAATCTATTGAACTTCGCGCATTTGCCCCATATATTGCTCGTAGAGAGAGCAACGATTGGTTTAGTTTTTTGATGGTTCTTCGGGATGATTTCGAGTCCCTTCGTGGGAATATATTGCATCGTATTCCTTTACCATCTGTTGATTCTCATTGTAAGTGAATTGTTAGTAGATGAATTACGCCTAAAGTCTCAGGCAGGGAAGGAGTTCTTCATGATCCTCCTTCATGTAAGTCCAAGCGGCTACGATAATCTAGAGGGGGGTGAATAGATTATCTCCATCTTTTCGATTTTGCCCTCTTTTTCTAATTGAATGCTCAAAGACAATAATAAAGGTGCAGAATGTAAACAACACACGTCGATTTATAGAGGTTCAACCCACCTAGGGCCTAATCCTCTACCACCCCAGTATATCCGGGATGGATTTCAAAAAGAAAAAAAGATTTTATTAATTTACCACAAATTAATACAACACCAACTTACAACGAAACCTTGAAGAGCTCCACACTCTTCTTCAACACCACCTTTTAGATTACCACGATCTCTCTTGAAGATTACCACAATCTCCAACGGCACCTTGTGAAGATTACCACAATCTTCAACCTTGAAGAATACCAAATTCTTCAACACCTCAATAAGAAGATCACCACAATCTCCTTGCTCCTATTACCTAGATCATCCAAGTGTGTTCTTTCCACAAGAACACTCACAAGGATATCTTGTGTTTGAATGATAACCAAAAATCAAGATTACAACTTAATAATGAATATTACAATTTGAGTACAAAGTGTAATCAAGAATAGCCTAGACCTCAAGGATGTGAAAGTGATAAGCTAGGCAAAATTACAACAAGAATAATAACAATGAAGAATAAATATTTGCTTGAAGTGTATCTTGTTGTGTTGTATCTCAATTGTTGTGTTGGTTGCTCCAAAACTTTCTCTATTTATAGGAGATGATTGACCAAGCATAAGCTCCTCTTGGGGATTGAAAATCTACAGAAAAATACAATTAAAATCAAGAATATAGCTGTTAGAAATCAATCCCACATTTTAAGGAAATATGTCTGCTGTCAAACGGTCATATTTTTGATGTCAAAGCACAGGGCGACCGGTCGCACAGAAATAAAAGTTTGAAACGAAGCACAATAAATTTACACAGGGCGACCGGTCGACGTAGGGTTCGACCGGTTGACCCTGACTCCAACCGGTCCCCCTGACTCCGTTCCGAGTGAACGTTCAGGTCCCGGTCCCCCACGACCTGACCGATTTTCACTTGATTTTTGAAAGAAAAATGTTGCCCTATACTTTGAGTGAGCGTTGTCCAATTTTTGTCGAAAATAAAACCCAAGAAATACTCCAAAAATTTAGTAAAAACATTTTAAACCAATCGGAAATATTTAGACAACATTTAGGAACCTTGTTTAGAAGTGAAATCTTATAAACCCAAAATCATTAAAAGTGTTGTCCATTTTTTAAAATAAACTTGAAGAAATACTCGTATCATTTTTCATTTAGTTCCAAAAACATATCTTCAAAGTAAAACCTATTGACATAAAATCATTAAAAGTGTTGTCCAATATTATCGAAAATAAACTTGAGAAAAATATTAAAACTATTTTAAATTATTTAGGAGTATTTGGACACCTTTAAAACTATTGTTTTGGTGTAAAAATAAAATCATCAAAATTTTTTATCAAACTTTCTTGCTTTGTGCCCCATCGTCCACCTTCCTCGTTTTCAAACCTCACCCAAAGGTTCATTTGATAATGAATGTAGCTCAGAAAACAACCAGGACATTGGAAGGCTCAATGTCCCGAGTTGAATAAAGGAGGACAACAACGCTTTCAACAAAAAAAAATCACGACCTCCCCACATCGGTTTGTCCACCCAAATCAACGTGGTTTTAGGCCTCCTCCACCAACTCGTGTTGCCGCACCTATACCTCATCGATTCTATAACGCCTGGCACTCTTACTTCCATCGGCCTTGATGGATACAATTGCCGAACAGTTTCAGAAATTCCTTGCCTCGTCTCATGCTTTGTCTGCCTCAGGTTCGTCAACTCCGAGCTTGTCAGGTATATCTTCATCTATTTGGGTATTAGATTCTGGAGCTTTTCACCATATGTCCCCTAATATATTTCCATTTCACCAACAAATGCTAAACCTGTTTTTCTACCTGATGGTACTTTGTTACCCTTAGCGAGGGAATCTATCTATAGCCACACCTCAATTGTCTCTTCCATATGTCTACCATATTCCCAACCTTACATTAAATCTTGTTTCTGTTAGCCAATTGTGTGATTCAGGTTACTTAGTATCATTCTCTGCTACTTCTTGTTGTGTGCAGGATCCACATTCCCAGAAGCTTATTCGGACAGGCCGTAGGCAAGAAGAGCTATACATTTTGGATGAGCTCAGAGTACCCTCTATCGCAGCTTCTATTGTTGATTTGTCTTCTTTTCGTTTGAGTCTTTCATCGTCTAGCTTTTATTTGTGGCATTCTCGTTTGGGTCATGTTTCGTCTTCACGTTTAAGATTTTTGGCTTCTACAGGTTCATTGGAAAATTTTCATCTCGTGATATTTCTGATTGTAGTGGTTGTAAACTGGCAAAATTTTCCACTTTACCTTTTAATCGAAGTGTTTCTTCTTCTACTGCGCCATTTGATTTGGTTCATTCTGATGTGTGGGGACCTGCTCCCATTTTCGCAAAAGGGGATTCTCGATATTATGCCTCTTTTATTGATGATTATTCTCGTTATTGTTGGGTTTATTTTATGAAGCATCGTTCTGATTTTCTGAGCATATATACTTCATTTTGAGCTTTTGTAAAAACTCAATTCTCTGCTATCATAAAATGCTTTAGATGTGAATTGGGTGGGGAGTACACCTTTAATAATTTTCGTGAATTGCTTGCTTTGGATGAGACTTTACATCAAACTTCTTGCACAGATACTCCTGAACAAAATGGTATCGCTGAAAGAAAACATAGACATATCATTGAAACTGCTCGCTCACTTTTACTATCTAGTTCAGTTCCAAATGAATTCTGGGGGGAAGCCGTTCTTACCGCTGTCCATTGTATAAATAGGATTCCATCATCCATTACATCTGATTTATCACCATTTCAGAGACTTTATGGTTCCACCTCTAGTTATTCATCCTTACGAGTCTTTGGTTGTGCATGTTTTGTCCTTCGTCCTCATGTTGAACGCAATAAATTATCTTCTCGTTCAACTATTTGTGTTTTCTTAGGATATGGAGAAGGTCAGAAGGGATACCGTTGCTTTGATCCTGTTGCTCAAAAATTATATGTGTCTCGTCATGTATTTTTTCTTGAGCATATTCCATTCTTCTCTATTCCTCTAGTCCTCATAAAGATCTCCAAAACGATCTTGTTCATATTAATTCATTCTCGGATAATACAGATGGAGACTCATCAGATACTGTTGCTCTGTCTACACCTACGCCCAATCGCTTCCTAAAAATGTGGATCATTTGCCTCCTCGATATCCCCAACATACACGTAAGTCCACTCAATTACCCGGCTTTGTTTATTCCTCTTATTCTCCTGCCTTTGCTTCATTTTTGTCCTCTATTCACCAAGTTTCTGAACCACACTCCTATAAAGAGGCGATCGATCCTTTATGACAGCATGCTATGACTGAGGAACTTTCTGCTTTGCATAAAACAAACACTTGGGATTTGGTATCTTTACCACCTGGTAAACGGGCAATTGGTTTGCGTTGGGTTTATAAAATTAAAACAAAATCTGATGGTTCATTTAAGCGATATAAAGCACGATTGGTTGCTAAAAGTTATTCACAATAGTATGGTATGGATTATGAGGAAACATTTTCCCATGTTGCAAAGATGACTATCGTTCGTACTCTTATTGTTGTTTCTTTTGTCCGAAATTGGCACATATCTCAATTGGATGTCAAAAATGCCTTCTTGAATGGTGATCTTCAAGAAGAAGTTTACATGATCCCACCACCTGGAGTTCCTCATAATCAGGGCGAAGTTTGCAAGCTTAAGAAAGCATTGTATGGTCTCAAACAAGCTCCACGGGCTTGGTTTGAAATATTCTCTATCGTGCTTACTTCACTTGGTTTTAGTTCTAGTAACCATGATTACGCCGCCTTTTCTTCAAGCGTACATGTCTTTGGTATTATTCTTCTTTCCTTATATGTTGATGATATGATCATCATCACCGTGATGATGTTGATGGGATTGCATTATTGAAATCTGAGTTAGCTTCTCACTTTGAAATGAAAGATTTGGGACCTTTGCGATATTTCTTGGGTATTAAGGTAGCCCGCTCCCCTCGAGGTTATCTTCTTTCATAGTCTAAGTACATTGCTGACATACTTGATCGAGCTCATCTTACTGATACTCGGACAATTGATACGCCTCTTTGCGATACCTCCGTGGTACTCTTTTCGAGAGTCTTTTGTTTCCATCTACATCTTCATTAGAGTTGAGAGCATATTCTGATGCGAATTGGGCTAGTGATCCTACTGATCAAAAATCTACCCCTGGTTTTTGTATTTTTCTTGGAGACTCACTTATTTCTTGGAAGAGTAAGAAACAAAATGTTGTGTCTCGATCCTCCACAGAGCAGTATCGAGCAATGGCTTCTACTACAACCGAAATAGTTTGGTTACGTTGGCTTATGGGTGTTCATTTATCCTCACCTACTCCCATGCATTGTGATAACCAAAGTGTTATTCGGATTAGTCACAACTCGATTTTAAAATGAAAGAACAAAACATATTGAGATTGATTGTCATGTCACTCGTCATCACCTGCAACATGGGACACTCCACTTATCATTCATCTCATCATCTTTACAGATTGCAGATCTTTCACCAAATCGCATCCGCGCTTTTTTTTGGTTGGCAAACTCTCGATGATTTCTACTACATAATCATGAGTTTGTGGGGGATGTTAGAATTATATTAGTTTATATTTGTGAGGGTAGTTTTGTATTTTTCGTTTCTTTTGTTAGGCTAGGGTTTGTCTTATATATTGGGTAGCCTCCATCTTTATTTCTTGCACTTTGTATTTCTAAGATTCAAGTTCTAATGAAATCCTCTCTTCATTTTTGTCTTCATAATAATGTATGTTAATTATTCTAACACCACTTACATAACATTTTTGAACAGAAAAGAGGCAATCAGTCCTTAATAACACATTAACATGTTCGTGGATCACTGGATTGGATTACTACAATCATCAAGAATAAAATTTGACAACAGAATCCAAACTTCACTTTATTGGTGTCGTAGTGGGTATAAGACAATTGTTTTTATGAGATTTTGACAAGTAACTTTGTTCGACATTATTTCACTCTGTAGCCCTCATCTGCAGAAACTTGAATGGTAATGTCCGCATACATACTCTGAAATTCTCCTGCAAAATTTGAACTAGTCTTTTTCGTGTTTTGACCAAAAATGAATACATAGTCTGGTAATGAAACCTTTGTCCAGTCACTATCTGTCCCAGGCTGGTAATGAAACACTATTATCAAAGTTCTTGTTAAGGGGGGACAACAAATAAAGTTGGTGAATTGAAATCATTCCCAACAACTTCAAATTTGCTACCAACAACATTCTAATTCCCCAACCACCATTAAAATCATAAGACCAAAACAACCCAATCTCATTGAATTGGACATGGCATTAAAACATACTACATCAAAATAATAATGTCAAAAGATACAATCTTGCATCTGTAATAACTTCAGATGCCATCAGCAAAGGACTCTAAATACATTTTAGACACCCTTTGTGTAATATCAATCAAACCCCTTAATTTAATCTCCCAATAGATTAAAAAAAGGGATCAAAATTAGTACAAGATCACACAAATTATATGTTAATGCTAACTTACATAGTTAACTAACAACATATTGGACACACAATCAACCCATTCTCATTGCACTTACAACACTTGACACTTTTCCTCCCATCATCGCCCAAAAGCTTACAACTCCCATTGCACTCCACGCACATCATGAATCGTATCCCGGCACAGCCCGGGCAACCTGTGGCCGCCGCCCGGGATCCCATCGAGCAAAATTCCCAATTTACCCTCCTCATCCAATTTCACCATCTCATCAGCCCCACCAATCAACCTCCCCTTCACAAACACTAGTGGCACTCTCACCTCCTTGCTGCCCATTAGCCCTCTTATTTCTTCCTTAAAACCCGAGTCCATCGATATGTCACGCTCGAACATTAGCACATTATGCGACTCGATTATCGATCGGGCGACGTTACAATCCTCGAATGTCTTCCTAATGCCCCTCAATGTGGTGGTGTATATGACAACCGCATTTTCTCCCCGGGACATTTTTTTCTTGTACGAATCGAGAATAGCGTCCGAATCACGGGCTTTTTGGGAAATCCGGGCCGACGAAACGGAAACCATCTTCTTGATCTCTTCTTCCTCTTCTGAAACCTCTTTTTCGAAAGATGCCATGAGTTGAGGATCAAATAACGGGCCTAAACTCTTTCTCTTCGAAAAAACAACCCCAGAATCAATCCTTAAACTATCACATCTTTTAACATTCGGGCTTCCCTTGATTGAAGCCCATAATCTCGGAGATGGTTTCTTCACATTCTCCTTCAAATTGTTACATTCTTTCAGAACCGTGTTCGGGCTATTTCCTAACGACCTCGTACCGCCATTAATTCTTACCTTATTCTCCTTGCCCCCAACTATTTTCACCTTCCTCGGCGAACCCATTTGATTCAAGAACTTTAACGGGCTTCTAGAATCCAAATCCGTAAACCCACGCAGAAAAGGTCTCGCCTTTGGGCTTTTTTTGGATTGAGCAACAACCGGCATTTCTGCTTCAAGACCCTCCATAAGCTCCCATGTATTAATGATCTCAGGGGGCTCTTCTCGAGACGGCGACGTTTTGTTCACTTCTGCGATGCTCTGTTTTGCTTCTTCGATTTCTTGTTTCTGCGGCTGATTTTCCTTTTCCTTGTCGAGACTGAGAACGCCATAGGTGCTCGAAGTGAGGGACACCACGTGGTGTGTGTAATCTCCATTTCTGTGTTTTTTTTCTTGATCGATTTCTTTGGCTATCAGTTTTGATGAGACGCAACCCATTTGATTTTTTTTTTTTTTTTGCTCTGTTTTTTAAGTTAGGAGTTTAACAGGTGGGTTTTTCGAAAATGTGCTCTTTTTTTTGTATAAAGACATTTTTTTAGTGGGTCAAATTCAAGAAGAGTTACCCAAAATAGGTTAAAAGAAAATGGGAAAAACAAAACTAACGGTCAATTACAGTTATCATTATTTTATTAATGTAATATTTTGTAATAGGGCTTTTGATTTTTTAGATTTAAAAATTTGGTCAATTACAGTTACAAGCCCATTTTGACTTTTTAGTCTTTTGTTATGGAAAAGTTTAGGACAATTTGGTATTTTTTTTTTTTTATTGTTGAACTATAGAAACTGTCTTTTAATAAAAGGTTTTCTTATTTTTATAAGGTGCCATAAGATTTTGTGTAATTGTGGGTCAAGAGTCAAGACAAGTAAATAGGTTAAAAGGAAAATACAAAATTGTATTGGAAAATTGACATAATTGTACTAAAATAAAAATAGGAAAAACAAAACTGCAATTTGAAACTATAAAATTTCTGGTCAATTACAAAAAAATTATAATTTTTTTCTTGTATTTTATTAAGTTTTGTATGGGACAATTTTTTTAATATTTGGTCATTGTGACTTTAGTTCTTTCTATATTAGTAATAGATCTAGTCATTGTGATTTATATAGAACAATTTTGGCCATTTTGTTATGATTTTAGTATATGATCTAATGTTAGATATCCTATTAGTCCATAGATGGAATGGACTAATAAAACAAATAAATGATTTTGAGGAAAATATATATAGATGGAATTTAAAATTTTTGAAATAAATAAAACAATTTATTTATATGCACTACAAGATAATTTCAGTTTACTAACAGAATTTACCGACATAAATGATTTTATCACTAAATTTTACAATTATCTACATAATATTGCTTTGTCCCAAACTATAATGACCAATTAATAACAATCACCAATAATTTTTAGATTTACTAACAGAAATATTGTAGATAAATATTTACATATAATGACCAACAACGATTTTACATACACATTACAATTATCTTACGGGGGTGTCCCTTACTATAGAATTTAATGAAATTTAGAATCAACAATATTCCATGTGTCCTCAATTTGGATTTTCAGAATCCATTAAATCTCGAGGTCTTCAACTTGAATTTGGATGGATTCCACGAAAATCCATCATCCTCAAACATTCAATAAATTATGTATATTTCTTTTATAATTGGATCGATTTGGGTGGGTTTTGGTGGGATTAGAAGCTATATTTGTGAAAGATGAATTCCCACCTCCCCATTGGAATTCAAATAATAATAATAATAATAATAATAATAATAATAATAATAATAATAATAATAATAATAATAATAATAATAATAATAATAATTGTCTATGGTAAAAAATATTTCACAAAATGACATATTTTTGTCTCTTACACTCCCCTCATGTATCGTGTTTTTGACTCTAATCTCAATATTTCAATGCAAATTCTCCTTAATTTTGTGAATAATTGTTGCAAAGTTGATTTGTCGCCTTGTTACAATTTTTAACAATTTTAAATTTATAGAAAACTTAGTATGAAAAATTATTATCGGTATAATATTTTGTTGAGATTCATTAGTTGATAAATTTTCATTAATTTATCTTGATAGACACATTATTTTTGTGTTGAAAGATGTGAATTAAAATTATCTGGTAAAATATTGATCATCAATGTTGTTGTTGTTGGTTGACTAATTATCTTAACTTCATATTGGACAATTTCAAATTATATTTTTGTGAATTATGAAACTATTTTTTTTGTTAACGACTTTCTTTGAATATTTAGATTCTTTCTATTTTTTTTTTTTTTTTTTTTATGATCATGAAGTCATGCTACTACATTCATAAAAAATCATTAATTTTATTTTTTATAACATCCAATAAATTCCACTAAAATCTACACAATTCCATAATATAAAATCCATTAGAATCTGATGGAATCTATAATGGAATCTATAAATTCTCTAAAAATCTATGGATTTCCATTAATTAAAAAATCTTTCATATTCTATGTTGCAGACACCCTCCTTAATATTAACTTACAGATTTTTTATGTAAGATAAATTTGTTTTATTTTGTAGTGATGTGCATATACACATATTTGATGTATTTTTTAATGTGGTCAATTGCATCTATGACCAATTTTAACTTTTAAATTTAACAGTTTGTATAAAATCTCAATGATGTTTACTGCAAATTAACAGGATATGATACTATATGCTTTTTCATCCACGTAAATTTTCACTCTTAACATACAATCGGTAATAGAATAGTTGTCCACTTAATGATCTCCATAATGTACATCTTGTAAATTTTTTTCACTTCAACAAAGACCTTCCAAAGGGCATTGAAATTCGGCATTCGTCCTTCTTCTACGAATTGGTAATTTAATCAACAAATATTAATTAAGTGTGGTTTTATTGTTTGAAAATCTTATATTTCTTAATTTCTAATGTGGAGTGTGTGGACTATATGTTAAAAAGAAACACAATCATATTTGCCATTTAATTATCATGGACTATTAAGTTATCTAATTGTGGTGGAGTTATATAAGATTAAGACTATTGTGTTTGGCATGAAATACTCTAGGTGAAAAGACAGTCAAATTCTTTTTTTTTTTTTTGAGTCATGAATAACCAATTTAATACGGTTCATTGCATTTGAGTTTTGACCCATGAAAGTTGAAAATGACATTCTACAACCTAAAAAATAAATGAAGCCAAAAAACCCTATATATCCATAAGATTTCACTACCCCTGCAAAATACCCTTTTTTCTTCTTCTTTTTCAATAGCATAAAGAGGTATTTTTCCCTATTTATTTCCTAAAAAGAGAGGACGAGTCATGGAGTAATGACGAAGTTGCTGCAATGTGACCTAAAAATTGCGGGTTCGAGCTGTGGAAACAACCACTTGCAGATGTAGTGGAAGACTACATAGAACAGACCCAATAGTGGTCCAATCTCTCCATGGACGATTGGACCTATAGATGTAAAAGAATCAAATATTCTTTATACGATTCGCGATTCGATTTCGAATTTGACAAATTCGAATAAAAATATAATTTTTCATTCGTATTCTTTTTGAATTTGAATAAAAATACCACAATATTCGATTCGAATATTCGAATAATATATATTTACATTATATATCACTAATAAATACACACACATATATATTAGTAAATGATATTATATATATTTCACAGTTCCTATTTTAATTTTACTACCGTCTAACCATTCCAGTCTAAAGCTTTCTCTCTAGGAAAATGCTTTGAGAGCATTGTCTTGGTTTACCAAGAATTGTTCCCCACCGATGGAAACCGGAGGTGCATTTAATCGAATTAGGGAGTGCGTTTGGATTAAAGCCTACGTGACCTTGATTTCCCAACTAAAGTTCGGGTGTTGACGCCAACCTGGATTATAAGTTTTACCGAAAGGATTATTTTGAAAGGGTCGAGATTGATTACCTAGATAATCCACTTGTTCATGCGGCGGTATCGCGTGAGGGCAATCTTGGTGGGTTGTGTGATCCTCCACAAGTCTCGCATGAGAGAAGCTTGTTGTGGTGGTGGTTTTGAGCCGCCAACCCGTCGATTTTCTCGAGTCGAGCTTCGACTTTGTCTGCACAGTGTAACCACCGCGTCCGCATTATATACTCCCACCGACTGTTGGTTTTTCCTCGTGCGGATTGCCATTGATAGCCATTCATGGCCATTCCTTCTATGAGATCTTGGGCGGCCGGGTGTTTTATTGTTCAATGTCCCCCGCATCAATCATCTGCGCCTTGTCGATGAGAGTAACCCGTTGTAAAATGTTTGGACTTGCATCCAAATGGGAAGACCATGATGTGGGCATTTTCGCAAAGAATTCTTTGAATCTCTCCCAAGTGTCGCATAATGTTTCATCGTCCTCTTGAGTGAATGAAGAGATCTCATTCCTCAATCGTGCGGTTTTAGCGGGTGGGAAATACTTTAGAAGGAATTTTTCCGCCATAATGCTCCATGTTGTGATTGTTCCTTCGGTAAAGTGTTTAGCCATTGTTTAGCCCGTCCCCAAGAAGAGTAAATGGGAACAAGCGTAACGGATGGCATCGTCGAGACTCCATTTATTTTGAAAGTATCGCAAATTTCGAGGAAATTCGCGATATGATTATTTGATCTTCGTCCGTAGGCCGTCGAATTGAACAAATTGTTGCACCATTTGAATGACATTCGGTTTGATTTCGAAATTATTGGCAACAAATGGGCCTTACGATACTAGACGACGCATCATCCATAGATGGCTTAGGCGTAGTCGCATATGGTTCTTTGTTGTTCATCCACCATATCGGGATCCTTGCTTTCGTTAGTATCCTCCTCGTGATCTGTACTAATACTTTCCTCTCGTGTTGCTACACGGCGGTCTCGCGCTTCCAAATTCGGCGAGTGTGGCAGTATGCACTTTGTGGTAAACAAGGAGGATAAGTATAATCCAAGACTTACAAAGATAGATACCTAGAAAGACAATTAATGAAAATATAAAAAAATGATTAAATTAACAAAAATAAGGTGTTCTTAATATTACAATCCCGACAACGGCGCTAAAAACTTGATGGCTCAAAAGCTACTCTAGAAAACCATAGGCAAGTGCACCTATCGTTTTGTAGTATAGATTATTGAGTACCGAGTGTCATTCCCACAAGGATTATAAGTACTAATAATTACCATCTTTTTGTTATCTAATCTAGTAATTTTCGTAGAGTTTTGTTTGTTAAAATGGAAAATGAAAAATAGAGAATTTAAGATAATTGCAACTTACAAAAAGAAATCAAATAAAAATAGATTGTAGAATGAGAAATCAAGAGATAGAAATGTGTTGAATGTAAATCCCTCTAGAATGTTTTTGTGATTCAATCAAGATAAAAATACAACCATAAGCCCTTAAAAAAACCAACCTCTTTTAATAAAATCTCATGTTATGTGGACCGTAGAAATTCCCCGATTTAAGTTAAACCCTTTCTCAAGGCGAAAAACTCCTAATCTCAAGTTGATTAACTGAAATCTCTTTCTAGTTAAAACCCCCAAAATTGCATTATAACGATTTATGAATTCCCATATTAGGTTTGACCCTAATTCTTAAGATTTATGTCGTCCCATATCTAGGATTGCATGCAACTCTTTTCACTTATATAGGTTCTTTCCCACCATAAATCTCTCGATTATCCGATGAGGAATAAATATCAAATTAATATACCTAAATATCAACTTGAATGAAATAAACATGATATAAGTGAATCACACAAGACATGAGAATTTTATTAAAAACATACAAACCTTAATCACAAATCCATTCTAGAGTTCATTACATTCAAACACTAGTAGTTTAGCTACTCATGATTTTGACAAAAGAATAAATTACACAAAGAAGATTTAAGTGTTGTAAACATGGTGTACTTATCTTTCTCAAAATCTCAATGACTTCTTTCTTTGATAGATGATGTTGATCCAAACCTTCTTCTCCAATGTTGCTACAAGCTTACTCCTCCAAGACCTCTTGATCCCAATTCCACTCAAAATGTTAAACACAATGAATCTCTATATGAATGAATATTACATGAATGATTTTCCAACTCAAACTCTTGGCTTTTATAAGCACCATCTTGTGAAATACCATATTAACAAATGCCCCATTTCCATGCTTGTTAGTTGAATCATTGTGTGCACATTCATGGTTGAGTTGGTTGAATCATTGTATACACATGATAATACTTCACTTCCATTGGTTGAGTTGGTTGAATCATTGTGTCCACATGACAATTGAGGAGGTAATTGAGTTTTGGTGCAGCAAGATGAGGTGTGAAAGCCGCTCAAAGGTTGTCAAAAAGCAAAAGTCTCCATTATTTCCGCCAAAAGAAGAAAATTTGTTGGTGGAGAAAACACGGCCGTGCTTTAAAAGCATGGCCGGCCGTGTTCGTCAAATTTGACGAACACGGCCGTGTTTTCTTCGCAAAATGGGATTTTCCGGCGGTGTGCTTTTAAACACGGTTTGGGCGTGTTTTGATGATTTGCGTGTGAAACATGGCCGTGCTTTGTAAGCACGCCCAGCGTGTTTTTCTGCTTTTTCTTGTTTTTCTTCCTTTTGAAGCATGGCCATGTTTCCCAACACACTAGGGGTGTGTTCGCACGAGATTGAGTCTTCTTGCCTTCTTTTAGACTTTGTTTCTTGTCAGTATTTTCATACGAAATCATACGAATTTGCTTCAAGTCTTTACCTTCATCATTCAAAACAAGCCAATGTGATTTTTCTTGGTTTTATTGATTAATGAACTAAAAAGTTAGAGAAATTATCTAAAAAGGTTTAAAAAAATGTGAACAAAAATTCACTTATCAAACCGCCTCCAACTTGGAAATTTTGCTTGTCCTCAAGCAATTTTTTGAAACAAAGAGTGGAGTTGAAAACAAAAATGAGGTATCTATTTTCACAATTTTGACATGTTTGAAGTAAATCGCTAACATTTTTATTCCCGATTGAGCCAATCGATTCGCTCTTCCAAGTCAACCAATTTGTTAAAAAGAGGGTGAATTCAAAAGAAATGGAATCGTTTAATCATCACATTGTCATATCACAGAATTGTTAATCATTCGCTTAGACCAAATACAAGAATGTAATGATAAAAGGAGATGTTCAAAAACTCGGGTTTTTTTTTTTTTTTAGTGCATATAATTATAAATTAGGACATTTTTTTCGGAAACTTCCACTAGGTTTAAATTTTGAATGCTTTCCAAAAACTCCTAGGGTGGTTTCCCATACTCATATTTGTCTTTGCCGTTTTACGTAAAGACAAACATGGGGCTCATGAATGCTCCTAGTTACTAAGCAGCAACAAACAGAGGAGTATAACCTCGATTTGTCCTTTTTTATAAAAAAATATATATATATATATTTTTTTTCGATTTTTTTTAACCCGAATAATGATTTCTCCAACGATCATGACACAAAGTATTTAAATTTAAGCAAAGTCCAAACTATTTTCATGACATTAAACTCTTTTGGCCGAATTCATCCTTTTACTAGAGTCACACGGTTTTTAAAACATTTTGGCGATTTGAGTTCAAAAAGATGACTTTTTCGGGAGAAAAATTGGTTAAAACAAATTTACAAACAACTTATCGAATTGTAAAAAGAAATATCTCATGTTTATTTGCAAGAGATTTAAAAGTGCATAAAAAAATAAAAATAAAACATCCACACAAATTAATTAAAAACGCAATCCCACACAAAACTAAAAAAAAAACAGTAAAAATTATCCAAATATGCTGATAAATCTCACCACCTCCAACTTCAAGGGTCACATTGTCCCCAATGTGAAGAAGGAGATGTGATACAGTCCAGATTAGAAAGCGTAAAAAAAAATGAAACAAGAAAAATACGACCTTCATTGTGGTGGTGGGAAATGTCCTTGCGAAATATGCCATTGTTGGATACGATCCATCATGGCAAAATAGATCTGCTATGGTCGTATTGTTTGTTGTTGTTCTTGTTGAAGATTCATGAAGAATTGTTGTTGTCGCTCTTCAATTCGAGCGTAATGTTGCGTCATCATTTCCCCTTGGCGATCCAATAAAGCTCATTGCTCCATTTGCTCCAAGCGAATGGCGTGGAGAAAGAGATCTAAGATCATCCATGGGGTTGGTGGTTGCCTTTGGTGGTCGCCTTGGTGGTTGTGACGCCGAGGAGCATCAATATCCGTTCCTCACTTTGATAGGCATCTGTTTTATACGAGGTCGGCGGTGCGGGTAGTCGGAATGCATCCGGGTATCACCTTGGGTACATCATCTTCCAATTGTCCGGTCCCGAACCGTGCGAAGGATCCGCAATGGATGTGTGTAGTTTGTATTTTTGAACCTTAAAACATAACCCATCCCGCTCCGTTGAATCATTCCCATAGCAATACAAGATTCAAAGTCAATCCGGGTTGGTCCCCGAGCTTGCTCAAGTCCTGCGAGGTTATAACCATAATGGATGGCGATAGGAGTAATAAGGCCACCGATGACGATTTTACCTCGGTTTTTCTTGCTCACTTTGAGAAAATGCTTGGCGAGATAAGAACCCGTGTCGCCCAAAGAAGAATTCACCATTGACCATAGAAAATAGAGCTCATCAAGTCGGATGACTCCTTCGCTTTTGCCCGGCCAAATAGTGTACTCGAGAGCACCCGATGGATATAACTGCTTAGATTTACAATGCATGAGGATTTTGATGAAGAATGATTATATTCCACTCATGCGTAATTGTTTGCCAAAATTGTCGATCACGGAACCCCAATGGCTTTATACGCAACCCATTTGTGGGTAAATCATAGATAGAATTAAATTACGCCAATGTGAGTTGGTGATCATTGTTGAAGAGCCGAAATGTGATACGTCCTTCTTCGTGTCGCGCCCGTGATCTCCGCGTCATAGGAACTCGTAAATTCTAATGTGAGACGGATGTAGGTGGGTGTGGCTAGATTCATGAAATAGCCCCACCCAAGTTGATTGAACATCCAATCCACATCTCAGATGCGCGGCCGAGCCCATCCAATGTGGGGTTATCTCGAGAATCGTGTGTTAATGATGTGACGTTGGGCTAGACGATGGTATTGAGCTTCATGATCATCATCTCGAAAGATATACCAAACGGGTTGGTAGGGGCCGGTGGGTCAAGATGAGTGGTCGCTCGGCGCCGTGTGTGTGGGGGCCGCGGAGGATGAAGCATCACCGACGTCCGTCGCTTTCGCTTCGGGATTCCTATGTCAATATAAACTTACAACAACGTGAAAAAACATTTTAAGAGACATAGATAATATCCCAAACATGAAAAGGCATCAATTTATTCAAAATTCCACCATATCAACATCTTTATTCAACAAGAATCCATCTTCACAAGCTATACACCCCATTTGCAACAATGATTTAACAACATCCATTTTTCAACAACATTTCAATAATAGCAATTCAATCAAAAACAAAGATATCTCAACAACAATTTAGGAACATTAATCATATGACTCCAAGTCTAACTCTTCAAATCAAGAACAAATGACCAATTCCTCAATTTGGCAAGATAAAAACATCACAAGAATAATTTCTCATAATTACCACAAGAACCAAAAAATTACCACAAACAAACTCAATTAAACTCACAAAAATTCACAATAAATATGTCATAAAAAGAAATTCATGATTTTACCATTAATATCAACTATCCAAATTTTAATTTCCTACCATTCAATTTTTAGGGCATGAAAATTGGTAATACAAATTCATGAATTTGCTAACTACAACATAGGATAATCTTCACAACAACACACAAATATACCAATTTAAACAAATCACAATTCAAATTGAAAGGAAAAGAAGAGAAGAGAAGAACAACACATACCTTGAAGACATTATGAGGAGGAAGAGATGAGAGCCTTGTGATGTGAAAGTGTGTGGTGTGAGTGAAGATTTTGGAAGAAGAGAGAAAGAAATTGGTGATTTTGGGGTAGGGTTTGAGGAAAGGGGGAGAAAGGAAGAAGAAGAAGGGGTTTGGGGAAGAAAATAGGGACAAAATCGCCCCTTTTGTTTTTGTATGTAACAACACGGCCGTGCTTTCAAAGCCAAAGCACGGCCAGCCGTGTTCGACGTGTTTCATTTGGTACCACCGCTCATCCCACCTTTCTTTGGAACCACTTGAATCGACTTACCCACTTCGCCGAAATTGGATAGATGAGCCCAACATCAAGTAATTTAATTACCTCCGCCTTGACTACCTCTTTCATGTTTGGATTTAAACGACGTTGTGGTAGAACAACCGGCTTGAAATTTTCCTCCATCAATTTTGTGAGTGCAAAAGGAAGGATTGATCCCTTGAATATCGGAGATTTTCCAAGCGATGGTTTTTATGTTCCCCTGCATATTGCCAACAATCTATCCTTTTGATGAGAAGATAAATTGGAGGAAATAATTACGGGAAGTTTGGCGTTCTCGGCTAGAAATGCATATTCCAAGTGTTCGGGTAACTCCTTCACTCCAACAAAGGTGGATCCTCAATGGATGGTTTGATATGCCCCACCTGTGAGTTTTCAATTTTTTCAACTCTTTCGTTGCTCATTGGTTCGTTTTCCTCCAATGCGAGTCTGATTCCCTAAGAAAGGGTTTTCATTTGATATACCCGCACTTTGAACAATACAAGTCTCCAAGAATTCGTTAGAAATCATGCTTGGTAGAGAATTTGTTATCTCCATATCGATAAGATCAATAGCAAAACAGAGTCATCTTTATCTATCGTATTTTTCATTGATGTAGCGATTTTAAAAATGACTTGTTCATCTTCGACTCTTAAAATTAGTTTGCCATCATGCACGCCAATGATTGCCTTAGCGAGCTAAAAATGGACGCCCTAGGATCAAGGGAACTTCGACATCCGTATGCATATCAAGAATTACAAAATAGACAGAAATATAAACTTATCGACTTTGACCAAAACATCTTCAACAATGCCTCTAGGATACTTAATAGATCCGTCGGCCAATTGCAGGCTCATCCTAGTTGGTTTTGGCTCCCTGACCCATTTGTTTGAATAAATCATACGACATCAAATTAATGCTAGCCCCTAGATCGCCAATGCCCGATAAACAAAAATTACCGACATGACAAGGAATAGTGAAACTCCCCGGATCTTTGATTTTCTCGAGGTAACTTGTTTTGCAAAATTGCCGAGCATTCCTCATTTAATTGCACCATGAATATTTCTTCAAGCTTCTTCTTATTTGAAAGAAGATCTTTTAGAACTTGGCATATTTTGGCATCTCGTGAAAGGGCTTCAACAAAAGGAATATTGATGTGCAATTGTTTAAATAAATCCAAAAACTTACCAAATTGGTCGTCATGTTTGTCCTTACGCAATCGACTTGGATACGGAATAGGTGGTTGGAATTCTCGTACCATTTTCTTTGTTTCCTCGATACCCGTCGTCTTTTTGTTGTATGGGCATGGGCTCGCCCTCCCGATCCGTCATTGTCTAGCTTTGTTCCACTCCTTAGAGTGATTGCTTTTACCTGTTCTCTTGGATTTGGCTCGGTGTTGCTAGGTAAGCTCCCTTGTGGCCTTTCGGAGATCATTTTGGCAATTTGACCAATTTGATTTTCCAAGTTGCGAATGGATGCTTCTTGGTTCCTTAAGGAAGTTTCGGTGGCCGTGAAACGGGTTTCCGTTGTTTGGACGAATTTGGACAAATGAAGTCCTCCAAACTTGGTTTTCGCGGTTGGAAACCGGAGGTGCGATTTAATTGGGGATTGCGTTTGGATTAGGCTTCTGTTGACCTTGATTTCCCCAACTAAAGTTCGGGTGTTGACGCCAACCTGGATTATAAGTGTTACTGAAAGGATTATTTTGAAAGGGTCGAGATTGATTACCTAGATAATCCACTTGTTCATGCGGCGGTATCGCGTGAGGGCAATCTTGGTGGTTGTGCGATCCTCCACAAGTCTCGCATGAGAAGGCTTGTTGTGGTGGTGGTTTTGGAGCCGCCAACCCGCGATTTTCTCGAGTCGAGCTTCGACCGCGGCTAGTGTAACCACCACGTCCGCATTATATACTCACACCGACTTGTTGGTTTTTCCTCGCACGGATTGCCATTGATAGCCATTCATGGCCATTCCTTCTATGAGATCTTGGCGCGCTTCGGTGTTTTATTGTTCAATGTCCCCCCGCAAGCATCAATCATCTCGCCTTTGTCGATGAGAGTAACCCGTTGTAAAATGTTTGGACTTGCATCCAAATGGGAAGACCATGATGTGGGCATTTTCGCAAAGAATTCTTTGAATCTCTCCCAAGTGTCGTATAAGGTTTCATCGCCCTCTTGAGTGAATGAAGAGATCTCATTCCTCAATCGTGCGGTTTTAGCGGGTGGGAAATACTTTAGAAGGAATTTTTCCGCCATAATGCTCCATGTTGTGATTGTTCCCTTCAGAAAGTGTTTAGCCATTGTTTAGCCCGGCCCCCGAAGAGTAAATGGGAACAAGCGAACGGATGGCATCGTCGGAGACTCCATTTATTTTGAAAGATCGCAAATTTCGAGGAAATTCGCGATATGATTATTTGGATCTTCGTCCGGTAGGTCATTTAATTGAACAAATTGTTGCACCATTTGAATGACATTCGGTTTGATTTTCAAATTATTGGTCGCAACAATGGGCCTTATGATACTAGACGACGCATCCATGCCCATAGATGGCTTAGCGTAGTCGTACATGGTTCTTTGTTGTTCATCCGCCATATCGGGATCCTTGCTTTCGTTAGTATCCTCCTCGTGATCCTGCATTAATACTTTCCTCCGTGTTGCTACCCGGCGTCTCGCGACTTCCAAATTCGGCGACGAGTAGGCATGCACGTGGTAAACAAGGAGGATAAGTATAATCCAAGACTTACAAAGATAGATACCTAGAAAGACAATTAATGAAAATATAAAAAAATGATTAAATTAACAAAAATAAGGTGTTCTTAATATTACAATCCCGAATGGCGCCAAAACTTGATGGCTCAAAAGCTACTCTAGAAAACCATGACAAGTGCACCTATCATTTTGTAGTATAGATTATTGAGTACCGAGTGTCATTCCCACGAGGATTATAAGTACTAATAATTACCATCTTTTTGTTATCTAATCTAGTAATTTTCGTAGTTTTGTTTGTTAAAATGGAAAATGAAAAATAGAGAATTTAAGATAATTGCAACTTACAAAAAGAAATCAAATAAAAATAGATTGTATAATGAGAAATCAAGAGATAGAAATGTGTTTAATGTAAATCCCTCTAGAATGTTTTTGTGATTCAATCAAGATAAAAATACAACCATAAGCCCTTACAAAACCAACCTCTTTTAATAAAATCTCATGTTATGTGGACCGTAGAAATTCCCGATTTAAGTTAAACCCTTTCTCGGGCGAAAAACTCCTAATCTCAAGTTGATTAACTCAAATCTCTTTCTAGTTAAAACCCCCAAAATTGCATTATAACGATTTATGAATTCCCATATTAGGTTTGACCCTAATTCAGAAGATTTATGTCGTCCTATATCTAGGATTGCATGCAACTCTTTTCACTTATATAGGTTCTTTCCCACCATAAATCTCTCGATTATCCGATGAGGAATAAATATCAAATTAATATACCTAAATATCAACTTGAATGAAATGAACATGATATAAGTGAATCACACAAGACATTAGAATTTTATTAAAAACATACAAACCTTAATCACAAATCCATTCTAGAGTTCATTACATTCAAACACTAGTAGTTTAGCTACTCATGATTTTGACAAAAGAATAAATTACACAAGAAGATTTAAGTGTTGTAAACATGGTGTACTTATCTTTCTCAAAATCTCAATGACTTCTTCCTTTGATAGATGATGTTGATCCAAGCCTTCTTCTCCAATGTTGCTACAAGCTTAGTCCTCCAAGACCTCTTGATCCCAATTCCACTCAAAATGTTAAACACAATGAATCTCTATATGAATGAATATTACATGAATGATTTTCCAACTCAAACTCTTGGCTTTTATATAAGCACCATCTTGTGAAATACCATATTAACAAATGCCCCATTTCCATGCTTGTTAGTTGAATCATTGTGTGCACATTCATGGTTGAGTTGGTTGAATCATTGTATACACATGATAATACTTCACTTCCATTGGTTGAGTTGGTTGAATCATTGTGTCCACATGACAATTGAGGAGGTAATTGAGTTTTGGTGCAGCAAGATGAGGTGTGAAAGATGCTCAAAGGTTGTCAAAAAGCAAAAGTCTCCATTATTTCCGCCAAAAGAAGAAAATTTGTTGAGTGAGAGAAAACACGGCCGTGCTTTAAAAGCACGGCCAGCCGTGTTCGGCAAATTTGACGAGCATCACAGCTGTGTTTATAAACACGCCAGGTCGTGTTTTCTTCGCAAAAATGGGATTTTCTCGCGGTGTGCTTTTAAACACGGTTTGGGCGTGTTTTGATGATTTTGCGTGAAACACGGCCGTGCTTTGTAAGCACGGCCCGAGCGTGTTTTTTCTTTTTTTGTTTTTCTTCCTTTTGAAGCATGGCCATGTTTCCCAACACACTAGGGGTGTGTTCTGCACGAGATTGAGTCTTCTTGCCTTCTTTTAGACTTTGTTTCTGTTCGTATTTTCATACGAAATCAAACGAATTTGCTTCAAGTCTTTACCTTCATCACTCAAAACAAGCCAATGTGATTTTTCTTGATTTTATTGATTAATGAACTAAAAAGTTAGAGAAATTATCTAAAAAGGTTTAAAAAAAAATGTGAACAAAAATGCACTTATCACCCACCAACACATGCTGTCTCCCACGCTCATTCCCTTTCTCCCACCCCCATTTCCCATTTATGTCTTCCTTTCTCTTGATTTTTTTTTGTTTTCTTTTGTTTACTCATCTCTATTGACTTGTGTCTTTCCAGATCTCTGTTGATGTCCTTCCCCGCCGCTCAGTGCTCGCCGTCGGATACATAGGGTGGATTCTTTGGTCTGCTATTACAGCTGTTATTTTGGGATCTTACAACCGCCAAAGCCCCCAGTTTTTGTGTTATGGCAGAAGAACTAGCTAGCCTTTATTCTCGCCTCTCCCTTGCTGCCGAAGAAAACTTGGTCATAACAACCGAAACTATCCGAACGGACAACAAACACTTCGATCTTTTCTTGTGGGAAAAATCATATGCCCCGCACCATTCATGCGGATCAAATATCAGCTCTTTTCAAGCGTCTGTGGAACCCCCGTGGAAACTTCTCATGCAAATCACTTCATGACAATATTTTCCTTTTCACGTTCGTAGCTCTTGTCGACAAAAAGAAAGTCACCTACGGCTTGCCCTGGTTATTCGACAGACATCTCTTGGCCATAAGCGAACCCCGTCCAGATCTCCACCCTCGTAAAATGGATTTGTCCGGGCGACATGTGGATTCAATTACATAATCTTCCACTTGGCCTTATGTCCAAAAATTTTGCGCAAATGGCAAAGTAACAAAATCGATCCTTCGTTGAAGTCGACTTTAATACCTCTCGGGTCCGTCATCGGACGATACATGAGAATCAAAGTAAATATAGTTATCACGAAGCCTCTGCTCCGCCTCATCCATACGGATTTCCAGGGACAAAAACGACCAATTTTTTTGAAGTACGAACAACTTTCGGACTTCTGCTTCTCTTGCGGCGTGATAGGTCATATTTTGAAAGATTGTGAAAAAAAGCTTCTCGATCCAAACTCTTGTATGGACAATCTCGAATATGGCAACTGGATCAAAGCAACAAACGACACCAACCCATTTTCGTCTTCCCGTCGTTACTCTAATTCCTCTTCTTCCCCCTCAGCCGAACCTCCCATAGACCCCAAACCATGTTAGTCCAAGTGGCTACGATAATCTAGAGGGGGGGTGAATAGATTATGCCGATTTTTTGCAAATCACCCTCTTTTTCGAATGAACAAGTAAATGACAAGAATGTAAATGCGGAAATTAAACAACACACGTTGATTTAAAGAGGTTCAACCCACCTAGGGCCTAATCCTCTACCACCCCAAGATTCTCCGGGATGGATTTCAAAAAGAAAAAGATTTTATTAATTACCACAATTAATACAACACCTTGAGGATCACCACAATCCTCTTACAACACCTTCAAGGAGATTACCACAATCTTCCTTCACCACCTTTGAAGAGTACCACACTCTTCAAACACCTATCATCTAATTCACCCAAGTGTATTCTTACCACAAGAATACTCACAAGGATGTCTTGTGTTGAATGATGGACAAAATTCAAGATTACAACTCTATGAAACCAATACAAAGATAGAGTGCAAGTGTAATCAAGAATCAAAAAGCCTTTAGACCTCAAAGATGTGCAAGTGAAAGTACTTAGGCTATTACAACAAGAATGAAAAAATGAAAGCTTGAACAATTTGCGATTTCTTGTTGTGTATTTTGCTTGTATGTGTTGTGTATTGTGTCTTCAATTCATCCTCTATTTATAGGAAGCTTCACCAACATAGGCTCCCAACATAGGCTCCTCTCTATCTTCATTTTTGTCTACAAAAAGAAGATCACAAGATGTAGAAATATTGTACAAAATTGAAAAGCAAATCTTGTCACACAGATTAACGGTTGGAATTTTTCTTTGTCAAAAAATAACATAGAGGCGACCTATTGCCTTGTTGAAGATTTCGACCGTTTTTAAAAAATAGTGCGATCCAGGTAGGGGTTGCATGGGGTGCAATCGTCGAGGGTGGGGTGCGACCGGCCGCCTAGGGTGCGACCGATCGACCTCACCCTTGACCTGGTCCCCCCCCTCTTTTTCAAGACCTGTAAGTTCTATTTCGTGTTTTTCTTTCCTTCGTACATGTCAACCATTTGGGCGACCGGTCGACCTCCCTTTTGAAATGTTGTCCGATTTTTTTAAAAAATAAACTTCAAGAAATACTCCAAAAAATTAGTAAAAATATTTTAAATCATTTGGGAGTATTTAGACAACATTTATAAACATAGTTTTGGTGTAAAAACCAATTTAAATAAAACCATCAAAAGTGTTGTCCAATTTTTATCAAATTAAAAAATTCTAAGAAATACTCCAAAAATTAGTAAAAACATTTTAAATCATTAAGGAGTATTTGGACAACATATAAAAACATTGTTTTGGTATAAAATCTTATTAAAACAATATCATCAAAATCTAGATAAAAATATTTATCTAACAAACTCCCCCTTTTTGATGATTACAAACCAAAACAATTTTATAAGGTTGATTTTAAAACAAAACAAATTTTTCGGTCTTAAAACAACAATCAATTACAAACAAGATACATCATAAGTACAAACACACAAGGATAGGAGCAAAGATTTTTCAAAATCATTTTTGCACAAGCTCCCCCTATCAACATGCATATAAAGAACAAGTATACAAGCAACAACTAAAAGCTAAAAGCTTAGCTTTCACAACTTAAGCTTGAATTCCATGAGCTTATAAGCTCCCCCTGTCACAAAACATCATTAGTCAAGCATAAAAGTCCACAATACATCAAATGGACTAAGCATTGTTCACAGCTTATGGCTTTCAAGAGCCCTAGCTTATAGCTTTTCTTGCACGCTTATTTTCGCTTCTTTGAGCGAGCATTTTTCCTGTTTCTCCCCCTTTGGAATCATCAAAAAGAATGTTAGCACGATAAAAACATCATATATTCATATCAAAGTGCGCAAATTTATCGATTTATCGAGCTTATTGAAAATTGAAGCTTAAATTCCAAATAAAAGGGAAAAGTTGATCAATTGTCTTGCAAAAGCTCATTTGATTGATAAAACATGATCTCTATATACTTATAAGACTTTTCAAATCGAGAGAATCATGTAGATGATGTATTTTTTATTGAAACATTTTGTCGAACACTTGGCGTGCATTGAATAAAACTAGAAGTATATAACGCCTTTGAAATTCATTTAATCCAAAAATTTTCATCACCAATTCAGTTCAAACAACATTCAATATATCATGAATATTAAGCTCATCACATTCATATGAAACTAGCATCAATAATTTTGCAAATAAGTCAAAATCTCAAGGGTTCAACCCAATTGAGCAAATGGAGTAGAATTCTTACCATTTATTCGGTAAAGATGAGCAATGATGATGATAATCGAGCTTAATGAAGTCCAAAAGATGAAACATATACAAGAAAATACATTTGAAGTGAAATTTTAGTGATTTTGGCAAAGGGGACGAAAAATGGCCAAAATGTGTTAAAGTGACGAATGATGAAGACAAAACCATTTTAACCCAAATTATAGCCTAGGGCGACCGGTCGACGTTGAGGGCGACCGGTTGCCCTCAACCCTTTCAGCCCATGCATCTGCTGGTTTTTCCAAAATCCGAATTTTCAACCAAAAATCCGATTTTTCGCCCTAAGTTTTAAAAACGTGCAAAATGCAAACGTAAGCCTCATTCAATATGCATAATGCCTAACCGAGCTCGTATCGATGTAAAAGTCTCGGAAGATAGCGGTTTTGTAAAAATGTCCGCTAATTGATCTTGAGATGGTACAAAAGATATCTCAATTTTTCGTTTTGAGACACAATCCCTTAGAAAATGATGTCGAATCTCAATATGTTTAGTACGGTTATGATGAACCGGATTTTGTGCAATATTTATAGCGGATATGTTATCACAAAAGATAGGAACATTTTCAAAAGAACATTTATAATCCGCTAAAGTTTGTTTCATCCAAAGAAGTTGTGTACAACAAAATGCCGCGGAAATATATTCAAACCGACCGCTTGAAAGTGAAACACAATTTTGTTTCTTTGAAAACCAAGATACTAGGCAATCGCTTAAAAATTGACATGATCCGAAGTACTTTTCCGATCATCAATATTTCCGCATAGTCCGAATCACTATAACCTTTAAGAAAAAAAATTTCATTCTTTGGATAAAATAAACCATATTGAATAGTGCCTTTCAAATATCGAAAAATCCTTTTAACGGCACTTAAATGAGATTCTTTGGGATTGCTTTGAAAACGAGCGCATAGGCATACGGCATGAAGAATGTCCGGTCTACTTAACGTTAAATAAAGTAAACTACCAATCATACCGATATTTGGATTCATCAACCGACTTGCCTTTTTCATCTTTGTCTATCTTGACATTTGTTGCCATTGGTGTAGAGACGGTTCTTCCTTCTTCAATTCCGAACTTCTTTAGAAGCCCTTTTGTATACTTTGATTGAGAAATGTATATTCCTTCTTGACATTGCTTAATTTGAAGTCCAAGGAAGAAGTTGAGCTCCCCCATCATGCTCATTTCAAATTCACCTTGCATTAACTTAGAAAATTTCTTGCACAAGGATTCATTAGTAGCACCAAAAATAATATCATCAACATAAATTTGCACTAATAAGCAATCTTGCCCTTTTTCAAAAACAAAGAGAGTAGTGTCAACTTTACCTCTTGTAAAACCATTTTGCAAAAGAAAAGAGCTAAGTCTATCATACCATGCACGGGTGCTTGTTTCAAACCATACAAGGCCTTTTAAGTCTATAAACATCATTAGGCCTAGAAAAATTTTCAAACCCCTGGAGGTTGTTTTACATAGACTTATTCTTGAATAATACCATTTAAAAATGCGGATTTTACATCCATTTGGTAAAGCTTGAAATTTTTAAAACAAGAATAGGCAAGTAAAATACGAATAGCTTCTAAACGTGCTACGGTGCAAATGTTTCATCATAATCAATACCTTCTTCTTGACAATAACCTTGAGCTACTAACCTTGCTTTGTTTCGAACAATATTGCCTTGGTCATCGAGCTTGTTCCGAAATACCCATTTTGTACCAATAATGGTTTGAGATGGAGGACAAGGTACTAATTCCCATACATCATTCCTTTCAAATTGATTCAACTCCTCTTGCATTTCTAAAACCAATCCTCATCTTCAATGGCTTCCTTAGCATTTTTAGGCTCTTTTTGAGATATAAGAGCTTTCTCGGCAAATTTTCCTCGAGTCGTTACTTTATCAAGGGGATCACCAATAATAAGATCTTTTGGGTGATCTCCCTTAAATTTCAATGCTACGGGAAGATTCGAAGTATCACATTTATCTTCTTGAGGAACACTTGAGCTTGAAGGTTGATCATTTTGAGTTTCATCTTGAACAATGGTTTCAACGATATCCTCTTCATCACTTTCATCATTGGGTATCCTTTCAACACCCAAGCTTCATTGAATTTGACATGGATAGATTCTTCAACAACCCCACTAGTCTTATTATAAACCCGATATGCTTTGCTCTTGATTGAATACCCCATAAATATTCCTTCATCGGCCTTAGGATCAAGTTTGTCTAATTGATCCTTAGTATTCAAAATAAAACATTTACATCCAAATATTTTGAAATAATTAATATTTGGAGTTCTTCCTTTCCAAAGCTCATATGGAGTTTTATTCATTTTAGGACAAATATAAACTCGATTAATGACATAGCAAGCGGTGCTTACGGCTTCGCCCAAAAATATTTTGGAAGTGAAAATTCATTGAGCATGGACCGACTCATTTCTTGAAGTGTCCGATTCTTCCTTTCGGCTACTCCATTTTGTTGAGGTGTCCTTGAGCCGAAAAATTATGACTATATCCCTTGGTTTCACAAAAGGCTCTAAATTCGCCGTCAAATTCTCCACCTCGATCACTTCGAATGGACTTAATAGTATTTTCCTTTTCATTTTCAATGAGTCTACACAACTTAACAAACCCATTAACGGCATCACTTTTATTTGTAAGAAATAGAGCCCAAGTATATCTAGAAAAAACATCAACTATAACAAAAGTGTAATGTTTTCCACTTAGACTTGTCGTACCAATATCCCCATACAAATCAAGATGAAGCATTTGTAGGGGTTTGGTAGTGGAAATTTCATTTTTGGGCTTAAAACTACTCTTAACTAATTTGTTCTTTTGACAAGTGTCACATAAGCCAAGATTTTCAAAATTCAATTTGGGTAGTCCTTTTACATGTTGGTTTTTGTAAATAGTTTGCAAATTTTTGTATCCAACATGTCCATGTCGCCTATGCCATAAGCTAGTTAAATCATTATTGGCGACAAGACAAGAAACATTTTGACTAACCAAATCACTTGTACAAATTTTGTAAAGATTGCCTTTTCTAATTGCTTCACAAATAATTTTATCATTTTTGGAAATAAGACATTTTTCTTTATTAAAAACAACATTATAATTTGAGTCACAAAGTTGGCTAACACTTATCAAATTGAACTTAAGCCCTTCTACTAAAAGAACATTACTAAGAGAGAAAGAAGAGTTACCAATTTCTCCATTTGCAAGAATTCTTCCTTTGCCATTGCCGAACATGACCATACCCTCTTCTTGGAGCTTGATGTTGGTAAAAGTTCTCTCTTTCCTAAGTCATATGGCGTGAACATCCGCTGTCCACGAGCCATTTTGAATCTTCCATTGTTGTTATAGCCCCTATAACCTACAAAGGAATTATTTTTAGGTACCCTATAATTTTGGGGTCCATGGGGTTAGCTTGAGACCTTTAGGTCTCCAATAATAGCTAAAATTATTCTTCAATTTACAATTGCTAGCATAGTGTCCATTCTTACCACAATAAAAACAAGTAATAATACGAGGACTACTAGCACGCAAAGGTTGGACCTTGGTCTTTTTTCTTAAAAGCATTTTGAAAAGGTTTATAACCAAGTCCTAATTTAGAATGCTCACCTCTTTGTGCATCTAAAATTTTTGTGACTTTATCCGTACTTAAATTGAATCGATGCACATCCTTTTTCAAATTTTCAATATCATTTGTGAGCATTTGTTTTTCGGTTTCAAGAGTACGGACCATAGTAAGAGTAATAGCATGAGCTTTATCAAGAGAGTCATAAGAAGTAAATAATTTATCCTTTTCTAGTTTAAGCTCTTTATGCTCCTTTTTCAAATTCTTGTATTTAACAATCAAATTTTGAAACTCATTTTGCAATTCATCAAAATCACATTGTAATTCATCAACTAGGGAAGAAGATGAAGCATTAGAGCGTACCTCGGTATTTTCATCGCTATGGCCATAAGACCATGGTCGGATTCTCCTTCCTCGTCGGTTGTTTCAAGTAATTCATCCCAAGTTTTGACGTCCGCATTTAACGCCTTTCCTTTTCGGAAAAAGCTTTTTCTTCTTTTTGTTCCTCTTCCGCTAATTTTGGGCAATCGGCTATGTAGTGCCCGGATTTTCCGCATTTGAAGCAAGAATTGTCTCTTGGCTTTCTTGCTTTATTTTTGTTTACAAATTTTGCAAATTTTCTAACAAGAGCGCCGTTTTTCATCATCCTCATCACTAGCATAATAAAC
This sequence comes from Rehmannia glutinosa, assembly GCA_016081115.2. NCBI lineage: Eukaryota > Viridiplantae > Streptophyta > Magnoliopsida > Lamiales > Orobanchaceae > Rehmannia > Rehmannia glutinosa. Next base: position 621,818 of record JABTTQ020000354.1, on the reverse strand, counting down.
ATTATTAGAAGAAGATGCTTCCTTTAATAATATTTTGCGTACTCCGATTTAGGGGGTGGATGGTTGAGAATTTTTCCTCTCCTTGAGATATACTTCATAAATGAGGAGATTCCCAATGAGTTCATCAAACTTGAGTGTCTCAAGATTTTGAGCTTCCGTGATTGCCGTCACCTTTTTCGGACCATGAGCGGGAAGGGCGTTTAATACCTTGGTCACCTTGTCTTCTTCGAGATGACCTTTCCAAGAGCCACAAGAGGATTGACAATGTTGTCAAGCCTTTCCACCATTTTTGATATGCTTTCACCATCATGCATATTGAAATTTTCAAAGTCTTTCACAAGCATTGTTTTTCTTGCTTGCTTTACTTTCTTTGTGCCCTCATAAATGGTTTCTAATTTTTCCCAAACTTCATGTGCCGACCGTATGCCTCTTATGCTATTATATTCGGTGGCGGTAAGAGAGCAATGTAAAATATTTAAGGCCTTACTATTTAGAGAGAAAGCCTTCTTGTCATTTTCATCATACTCATTGAATGGCTTGGGAATAGTGGTACCATCCTCCAATTTTGTTGTTGGTTGAGCAACTCCTTCAATGACCACATTCCAAATATCAAATCCGCATCCTTGTAGAAAGCACTCCATGCGGTCTTTCCAAAATGCGTAGTTGTTGGCATCGAATAGTGGTGGCTTGTTGGTGGAGGCGCCGGTGGTGAGATAAGCTTCATTCGTAACCATGGATCTTTCCTCTTTACTCGGAACGAGCTTAGCCAAAGAGTTTGGCTCTGATACCACTTGTTAGTCCAAGTGGCTACGATAATCTAGATGGGGGGTGAATAGATTATGCCGATTTTTCGCAAATCACCCTCTTTTTCGAATGAACAAGTAAATGACAAGAATGTAAATGCGGAAATTAAACAACACACGTTGATTTAAAGAGGTTCAACCCACCTAGGGCCTAATCCTCTACCACCCCAGTATCTCCGGGATGGATTTCAAAAAGAAAAAAGATTTTATTAATTACCACAATTAATACAACACCTTGAGGATCACCACAATCCTCTTACAACACCTTCAAGGAGATTACCACAATCTTCCTTCACCACCTTTGAAGAGTACCACACTCTTCAAACACCTATCACCTAATTCACCCAAGTGTATTCTTACCACAAGAATACTCACAAGGATGTCTTGTGTTGAATGATGGACAAAATTCAAGATTACAACTCTATGAAACCAATACAAAGATAGAGTGCAAGTGTAATCAAGAATCAAAAAGCCTAGACCTCAAAGATGTGCAAGTGAAAGTATTTTAGGCTATTACAACAAGAATGAAAAAATGAAAGCTTGAACAATTTGCAGATTTCTTGTTGTGTATTTTGCTTGTATGTGTTGTGTATTGTGTCTTCAATTCATCATCTATTTATAGGAAGCTTCACCAACATAGGCTCCCAACATAGGCTCTCTATTTTCACTTTTGTCTACAAAAAGAAGATCACAAGATGTAGAAATATTGTACAAAATTGAAAAGCAAATCTTCTTTGTCACAAATTGCAACGGTTGGAATTTTTCATTGTCAAAAAAATAACATAGGCGACCAGGTTGCCCTGTTGAAGATTTCGACCATTTTTAAAAAATAGTGCGATCCGGGTAGGGGTTGCGGGGTGCGACTGGCCGAGGTGGGGTGCGACCGTCGACCTCACCCTTGACCGGTCCCCTCCTCTTTTTTTCAAGACTGTAAGTTCTGTTTCGTGTTTTCTTTCCTTCGTGCAGTCAACCATTTGGGCGACTGGTCGACCTCCCTTTTGAAATGTTGTCCGATTTTTTTAAAAATAAACTTCAAGAAATACTCCAAAAAATTAGTAAAAACATTTTAAATCATTTGGGAGTATTTAGACAACATTTATAAACATAGTTTTGGTGTAAAAACCAATTTAAATAAAACCATCAAAAGTGTTGTCCAATTTTTATCAAATTAAAAAACTCTAAGAAATACTCCAAAAATTAGTAAAAACATTTTAAATCATTTAGGAGTATTTGGACAACATATAAAAACATTGTTTTGGTATAAAATCTTATTAAAACAAAATCATCAAAATCTAGATAAAAACATTTATCTAACAAACCAAATTCCTCCAAAACCCACCAACAATCCTATACATGTTGAATATGTTAATACTATCAAGTTTAGTATGAGTTTTGCATATATTTTAGGGCATATTTATGACTATAATTGTTTACAAACATTCGCTCTTTGTGGAAAAGGTATTACGCTTTGCTCGTTTTGTAGGAATTTAACGATATTTGGAGTGATTTTGTGACAAATACGAGCATTGCGACCTAGAAACATCAAGAATCGAACGATTACACCCAATTGGAAGCCAATTATATTGAGTCAGAGTCATAGTAATGATTCGTGTGTCAAAAGAAGCATGGATGATCAAACAACGAGGGGATTTATCTCAAGGAACGTCCAAACGCGTCTAGAATTTCTATCACTGGCAGGGTTTAGTATTTTGGCCATAACTCTATCTACAAAATTGATATTAAACTGATTCAAGTGGATACGGAAAGCTAAGAGAGAGGGCTAGGCGTGCGCTAGGCGCACGGCCCGTGCGTCTGTGCGGGAAAACAAAGTTTGGCAGATTTTAACTTAGGTTTTGACCCAGTGAGAGTATAAATAGAGATGGGGCGGCCACAAACGAAGAACACGCTGATTTTTGCCCTAGAAAGCAGAGAAAAGAGCAATCTTCCACCGGAGAATTGGAGAGATCGATCAAGACCGCAACCACACCTTCGAGGATTGAAGATAGATCGAGAGATCGTCATCATCCCCGAGTTCACTCATTCCATAGTATCGTTATTTTCAATTAGTTAGATATGAACGTGAATAATTTGTCTATGAATTATTTCTTTTCTATGTCTGTCTAAATTCTTGTGATTTCCGGGTTTGGGAGTAGGTTAATAGATACTTTTAATTGATGATGAATTGCAATCGAAGTTAATGTTTTCCAACCCTATTCAAGTACATTGCTTTAATTTTTGTTTTATCAAAATACGATTGGTTTAACTTGTTTGATGTATTGATTCATAATTCTAACCGATGAGTTTCAATACTAGATCTATGAGTACTTGACATGAATATCTTGCTTGATTGAGAAGTCTGTGAATATTTGTGAGGCTTTATAATCTTTTGAACTTTTGGGAGTTGGATATCTCATGTTGAGTAGAGATGCTAACATAGATATTCTAGTCAACGCTTTTACATGCATCTCGAGAGAGAGGGTAAATTACTTTTGTGATCGGTCTATAGGGAAGAATACTTTTAACTTTGGTTTGATTAATATGATAATAAAAGAGGATATTAACCAAACCATAACCCAGAATCCATTCATCCACTTGATCTTTTAATCAACTCTTGCTTTGTGTTTCTTTTTTAGGATAAATTTACTGCTTTTGTTTATAGAACCAATTCACTCACTTTCGATCGTCTAGATAAAAGTAAGGTTATTACAATCCAGTACTTAGTATAATAATTTATTAGTCCCTGTGTATTCGACCTTGCTAACCCTATTCTATAAACTGCACCTTACACTTGCGGTGAAGCTAAAAATATAAGGCGAACAACTACTCCCACAAACAACACATCTACACCCCATATCATGATGCCCTTAGACAATAGCTCAACTCTTGTTATCCCTCATGACCCCTCTCTTAACCATGACTCACCCCCCCTCCGAACCCACCATCGTCATCCACAGTCCAAAATCCCAGCAACATAATCCAACCCAATACATTATCCCCTCCACCCTCCTCTGCCATTATCCCCTACAAAACTCCTCCAAAATCATCCACTCCTTCAAACCCTCATATTTCCACACTGTCTCTTTCTCATGTATCTACCCCTCCCGATCCGTCCCACGCTACTAACAACAACACAAACACCTCCAACCTCCCACCTAGCCCTTTCCTTGTCTCTGTCCCTATGAACCTCGACACACCAGCCCACAAGATTGCGAGAAAATTCACTTCTCTTCGCAAGAAATCTCTTTCCAGTGGTGCTTCTACTTCTCACACCCCCAAACGCAAACTCAAAGTTGAGTTTCATGACCAAGAACTTCACACAATCCCCATCGAAATTCTCCTAAAAAAAACCAAGACCCAAAGCTCTATTCCTATCGTTTCTTCAGGTGATGATGGCTCGAGTCTACCCACTATTACAATGGCGGAGTTTGGCAATAACCAACTCCACCAATCACCATGAATATCATAAGCTGGAACTGTCGGGGGCTTGGGAACCCTCGGACAGTTTACGAACTGCGCAATCTTATTCGTGCAAAGTCACCCGACATTGTATTTCTTTGCGAAACAAAATGCAGCGTCCTTGAAATTGATAAAATTAAAAATTCCCTCAGCTACTTTGGTATTGTTTCTCCATCTTCAGGCAGGTCTGGCGGTTTGGCGCTCTTTTGGAAAAAATTTCTAACAGTCACACTCCATTCTTTCTGCGACTATTTCATTGATGTGGATATTGCTTATAAGGATTTTTATTTCCGCGCTACGGGCATATACAACCAACCCGATGTATCTCTCAGACGCCATTTTTGGCAATTTTTCCGCTCACTTATGAGGTCCTCGAAGGAACCATGGTTGTGTTTGATAAATGGTTTTATCATGATTTTGATGATTTTGTTTTTATACCAAAACAATGTTTTTAAAGGTTGTCCAAATACTCCTAAATGATTTAAAATGGTTTTAATATTTTCCGGAGTATTTCCTCAAGTTTATTTTCGACCATATTGGACAACACATTTAAGGATTTTATGTCAATGGGTTTTTACATTGAAACTATGTTTCTAAATGTTGTCCTAATACTCCCGATCGGTCTAAAATGTTTTCACTATTTTTTGGAGTATTTCTTGAAGTTTATTTTTGATATAAAATTGGACAACACTTTGGTTTTGAGGTCAACCGTCGCCGTATAGGCAACCCGTGAAAAGTTGAGGAAAACAGAAAACTTCATGTTTTGCAGAAAATGGTCGTGGCAACCGTCGCCCTATAGCAATCAGGCCGGTCTTGCCGTCGACCGACCCCCAGGCGGCCGTACACTGGAGCAAAAATTGAAACGAACGTTTTCTTCTTCCAAACCCATGAGGGGACCGGTTGAGGCATAGATCGACCGGTCGAGGTAGACGTCGACCGGCCGCTGTGTAAATGTGTATTCTCTTTTTCAAACGTCTATTTGTGTGCGGCCGTCCTTTGAGTTTGACAAAAAAATGTAACCGTTGTGCAGTGACATCTTTTCCTTAATTTGTGGGATTGATTTCTAACACTCTTTTCTTCAATTGTCTTGCAATTTTTTTTTACAGAATTCATGTCCCCAAGAGGAGCCTATCATGTACAAGACATCTTCTATAAATAGAGGAAGAATTGAAGCAACACAATAAGAGAGAAAACTACAACACAACAAGATACACTCAAGAATACACTTGTTCTTACATTGTCTTATTTCTTGTTGTAATTTGCCTAGCTATTCACTTTCACATTCTTGAGGTCTAGGCTATTCTTGATTACACTTGCACTCAATTGTATTATTCATTATCGAGTTGTAATCTTGAATTTGTGGTCATCATTCAACACAAGATATCCTTGTGAGTGTTCTTGTGGTAAGAACACACTTGGGTGATCTAGGTGTTAGGTGTAAGAAGATTGTGGTAATCTTCTTGTTGAGGTGTTGAAGAATTTGGTATTCTTAAAGGTTGAAGATTGTGGTAATCTTCACAAGGTGCCGTTGGAGATTGTGGTAATCTTCAAGAAGAGATTGTGGTAATCTTCAAGAAGATATTGTGGTAATCAAAGGTGGTGTTGAAGAAGAGTGTGGTGCTCTTCAAGGTGTTGTTGTAAGTTGGTGTTGTATTAATTTGTGGTAAATTAATAAAATCTTTTTCTTTTTGAAATCCATCCCGGATATACTTTGGGGTGGTAGAGATTATGCCCTAGGTGGGTTGAACCTCTTTAAATCGACGTGTGTTGTTTACATTCCGCACCTTATTATTATCTTTGAGCATTCGGTTTGAAAAAGAGGGCGAAATCGAAAAGATGGAGATAATCTATTCACCCCCTCTAGATTATCGTAGCCGCTTGACTTACAAGTGGTATCGAGCCAAACTCTTTGGCAAGCTCGTTTCAAATCGCGAGTGAAGAGAAAACGATCATCGGCTACGCCGAAGCTCATTTTTCCGGCACCTCCACCACCAAGCCACCTCGGTTTGATTCCAAAAATTTTATATTTTGGAAAGAAAGAATGGAATGCTACTTACAAGGTTGCGGGTTCGACATTTGGAACACCGTCATTAATGGAGAATCCATTCCGATGAAAGATACACCACACACCTCAAAAGGCTTCAAAAAGCTCAATGATGAAGAGAAGAAAATCATCTCTTTAAATGGTAAAGCTCTTAATATTTTACATTGTTCACTTACCACTTTGGAATTTGATCATGTTGTAGGTATTCGATCGGCACATGAAGTATGGCAAAAATTAGAAGCCATCTATGAAGTATATGCAAATGAAAGGAGCAACTCAAAAGCATCTACTTCACAAATGGATACAACATCAAATCCAACATCATGGGATAAGCCTTCTACAACCTCCCATGATGAAGAAGTTGAACAATGCCTCATAGGCATCGAAGAAGAAAACGAGGTAAGTTCTAAACCCTCTACTTCCTACGATAATGATTATAGTGATTTGCAAAATGATTATGATGAACTTCAAAATGAATTCCAAAGCTTGCTTGTTAAATACAAAAATTTGAAAAAGGAATTCAATGTTTTGAAAAATGAAAAGGATAGTTTATTTACTTCCTATGAATCACTATCATGTGCTCACACCACCACATTTGACAAGGTTAGAAACCTTGAAAAAGAAAATAGTACTCTTGTTGAGGATATTAATTGCATGAAAGGGGATTTATCTAAATCCAACTTGAGTACCGATGAAATTGTTGATTATTGTGATAATTCGAAACTAGAACTTGATCATAAGTTTAATGTTGTCAATCATATGAAAAAGAATCAAGTCTCTAAGCATGTTGGTCATTATGCTCCTAGAATTATTACTTGTTTTTATTGCGGTAAAAAGGGTCATACGGCTAATTCTTGTCGAGCTAGAAATAGCTCTAATTATTTGTGGAGACTTAAAAGTCTCAAGACTAATCCCAAAGGACCCAAACACATAAGGGTACCAAAAATAATGTCCTATTAGGTACTCGGCGAAATAATGATCGAAGAAAATTTATACCGCCAAGAAGAAGACATCAAATGACCGTTTCATTTGATCAAAGAAGAAACTATTTTCAACAAAGCAAATTTCCAAGAAGAGGATATACTCAAAAATGGGAAGAACACAATCCTTGAAATGGCAAAGATATCATCAACAAGATGATTTTCAAAGAAGAAGAGACTTTCAACAATGGGAAGGCAACAAACATTGGAAATGGAGTAATCAAAGAAGTCATCATCAACAAAGTGACTTCTCAGGGAAGATATCATCAACAATGGGAACGACACAACCCATTGAAATGGCGAATTGGTAACCCGTATCTCCCTAGTTAAATATGCATTTTATTTTGTTATTATGCATGCTTTTATTTGTGTCTTAATTGCAAAATGAGTTTTCAAGTATTTTTTTTTAATTAAGGTCTTCAATATATATTTGTGCTTTTAAAATATTTTTGAAAAATAAGACCTTATATGATGTTTTTAAAACTCTTGTGCATTTTTGTAGACTAGAGTGTGTTATCATCTCCTATGGATTTTTATGGCATGAGCTTACTTGCGATATCTCTTAGCCTACACTTTTTATGATTTGTGCTAGATTTGTTTTAAGTATTGTGTAGGATTTACATATTTTCACAAATGGCCATTTACGTCATTATTTGTCAAGAAAGGCATAAATTATCGAGGTACGTTTACTTGTGTTATTCTTACTCTTATAGACTCGATATATGTATTGCCATGTGCCTATGTGCTTGTTTTTCATAGTATTTCATACAAGTGCCATTAAGAGGATTTTTAGATTTTTTTAAAAAAAGCACTATTCGGTATTTGATTGCACATATTTGCTTTGTCAACTTTTGTTCAAATACTTCTTTTAAATGAGGTCTCAATTATATGCTATCGGATTTTCAAATTTCAAAAGAGACCTTTTGTAGCTTTCTTAAGCTAATTTGAACTTGCATGATTTATTAGACTCTTGATGATCTTCTAAATGCATAGTATGTGTTTCTTGCTTCATGGTCTATATATATAGTGTCTATTCCTACTATGCTCTTTTGCAAGATATTTTGTGATTGATGATTGAGACATGTTTTTACACTTGGGCTATTTTTTTCTTGCTTATATAAGCGATGCCGTTAATGAGTTTGTTAAGTTGTGTAGATGAGAAATGAAGTACTCCAAATATTAGTTACCTCAAAATATTTGGATGTACATATTCTACTATGAACACCTTAGATCAATTGGATGCCCTATGATGATAGTGATGAAGAAGACAAATTCCTCAATTGATGCTTCAAGATGAAGATTGGTTTTTAGAATTGCAAGAGGAGCTAAAAGGAAATGATACTTGGAAGTTGATGCCATGTCTTTCATCACAAACGATTAAATGCAAAATGGGCACTCCGAAACAAACTCGATGACCAAGGCAACATTGGTCGAACTAAGGCGAGGTTAGTAGCTCGAAGGTATTTTCAAGAAGAAGGTAATGATTTTGATGTAATATTTGCACTCATAGCTCTTTTTTTAGAAGTTATTTGCATTTTACTTGTCCATTCTTGTTTTAAGAAAATTTCAAGTTTTACTAAATGGATGTTAATTTTCTAAATGGTTTTATTCATATAGAAGTCTATCGGAGTTTAAAATTCTAGGCCAAATTTTTTTAAAAAAGGCCTTGTACGGTTGATAGACTTAGCTATTTTTGCTAAATGATTCTACAAGAGGTAAAGTTGATACTACTCTCTTTGTTTTTGAAAAAGGGCAAGATTGTTTACTTGTGCATATTTATGAGAATATATTTGGTACTACTAATGAATATTTGTGCAAGATATTTTTCCAAGTTGATGCAAGGTGTACTTGAAATGAGCATGATGGGGGAGCTCAATTTCTCGCTTGGACTTCAAATCATTCAATGCCAAGTAGATGGTTACATTTCAAAAGAACTCTTGAAGGAGTTAGGCAGTGAAGAAGGAAGAATCATCTCAACCTCTATGGCTACCAATGAAGAGATTGACAAAGGTTGAGAAAGGCATGACAAACAAATTCGAGGTATGTTTTCTTGTATTATTTCTATAGACTCGACATTCCATATGCCTTATGTCTATATGCTCGACTTCAAAAATTATCCCAACGAATCTCATTAAAGTGCCGTTAAAAGAAATTTTCAAATATTTGAAAGGCACTTCTTCCTATGACTTGTTGTATCCAAAGCTTTAAAATATTCTTATTTTTCGGGATAACAAGTCCTATGAAAATTATTCAAAATATAGTTCGTCATAATCGAACTAAACATATTGAGATTCAAAAACTTTCTAAGGGATTGCGTTTTTAACAAAAACTTGAGATGTGTTTAATTCCGTCTCAAGGATAACTCGCGGACATTTGTTCATTTACCGCCAAGTATTTTATCTCATTTCGAGCTTGATTATGACATAATGCATATTGAATGAAGCTTACGTTTGCATTTTACACGTTTTTAAAACTTAGGGCGAAAAATCGGATTTTTGGTTGAAAATTCGGATTTTTGGAAAAACTGACATACAAATTTGAAGGGTTGAGGCAACCGTCGCCCTCAACGTCGACCGGTCGCCCTCAACCACGACCGGTCGCCCTAAGCAAAATATTGGATAAAAATGGTTCTGTCTTCAAAGATTCGCAACTCTAACATATTTTGGCCATTCTTCGTCCCTTCGCAAAATTTCACACACACATTCACTTCAAATGAGTTTTGATGCATGAATTATATATTTTGGGGACTACCTAGCTCGGTTATCATCATTATTGCTCGTCTTTACCGATCAAATGGTAAGAATTCTACTTCCTTAATCTCAATTGGGTTGAACCCCTGAGAACTTGGCATATATGTACTATCTTGATGAAATTAGTATATGTTTGTGATGAGCTTATTGATTGTTGATGAATGATATTTATTAAATTGCATTTGGTGATGAAAAACTTTGCTTGATTTCATCTACAAGGGCTATATATAACTTTTTCTATTTTTGACGCCCGCCAAGTGTTCGATAAAACGTTTCAATGAAACATTCATCACCTACATGATTCTCTCGATTTCAAAAGTCTTATATATTTATAAGAGATCATGTTTTGCTTGTCAAATGATCTTTCATAAGCTTCTACAAGTCGTATGATTCGACTCTTCCCTCCTATTTGGTTTAAAAGCTTCAATGATCAAATAGCTCGATACATCGGTTTACTTGCGCACTTTGATATGAATATATGATGTATTTATCGTGCTAACATTCTTTTTGATGATTCCAAAGGGGGAGAAACAGGTTATAAGCTCTTTAGCTCATAAAAGCTAAGATATGCTTAACGAAAAGAAGCTATAAGCTATGGCTTTATAAAGCCATAAGTTGTGGATCATATTTAGTCCACTTAGTGCATTTTTGGTTATGTATGAATCATGGTCCATTGGTTGTAGTATGGACTTATATATGTTTCTAATGATGTCTCTTTGATGGGGGAGCTTTTAAGTTATTGATACTTAAGCTCAGATGATCAAAAGCTAATATTTTAGCTTATGTTTAAGTTGCTTATATATAACTCTTGTTGTGCATGTTGATAGGGGAGCATTTGCTATATGTGTTTGAATATCTCTACTCCCATCCTTGTGTTTTTATTGCATGGAATGTTGTCGCTCACAACGGACTGATTCTTTTAACCTAAAATTGTTTTGTTTTCAAAATCGACCTCGTTAAAATTGTTTTGGTTTGTAATCATCAAAAAGGGGAGATTGTTTGATAAATGGTTTTATCATGATTTTGATGATTTTGTTTTTATACCAAAACAATGTTTTTAAAGGTTGTCCAAATACTCCTAAATGATTTAAAATGGTTTTAATATTTTCCTGGAGTATTTCCTCAAGTTTATTTTCGACCATATTGGACAACACATTTAAGGATTTTATGTCAATGGGTTTTTACATTGAAACTATGTTTCTAAATGTTGTCCTAATACTCCCGATCGGTCTAAAATGTTTTCACTATTTTTTGGAGTATTTCTTGAAGTTTATTTTCGATATAAAATTGGACAACACTTTGGTTTTGAGGTCAACCTCGCCGTATAGGGCAACCCGTGCACGAAAGTTGAGGAAAACAAAAACTTCATGTTTGCGAAAAATGGTCGAGGGCAACCGGTCGCCCTATAGGGCAACCGGCCGTCGCCGACCGGCGACCCTGGGCGGCCGTGCACTGGAGCAAAAATTGAAACAGAACGTTTTTTCTTCCAAACCCATGAGGGGGACCGGTTGAGGCATAGATCGACCGGTCGAGGTAGACGCGACCGGTCGCCTGTAAATGTGTATTCTCTTTTTCAAACGTCTATTTGTGTGCGACGTGCCTTGAGTTTGACAAAAATGTAACCGTTGTCATGCAGAGACATCTTTTCCTTAATTTGTGGGATTGATTTCTAACACTCTTTTCTTCAATTGTCTTGCAATTTTTCACGAAATTCATGTCCCCAAGAGAGCCTATCATGTACAAGACATCTTCTATAAATAGAGGAAGAATTGAAGCAACACAATAAGAGAAAAAACTACAACACAACAAGATACACTCAAGAATAAACTTGTTCTTACATTGTCTTATTTCTTGTTGTAATTTGCCTAGCTATTCACTTTCACATTCTTGAGGTCTAGGCTATTCTTGATTACACTTGCACTCAATTGTATTATTCATTATCGAGTTGTAATCTTGAATTTGTGGTCATCATTCAACACAAGATATCCTTGTGAGTGTTCTTGTGGTAAGAACACACTTGGGTGATCTAGGTGTTAGGTGTAAGAAGATTGTGGTAATCTTCTTGTTGAGGTGTTGAAGAATTTGGTATTCTTAAAGGTTGAAGATTGTGGTAATCTTCACAAGGTGCCGTTGGAGATTGTGGTAATCTTCAAGAAGAGATTGTGGTAATCTTCAAGAAGAGATTGTGGTAATCTCAAAGGTGGTGTTGAAGAAGAGTGTGGTGCTCTTCAAGGTGTTGTTGTAAGTTGGTGTTGTATTAATTTGTGGTAAATTAATAAAATCTTTTTTCTTTTTGAAATCCATCCCGGATATACTGGGGTGGTAGAGGATTAGGCCCTAGGTGGGTTGAACCTCTTTAAATCGACGTGTGTTGTTTACATTCCGCACCTTATTATTATCTTTGAGCATTCGGTTTGAAAAAGAGGGCGAAATCGAAAAGATGGAGATAATCTATTCACCCCCCCTCTAGATTATCGTAGCCGCTTGGACTTACAGGTTGTGCTTTGGTGATTTTAACGAAGTTCTTGCACAAAACGAATTTATTGGCATAGGTCCTCGTCTTTGCCCGCAAATCTACGCTTTTCGCGAAGCTTTGGACTTCGCAACCTGCAAGACATGGGTCATCAATGTTCTTGGTTCACCTGGAGTCTTTGCTATTCATCCATTTACACAACATGCCCGCCTGATAGGGGTATTTGCAACCACCTTTGCGATCCCTATTTCGGTATTGGAAAGTGGAAAATTGTAGCTCTTTCTCCTGGATCATACTATTCTCCATATCCATTTATCCGACCATCCATTCGAACTTCACGATGAACCCAACCGTAAACCCTTTCACTTCGAGGCCATGTGGATTCGCTCTAAGGATTGTGAAAATACCATTCGCAAAAATTGGGACATGGATCGTCTGGATATTGACAATAAAATCGAACAGTGCAAAATTGGGCTCTTAAGATGGAGTAAATCGAACTTCGAGGATATCGACAAAATGATTGCTGACATTAAAACCGAAATCTCCCAGCTTCGTAACACCTTGATCACTCCAACAATCAAGAACGTCCTCTCTCAACTTAATTCCCAACTTGACACACTCCAATCCCTCTCGAATATTAAATGGAAACAGCGAGCGAAACAACACTGGTTTTGAGAGGGTGATTGGAACTCTCGATATTTCCATGCCATTGCATCCATGAAAAGAGAGATTAATCATGTCGATGCTATAAGAGATAATGCATGCGTTTTGCATACTGACCCATCGGAGGTTGAGAAAATCATCAGCGATTATTTTTCCAATATCTTCTCCTCATCCTCTCCGCCGAACACAGACATTGATCAGGCTTTAAGCCGAGTCAGACCTAAAATAACAGAAGATATGGCAGCTGAATTATCGCAGCCCTTTACCGACGGCAAAGTCACGCGAGCTCTCAAATACATGCATCCTTTTAAATCGCCCGACCCCGAAGGTATGAGCCACGTCTTTTTCCAAAAATTTTGGCACATTGTGAAACAGGATGTTATTGATTTTGTTCTTAATTTTCTTAACAATAAATCGTTTGTTCCGAGTTTTAAATTTACTCATATCATTCTCATTCCAAAAACTAAAAATCCAGGTAGAGTATCTGATTTCCTACCCATTAGTTTGTGTAATGTCATCTACAAAATTGCATCTAAGATGCTCGCACTTAAGCTTAGGAACACCCTCCCCAACATTATTTCGATTCCCAATCGGCTTTTATCCCCAGTCGTTTAATAACTGATAATATCCTTATTGCTTATGAGATTCACCATTCGATGAAAAAATGCACTCAAGGCAAATCCGGGCTCATGTCGATTAAACTTGACATGAGCAAAGCATTCGACAGGGTAGAATGGGGTTTTCTTATCCGAGTCCTTCGGGCGTTGGGGTTCCCTGATCATTTTGTGTCTCTCATTAATATTTGCATCACTACACCTAGTTTTGCATTCCTTCTCAATGGTAGGCAATTCGGGTCTGTCACTCCCCCATCGCGGTATTAAACAAGGCGACCCGCTTTCACCTTATCTTTTTATCATTTGCTCGGAAGTCTTTTCTCTTATCTTGCAGGACATACAGGCTTCTGGGAAACTCAAAGTTATTGCAATCAACAAATTTACCCCGACCGTCTCCCACCTCATTTTTGCAGATGACACACTTTTATTTGGGCAGGCATCTATCCAGGAAGCGAATTACCTCAAATTCGCAATTGGACTTTATGAATCTGTGTTGGGCCAGCGTATCAATTACGAGAAATCGGGCATCTTCTTCACCAAATACGATAATGGCGTTCGAACATCCATCGGAATATTCTCCGCATTCCGAAAGTGTTGAATCATGGGAAATATCTTGGATTACCTTCAATCATAGGCGGCTAGGCGCAAACAAAAAGCAAATTTTCAACTCTATTCTCGATCGCTGCTGGACTAAGTTAAACGGGTGGAAAGAAAAACATTTATCACAAGCTGGGTGCATCATCCTCATCCAATCGGTTATTCTATCCATTCCCACCTTCACTATGATGTGTTTTAAACTTCCAGAGGACATTATTCGGAAAATTCACTCAATGTCAACTTTTTTTTTTTTTTGGAAACCTGGAAAACGCACTATACACTAGAAAAATTGGAGCAAATTATGTCGTGGAAAATCTACATGAGGTATGTGTTTTCGAGATCTTCGGGCCTTCAATCTTGCTTTATTGTGCAAGCAATCTTGGCGAATTCTAACGAATCCATCCTTGATGCTTGCACAAATTTTCAAAGCTAAGTATTTCCCTTCCTTATCGATCTTGGACGCAAATTTGGGTTACCGTCCATCATGGTCTTGGCGTAGTATTTTTGAAAGCTTGAGCTGTTTAAAATTGGGGTGCAGAAAAATCATAAATCTGGTTCTTCTACTAGAATATGGGATGATCCTCGCTTCCTCGCGCTCCCCGATTTTTGCATCCATAGCCTCCTCCTACGAATCATCCTACCATTTTGTGGAGGACCTCATCGATCATGAGCTTGGTTGTTGGAATATTAATTTACTCCGACATCTATTTTCAGAATCTGATATTTACACCATTTGCTCCATCCCTCTTAGCCTTTATCACTCCCCGGATTTATGGGGTTGACATTTTTCAAAGAATGGTAAATTCACGGTGCGTTTGGCGTATCACACAATTTTAGACTCCAATATCATTCATTCTCATCACCACGTCCAACCCTTCTCAAGCGGCGACAGTCCCACAATTTGGAAGAAATTATGGAAACTCTGCATACCGCATCACAACCTCGTTTTTCTGTGGCATCTGATCACTGGCTCCATTCCTTGCGCTGAATTCCTTCAGCCACGTCAACTCCAAGACTCAGGGGTATGTGTCTTTTATAGTGCTCCTAACACCTCTGCCACCCACATCTTTTTTAACTGCAGCTTTGCTAAATCCGTTTGGAACACAGGGGGTTTATGGGATGTTATCTCCAAATTCGAACAACCATCCTTCACACTTTGGATTCGAGACATCTTCCTCGAACTCAAACCTGATATGTGCGAACTCCTTGCATATCATCGTGATCTTATATGGTTCAATAGAAATAAAAAAGAAATTCGATGGTGTTACTTTCAACCCTTTTCGTGGGATCGTTCTCTCGGCAAATAATAAACTTATGGATTTCCACCGCGCCCAAAACCGGCCTCGAACGTCCATCACCCGATCTTGTGCCCACCGCTTTACCCAAAAGAAACCGGTTGGTCCGAGCATCTTCTTTGATGGTTCTTTATCGAATTCTTGTGCGGGCGTAGGCATTGTTGCTTTCGACAACTCGGGGAACTTTATCATCGGCATCTCTAAAAAATTTCTTGGCAATTTCTCCGTAGAAATTGCTGAATGTTTTGTGCTACACGAAGCACTACTTCTTGGACAACAACTAAAACTCAACTAGATCGAAAATTTTGGAGATGCGGCTGCTATTGTTCTTGTCATCAATGGAGAAGCTCAATTCCCAACCTCTTGCCGGCCTATTGTGGAGGATATCATACTGCTAAAGCATTTCATGGATTTGTTGGCATAAAAACTTTATAGCTCACCATTTCGCATCATTAGTTAAATCTATGTCTTTTGTTTCATTTATTTGGGATAATCTCCCTGACTCCATTTGTCAATCGTTGCTAGATGATTTCCAGCACCTTTAATGAATTACAACTTTCCCGTTTAAAAAAAAGTTTTATATTATTCAGATTTTAATTTATATTGAAATTAATCATAATTTGAAGAAAAATTTATAGAAAACAATTAAAAAAATTCGAATACGAATATTTGAGTCGAATCGAACATATTCAAATACATTGGCCGAGTCATGAATCTATTTTTCAATTCGAATAATAAACGAATACGAATACGAGTATTCATTTATTAGTCGGATTCGAATCGAATACTGTAAATATTCGATTCGTTTCGATTCTTTTACAACCCTAGTTGAACCTCACGCATAGTGAGAGTTTTGTACACCGACTTTGCTCTTTTATTATCTAAAAGGAAGTAAATCGTAAATTACAATTTTTGTTTTCCAAATGGGTGTATAAAACATGTTTAATTTAGAGGATGTTTAGTTGAGTTTATAAGCTCTTACGCTTATAAGTCCTCTAAATTGGTAAAATATTTAAGAAAATAGGTTTATAATAAGCTTCTTATCAGAACTGTATAAGTTTTTTTCGAAAAATAAGGATATCTCTTTTTTTCTTTCAAAATAAAATATTATTTAAGTGATCTACTTTAATTTTAAATTTATCATTACTGCATTTCTAAAATTCTATCATAGTAGATCATCCAAACATTTCAATAATTTATTTTTAAAACCAATTTTAATATCTTATAAACTTTTATATAATTATCTTCTAAGAAACTTATAATATCTTTTAAATAAATTTAGCCAACATCATCTTGATCAACGCTGTTCATGGATTTGATATTTTGATTAGTAACAAATGCAGTCAACTATAGTGTTTGGATTTTCCGAAACCACTTTGCTTCTAAAGGTTTATCTAATTAAATGATGAATTATGAAATGGGCACACAGAGAAATGTTACTAGTTTAGGTGGGGCTAAGCAGAAATGTCAAATCCAGATTTACAGTGGTGGATTGGACCATCCACCGTTTCCGTGTGGACCTTTACCTAAAATAAAACAACTCCATTATTTCGGACTTGAAGGACAATTCGGTCCCTCTATAAAAACTAGTAATTTGTTTTTTTCAAGAAAAAAAAACATGTTTATAAGTTTTTTTTTTTTTTTTGAGGGGTTTATAAGTTTAAAGATATCTATAACTTTTACTTTGACAATTTATATCTAAAATTGTATTTCAAATAATACATTCAATTGGGGCAGAAGAAGTATAAATGTAATATTTTATATGTAACACCCATCTATTCATATATTGTATAAATATTAAGCATCGGCGTTGGACCGTTGGTTACTTTTTCTTGTTTTCTGTAGGGACCGTTGGTTACTTTAAGTATTGATGCAGTAAATTTCTACAAGTTCAACAACTTTTTAATAATGTCTAACCAAGAATAAAAAGTAAAAGTAAAAATTGGTAATATGTATATTTAAACTGTAGTCAATGGTGTTGCCAAAAGGGGAAATTTTCCTATTTTCCTTGAAACAAAATATTCAGGCCAAATGTGCTGTCGCCCACAGCATAAAGAAGGCCAAAAAAATGAAAAAGAAAAAAAAAAAGGTTAATAAAATTGGCTTAAGATGTTGTGTTGTGTTATACTCCATTCTATTCAAACTAAGGTAGAGATGTCAATTAGCGCCGGATACATTTCTAGCCCTTAGATTTTTAGGATTGGAAGAGCCCGACCCTTATTAACATCTCTAGTCTAAGGTCACATTTTGAACAATATTACAGACGTTAGAAAAATGAAATTAACCTGATAAGAAGTTTTCCATGAGAATTCTATGGTTGCTTTCCGAATTATGTGATGAATTAGAGAAAGAATAAATTGAATTGGTTCTGTCAGAAAATTAGATAATTGAATTATATACATGAGTACATATTATGGTCAAGTTTAGATTTATGTTATTTCAATTTTTTAAATAGATTTTAAATTTAAAGTCTAATTGATCGGTTGCGATAAGCTAGATTGATAGTCTGACACTAAAAAAATCTTTAACTAGTTTTAATTTTTTTATTCGTGTCAAAGGTATAATTTCACTAATCCTGCTTCGACTGCCAGGACCATAGGAGTTAATTAGTTTAAGGTGGATTTATAAGTAGGGATGAGAATGAGGCGGGTCGAGTATCTAAAGACATATACCCGCCTCGTCCATGGAACAAGGGGAAGGGCGAGGTGGGGTGGGGCGACCCCTTCTGTCCCCAAAAAATTTAAAACTAGTTAATTATTTATAATTATTTATAAAATATTCTTTTCAAAATTGTCATTATCAATTTATTAATGGTAGATATAATATAATAATACTTAAAAATTATATTATATAGGCAAAATACATATTAAATATATTTTAAAAAATAAATATTATATGTGTGGCGGGTACTCGCGGAGAGAAAGTGACACCTTAACCCGCCTTGCTGCAGGTCATGGGGCGAGCCAGGGTAGGTCGGGCCAAAATTGCGATCCGTAAATTATAAGAGAATTTGTAGCTTTAGTGAAGTAATATAATTATAGACTTATAGTAAAAAGAAATAACTAGATAATATGATTTGGACGTCATTTTCCATGCACCAAACATGCATATGATTCGCCTTAATTTTGAATGAGAAAAAAGAAAAAAATAATGATTTTTTTAAGAATTGTTCCGATCCACTATTCTTAATTTTGAGGTGGACCAATATACCAGCGGTTCGTATTAATAATGTAACCATAGGAACGGCAATTTAATTTGGCGACGAACACTTTTTGGGAGAGCGGCATTAACTAACAGAAGATATTTTCATATATATTAGTTTCATCAATTTCTCAATTTCATATTTATTGTTCTCAATAACTATCTATGTATAGTATTCTTCATTGGGATAAATATATTATAAATAAAAACTTCAAAGAAGAAAGAATTTATTTTTTCTTGAATAAGAAGAAAGAGATTAGTGTTAGTCCACCTCATGGCTTACATCACAAATGGTAGGTAGAAATTGTAGCCTAACTTTGTTGATTTTGAAGAAATGTGGTGGCTGGAAATTTTGACAAAGTTTGCACATGTTGGAATTTTGTGCAATCACTTGCCTATAAAAGACATCATCCGGCAGAGAAAGAATCACACCAACAAGAAGCAATTTAACAATTGCTAGAAAGAGAGAAAAATAGAGAGTAGAGAGATTCTATAAGTGTGTGTTTTGAGTGAAGAAAAAGAGAGAAAAATTAGTAGTAATTTTTCATTTTCACCCAAAATAGCATTCCTATTTTCTCGGGTATTCCAAGTTGAGTAGCTTGAGATAATTTGTGTATCCCCTATTTTTAGGGAGAAATATTGTAAGCCTACTATACATTTAGTGGAGAATTTATCTGGACTATGGTCTCGTGGTTTTTCCCGATTTGGGTTTTCCACGTAAAAATTCTTGTGTCCTATTTTTATCGTCCTGCACTATTATTTGGTATTCTTGGTTTGGTTCCCATTTTTAATCCAGCTAGGTGGGAAAAGATTTTACTATTTCCGCTGTGCGGTGTCATTTATTTTGGCACTCTTTCCCAACAAGTGGTATCAGAGCCACGTTGTTGCGGATTAAAAAATGGAGGAATCGACATCTGTTGGTGGGATGTTCAAACTCAACGGATCCAACTACAATATTTGGAAACCAAGTATGTTGGATCTTCTATATCAAAAAAATCTTTATTTGCCATTGAAAGGTATCTTGCCAAACCAAAAGATACAAGCGATGACGAGTGGAAAATCCTACACGAAAAAAACGTAGGATATATCCGGCGTTTCTTGAGCATAACATTTTCCATCATTTTGCTAATGAGGAAAAGGTCGATGTTCTGTGGAAAAATATTGAAACTATGTTTGAGAGGAAAAATGCCTTGAACAAAGCTTCTATTATCGTAAAAATTGTTCGACTTCGGATATACGGAAGGTGCAAACATGACGAGCACCTAAATGCATATCGTGGTCGATAAATCAATCTACCACTATGAAAATATCCTTGATGATGAAGTGATTGCTTTATTATCGCTCCATTCATTACCTGACGGTTGGGACACGCTTGTGGTGTCGATCAAGAATCTTCACTTCAATGGTGAACTCGACTATGCGGATGGTCAAAGATTGTCTTCTTAATGAAGAGTCCGTAAGAAAGGAGTTAGAATATTCTTCCGAGTCAAAAGCCTTAGTAGTCGAAAATGACAAACGGGGAAGGAGCAAGTTTAGAGGTTCCCAAAATAAAAGAGACAAATCCGGGAGGTCCAAATCCAAGAAGGACTTCAAATGTCATTATTGTGGTGGTCCAAATCATTATGAGAGAGATTGCGAGAAAGAAGAAAAGAGATCAAAAGAATGGAAATAATGAAAACAAGATTGATGACAAAGACACTACCGCCATAGCTTGATTGATGGCGATGTTGTCATCATTTGTGATGATGCTTGTATTAGTTCAAAGATGCCAAAGAGACGGACCGGATTATTGATTCATGAGCTTCATATCATATCACACCTCATCGTGATATGTTTACATCATACACCGGTGGTAGCTTTGGCAAAGTCGAATGGCCAATCATGGTGTGACGAGGTCGTTGGCATAGGTAACATCGTATTGAACACCGGTATAGGAAGCGGACTCATGCTCAAGGATGTCGGACATATTCCCGACATTCGCTAAATATTATTTCCACCGCAAGCTTGACGATCAAGCTATGACAATCACTTTGGTGAAGGAAAATGGAAGCTCACCAAAGGCTCTCTCATTGTCGCTAAGGGACGGCACGAGAATTCTCAGCACGATGCAAGCCGATTATCCAATGGAGAGGTAAATGCAATTGATAAAAGTTCCTCCATTGAGCTATGGCATAAAAGGCTCCCTGACATCTAAGTCGGAAGGGCTTGGAAGTTCGACCCGAAAGAAACTTCTCCCGAGAGGTAACCGATGCCCTTACAAACTTGTGTTGATTGTTTAATTGGAAAACAACACGAGTTGCTTTTAAGAGTTTTTCACCTTCAAGAAAATCTCATCCACTAGATCCGTGCATACCGATTTATGCTACATGAAAGATAGAAGTCTTGGTGGTGCAATATATTTTGTCTCATTTATTGACGATTTCTCTAGAAAAGTCCGGTGCTTTGCTTTGAAATCTAAAGATCAAGTTCTCGGTATCTTTAAGAATTTTCAAGCAAGTGTTGAAAGAGAAACAGGAAAGAAGGCTTTTTAGCGAGTTCGTCTTGACAATGGTGGTGAATACCAGGGTCCATTTGAACAACATTGCAGGGATCATGGAATCAAGCTTGAAAAGAGTGTTCCAAAACTCCTCAACATAATGGCGTAGCAGAAAGAATGAACAGGATAATTTGTGAACGAGTCAAATGTATGCTATCACATTCCAATCGCCTAAATCCTTTTGGGGTGAAGCAATGAGGATCGCAGCTTGATCTAATCAACCTTTCTCCATCGCTCCTCCGGGTGGCGACATTCCGGATAGAGTTTGGACTGAAAAATGTTTCCTACAAACACTTGAGAGTGTTTGGTCACAGGCGTTTGTGCACATTCCAAAAGATGAACGATCCAAGCTTGATGACAAGACCAAGTCATGCATCTTCTCGGGCTATGGCCATGAAGAATTCGC